>JBBBDQ010001492.1:4605000-4777500 GCA_037127315.1 Ascarosepion bandense
ATGCTAATGGGGGGGTAGGAGCGATTGTCGATGGTGGTTAACAGATAGCAGCTTCGTTTTGAAAGCATTGAAATTCACGAGTCATTTCTTACCCTAGTCCACCACAGATTAGATGTTCTTTTCAAGTATAGCAGCGAGGTACGCTTTGTCAGCTTCAGTGGATTTCTGATCGAGGCTGGAGTAAATGGTAGTGTCGTCAGCGTAGATGCCTAGTTGGGATCTGATTACTTCAGGAAGATCAATGATGAAGATCAGAAAAAGCATAGGATCTAGAATAGAGCCTTGATGGACACTCGCGTCCGTATGATAGTATCGAGAGGCACGTCAGTTCAGTACTACCTTCATTACGCTATTGGAAAGGATTGATTAAATCAAACAATCGTCCAGTTATACCACATGCCCCGCAGCTTGCGTAAAAGGCCAGCATGTCACACTCTGTCAAACGCTTTGGAGATATCCGGGGCAACAGAGAGCCTTGTATATATACGCAGTGATGGTCTTTAGCCTATCAGCAGTATACCTGGTAAAGCGGAAACCATACTGTTTGTCAGGGAAGAGACTTTGGGCTGTGAGATGTTGAACCACTTCAGCATTAAAGTTAGCCTCCATAAACTTTTTTAAAAATCGGTAGGAAGCTGATAATGCGATAATTAGATTGGTCCGAGGGTTCTCCACAATTATGAAATAAAGAAATCCCAGATGAAGACCTCTTACAGACAGAAAAGCAATAAGCAGAGAGGCAGTAGTTGTAGACATTGAAGAGGACAGAGGTAGAGTTGTAGACATTGGAGAGCACAGGGGTACATTTGTTCAGGACAATGATTTGGATTACGTCGCCTCCGCTCGCTTTATGGGGGTCCAGCTTGAAATTATGTTAGCGATTAGCGAGGTGGTGGGGGTAATGTGAACGTCACTGAGTTGAGCCTCAGTTCTAGGTGGGAAGTGGTGTATTGATACCCCAGACGAATCCAGTGTTGAGTTGGTGGAGGAACTGCAAGCAAAGCACTCGGCCTTGTCAGCGGAAGATATGAGGACCTCTAATACATTGATTAAACAAGGGATTGAAAGTTTACTGTTAATTAACATATTTTTACACAGCCACCAGTAATCTTTGGAGCCGAACATGCGGGATGCTATACGCTATTTTATTCTTTCAGCAAACAACAGTTTAGCATCATTAAGGATCCTCTTGCACTAATTACGTGCAGAGGCAAAAAGGCGCCTATTATAGTCTGACGCGTAGCTCTAATAAAGCTGGAAAAATTATTCCTTTGGGCGATAGCGGCCGAGCAAACAGCGAAGAATCAAAGGGATGAAACGGGTTCAAGTCGCAACTTTCTAGCTGGGATGAAATAATCGATGCGAGCTTTAGCCCAAGAGGAGATCTCGAACGCACAGTCTTCAACGGGTAGACAAAAAACTTTGTTCCAAGTAATGTCACACAAGAAATTGCGGTACGATTTGCGTTAAGAATATAGATGAATATAATTCTCAACACAGTACCTTGATATCAAATATATACTTGGGCCAGGTAAACAATATCATTAAACCTCACTAATAACAACAATGACCCTTCAAAAAATATTTGCAACTGCTGAAATATAAAGCCTGTCCACTGAATCGCCAATGTAGGTTTGAAGGTATTTTTATAGCGCTGGAATTTATTCGGATGATAATGATGTTACATTTAACTTTTGAAGAACTTCTAACAGATGGAAGATAAAATTTAACAATCATATTTGTCTTTAAGCAGCAGTAAATACAGAAAAAGTACTGTTTTATTAATATATTAATAGAAATTAACTAAAACAGTAATAAGAACATAAATATTATCTGGAATATCGTATCTAAATCCCAATTTTACAACGAAAATGGAGATTGATGTAATTTATACGTACTCTTAACTTTCGTTGTTTCTTTCTTTCTTTCTTTTTTCGCCCACAAACATTACTTTTAACAATTATGAATTACGCCACTTAAATGCTTGCTCCCTGCATTGTTTCTTATATTTTAACTTTCATTTTTAATTTTATTTTTTTTATTTTTTAAGTTTTCTTTTCATTCAAAATTTTAAATTTTTATATACATGTGATATTACAATATTGAAATTATTATGTTTTATTATTTATGTCTGTTTTTTTTCTCCCTGCTTTTAAATATTTTTATTTATTATTTTAAATTCAGATTTAAATTTAACATTTAATCTTATTATTAAAACAACAGTTACGCAACATTAAAAATATTAATTCTCATGCATATCGAGTGAACTACCAAGGTTTCACCTAAACGGATCTTCAGGGAGGTTTGGTGCCACCCTTCCCCGAAGATCCATTTAGGTGAAACCTTGGTAGGTTTGTTGGCTCAACAGGTTAATTTACTTATTGTGCTCTGCTTACGTATTGAGCGCTTTTTAGTTATTGATTACTCGTCTCGGGTTTTTTCTTTGGGCTAAGTACTGGCTCGGTCCAAATCGCTTTAGCTGATGTTCATGTGCCTAGCTCTTTCTTTTTTTAAAACCATTTTTCCTTCCGGCTATATACGCGGAAGGTTTTTCGAAACGATAATAGTGATAAGTTTGCTATTGGGCGCGTATAATGATATGCGCTAAAAAGAACGCCCATAGCCCAGGGGTAGAGTCGCCGACTGACGCCATTTCGGTCGGGTTTCAATCCTGGGTAAAAAAGCAATCGGAGTCTAATCGTACTAATGAGCTGTGATACGGCGAAACATATCTTTCTGCGGAAGGCAATATATACATGTATGTTTGTTTGTTTGCTTGTATATAAAATATTGCTTGCCAAATGAATTTTATCAGCAAAACGAGTGAAAAACAAAGCCTTAGCGTTAAACTTTATTCCAATCAATCATAGTATATATTGATTGATACTTAGTTTTTGGTCCTAATAGGATTAGACCAGTACACATTTGTATTAAAAAGTGTTCTATACAATTATATTGTAGAACGTTTGAATATTTTTCATTTTTAAACAAATTATTTTGCTACCTTGGTTTCTAGCATGAGTGGTGTCTTCAGGCAATTTTTAATAACTTATTAAATAAATTTTAATAAGGTATTAACAATTGCCTCAAGACACCACTCATGGTGGAAACCAATGTAGCGAAATAACACGTTTAAAAATGAAAAAAAAACAATACATATATATATATATATATATATATATTCAATTATTTAACATTAACAGGATCCTTTAGGATGCACCTCCAAGCAGTTTTTTTTCGGATTTATGATATATATATATATATATATATATATATATTAACCCTGCACCGTGTAATCCCGTTGGTAGCAATGTCTAGATATATATTCGACTTTCATCTGGACAATTCTGCCAATGTAAGCAAATTCTCAGATACAGTCGTCAGTATATAGACATTGATATTGTGAAATTTATCCCAGAGGCGCTGACCTCTTTGCTCTGAAGTTGGCTCATGCATCATAAATTCAAAGAAGAATACATTAATTCTCGATTCCTTTACTACAGAATATCAGAACGACAGGAAATTTGTATGACTTTTACGATGTCTTTCTAAAAAGACTCAATCTTATGCAGAACAAATGCCTGAAAACCAATATAGATAATCATTCTTGCACATCCCATATATATTGCTTTATTCTGCAACTATGCTAGTCATTTAGGTAAAACGAAACTCTTTGATCAAACTTAATTCAATATTCCCTCTTATTATATGATTTCAGATTTCAAATGTTGTCACACGACAGATGGCAAAATAAAAAAGGTATCCCCACAAACAAAGTTCCACGTGAGGTATAAGTTCTGTCAGTTACGTTTTATCTTAAACAGAGTTTTTAGATTAAACTAAATAAAAGAAAACATAACTGGCATTAAATAGTTTTTGAATGATTTTATAGTTATATTTTATGTATCACAGTTTTTAAAAATCTCTTTCATACTAAATAAGAATGGGTAACCACTAGGACGCAATTGGTTACTGAGAGTGAAAGAATTAGAAAACAGAAACCTTATTAATAAGTAAGAACATGACAAGAGTAACGAAAAGCACAGTAGAAGGTGATTGACATTGCATTTAAATTGTTGTAGGTTAAAATTATCTCGGAGCTAGAGAAGATTTCCACGAATTAGAAATGACAAATAATAAACTGTTAGCATAGAACTTGCAGTTATATCAAATTAGTTTGAAGAAGCTCAAGTTAAATAGCAGGGACTCCAGAGCATATCCCAGCAGCAATACTCTAGATATAGTCTTATTTTATAGATCTTATATGTAAGATCGAATCCGGAGAGAAAAATTGTATCAAACGACACGGTGAGCTGATTTTCTTAGCAACTAAACAAGAAATGAATCCATATAGTCACTTTTCTTAATGTCTGCTGAAAAATTTAGCCAAAGAAAGTAACTTTCTTGGAGGTTAGTATCAGCCATGATAATGGAAGGCTGAGATTAATGGAGAATTGTTAATTTTTGTGGACTTTGTAATTGATAACTGACCCTTTACCTTACTTTACGACATTTTTTAGGTCATTTTAGTCATCAGCTGCTATTTTGAAATTGTCGGACTGATCAGTTTTACTACTGAGGCAGGATTAAATAAGCGTTTCTGCCTTGTACATGCCAATTTGAGAGCTGATGTTATTGAAAAGGTTGGTAATGAAATTCAAAAGCAGCGTAAAAGCAAGGGTGTATTCCTGTGGGACACCTGCATTCGCAAAAAATAATCTATACGATTAGCGGTTCAGGATAACTCATTCCACGGTTTGATAAGAAAACTATATCAGCTCAAACCGTAGGTTTAAAGCTTTTGGAGAAGACCTGTATGTCAGTCTTTGTCAAAGGCCTTCGATATGCCCAAGGTCACAGACGAGGCTCTATTGTATTTATCTAGAATATCATAGATTCTTTTAGCAATTACCAGTACATCAGCTGGTGACCTTGAAAAACAAAAGCCATATTGTTTATCTGAGAAAAAGCCTTGCCAGAACAGATGTGAACCAATTCAGCATTGAGTTGTGCCTCTAGGAGTTTCCCAAAAGTAGCTATAATGTTAATATTTCGATAATTAGAAGACACTACTTACTAGATTTATTATAAACTGTAACAAAAAATGGTGATTCCACCGGGGAAGAATTTAAAAAAAAACGAGGCATTTATTATGTTGATTAGAAAGAACAGAAGCCAGTTGGGCAAAATGCTTTTTAATGACAACAGAAATAATTCGGATCTACACCTTTTGTGGAGATCTAGATTAGAGATGTCATCAGAGATCATCGAAGAGCTTATATGCATAACACTCAACAGAGACTCAGTTAAAAGTGAGAATTTTGGTCGGGTATATTCCGGACGAGTCAAGTGTAGTGTTTAAATATAATTTAGGTGAAAAGCATTCAACCCTATAAGCAGAGGATAATAACACCTCAAATTGATTTAAGAGTGTGAATAGTGACCCTGCTCTTGTTTAATACCCGATTAAAAAGCCAACGGAGTCACGAGAGTCATCTTTGCATAATTCTCTCAACAAACAGGGTGTTTGCTTCTTCGAGGACTCGCTTACATTTATTAAGAGCAGCAACGAATAGACACTTGTTATGAAAAGAGTCATATAACCGTGAATAGTGGTTTGTGTGTGCCATAGCGGCTGAACATCCTGGTGTGAATGATGGAGAGGATTGAGGTTTCAAATTGTATTTCCGAGAAGTGATAAAAAAGTTCATGAGGCTTTAACTCAAGAGGAAACTGTAAAGTCATCATTTTCAGTTAGACATCAAAGGGCGTCACAAAAAATTGGGCTTCAAGGAGCATCACACAAATATCACAGAGTGAGATCCAATCAGCATGCTGGAAACAAAAGCAGCTTTATGGTAATGGGATTCCTGATTAATAAATGATTGAAACAATACCATGGAGTGGTCAGTGTTACCAAGATGGTAGTATTTTTGGTACACTTGATAGAGCATTTTTGAAGGTATATGGAATACTTAAATGATCAGTGCCGATTTCATATACATGTGTCTATATGCGCATTATTGAAATAATTCCACTGCAGACAATAAAATTAACCCTCCCATTTTATTTAAAATGATGACAGTTCTCACTGTTAATATTTAATCATTTGCTTCTACTTCTGTTTGTTGAGATTTCATATGGATAGATGGTCAGCAGGACTGTATAATAATATATATGATATATAATAATATATATGATATATAATAATATATATAATAATATATATGGAACAGCAGATTCACTACACTAGTAGCAGCTAACTGGCGACCAAAATATTCACTTCTAGTTCCTTTCAATGATGCGTAGGGTTGATCCCTAATGTGAAGCACTGCTCTCTAGATGGTTAAAAAGTAGAACATTGCATTTTCCCAGAAATTTAGACTTTTGGAATGTTTAGTTGTTAAAAGTAGACGTTTCTTATTCCTCTACTCTTGTCTGTAATATAGCCCTAACTATAGGCAAAAGAACGAAACCAATTTACTCCTGTAGATCAAACAATGGGTTCAGTTCAAAATTCCATGTAGCGTACCCAGATTGCTATAAACATGAAGAAGGCCGGAGGTAACAACAACAAAGATGAGGACAACCGTCTAAATAATAATAATAATAATAATAGAAATAATAACTCGTCTTCCCAAAATTTCAGTCAGAATTTTCAGTCATAAATTTGTTTTCATTCTATCTAGTTTTGTTTCAAACGTTCTGGTGGTATATAGAAGCCGTTAGTAGATATTACATACCATTTCACCCACTGCAAATAATGGGTAGAAATTCATGTGTAGAACCGTACTTTATATCCTTTCCTACATAACAACTGGTATAAAATTGACAAAAGAAATTTATTTTGAGGGAATTGTAGTTAAACAAGAAATTCAATTTGAAAGTGTAAAAAGAAATTGTATTTTCTTTTATGTTCTTCTTAGTCAAATAATGTCCATTTTTGGATGTTCGTTGTGGTGTAGTGGATATAAGTTCGTAATGAGAAATTGTCTAGCCGAGTTCGAAGTCCAGCTGAATTCGATGCATTGTCTTACGAGCAAATACCCTTGCGAAAGATATTAATTCATCGATTCTCTCTCCATCTATGGGTTAAATAGTAGGACAGACTTGGTTCTATAACCTTTGTTGTCAACCAGTCTACTGCAGAAAGTAATGGCAACCTGCTATGTGAAAATGTTCTGCCCAGTCAGTCATGTTTTATCTGACATAATCGCCCAACCGTGTATCATGTATGACACTTAACTTACTGATTGAATGTCCATTATACAGACACAATTCGTTCTTCACATTTTGTATTTGTTTCGCTATCGATGCAGTTTTTATTTCATTTTCTTTATTCACTGTTTGTTTCTTTTCTTTAATTCACTCATTCATTCCTAAGGAGGAAAATAAAGATAATTTTATTTCTTTAAAGCAATTAATCTTTAACCAGTAATATAGTGTTTGACATTCTGTTCTTCATTCATTAGTTAAACCATCTTATGTCCCTTTTATCTAAACATATTTATAAATGGAACTTTGTCTGTGTGTATGTATGTGTGTGTGTGTCCGTTACCTATAGACTCCGAAACGGCTGAACCAATTTTCTTGAAAGTTTACACAGTTGTACTATAAGCGTCTGCGAGTGTTCTTAGATAGGTTTGTGCAGAGAAACCCCCCGATAAATATCGAAAATCGATAATAAAAAAATCGGGTTATAGAAGGAGTGGTCCGATTTTAATCAAATTTGATACACTCATAGACAAAGACATAAGAAACGATATTCAGAAGTTTCAAGGTTACAGTTCTTACAATAGGGCAAAAAATTGATAATATACATAAGGCAAGTTGTTTGTGTGTGTCTGTTTATCTGCCTGTATGTCTGTATTTTTTCAGCCGTTTTATTTTAGTTTTTGCTTCGGGTTTGGCTCTAAGTAGTAGAGTATTGTAGTTCTTAGTCTCAGCCATGATACCATTTACTCAGATGATTTATTTAGCCTTCAAAATTCAGTTAACGACGAAAAAAACTTATTTGATATCAATACCAGGAAATCAAAATTTGATTTACATCTATTCATTTTTTTTCAGTCTATGGTTTCGCTTTAACTGGAAACAACTATTGCTTTTTAGTCTTTCATACCAATGTAGAAAGAGTCTGAGCGCCAGGTCCATGGATTAGTTTTAAAGTTTTCATTACAGCCGAGCAACGCCGGGCCATAATGCTAGTCTATATATAAATACATATTAGACTGACACTGAGTTATGAAACATACTGTCTTGTGAGTAGAAGTTTTTCACAAATTATTTGCATAAATATATCTAATATCAATGGATAAGCAGCCAAATATCAGTCAAGTTTCCTTTCAAAAGCAACGACACTTTTCTGAAGCCCTTTTCCCGACATCTCAAACCCACAATGTCTCTCTCGGAAGCAGTTCGGTTTTCACCCGGTCAAAAGATTTCTGTAGTGTTACATTTATTCCATACATTGACTTCGTTGCCAGCAGTTTGTTTTCTGAGTCAAAATCCATAATCGATCATCGTAGAAGTGGCCCAATAGTATCTCATGCAAACGTTGGATATTTATAACGAACCGAAGCTTTAATTGGCTTTGTTATGAACAACTGACATAGAATCAAAATCTCATTGCTATTTGGGGAATATATGAGATCTGTTGAGAAAAGCTCCAGACATTTAATATTAAGAATAAAAATGCTTACTCGGTGAAATGGCACCTTAAATAGACTAAAATGTTTCTCCGATTGCGACAAAATTTCAGTCGATATGAATCTTTATTGGTTAATGCATACTCAGAATATTCCAGGCTTGTTGGGAGATAAGTGGTTATATTAAACCAACTCTCTAGATTATGTATTAACCAAAACTGTAGAAACAGGTCGGTCCTATTTAACTTATAGCTGAATGAATATAAGACACGGATTCATACGTTTTCGAAAGATATTTGCGCGTTAGTGAATGTTACGAACCACTAGAAATCCGAAATCTGCTTTCTTATCCCTAATTTCCAGTCACAATCCATTAAACTACGCGTACATCTTAATGTACGCGTGGTTTATTGGATTTACTGGATACTTAGGATGTGCGTTGTGGTCCAGTGGATATCGACTCGGAACGAGAAATCAGAGAGCCGAGTTCAAATTCCAGTTGAATTCTTTGCAATCATATACGCGCAAATACCCTTGGGAAAGGTATTAATCCGTCTCTTCCTTCCAGTTATGGGTTAAATAACAGGACAGATTGGGTTCTATAGCCTTGGTTGGCAACCAGCCTACCGCAGAAAGCAATGGCAACCTACTGTGGGATAATCCTCTGCCCAGTCAGTCAAGTCTCTTTCGAGACATGATCGCCCAAGCGTTTATCACGTATGACACTTAACTGACTGATATCTTAATGAAATAGTGTCTTATTTATTTTGAAATTATTTTAATTTTAACCTTCCAAAATCTTTCCAACAGTCATTCCACTTTTCAATTCAACTAATTTCTGCTATTGCCATCGGCGTCCTCAGAGCGTCTGCCTTATTCTCACTCACTGTCTGTATCTGTTTTCTGCTAACAGTTATTTAAAACCAGAAGTCTTAGTGGACTAAATATTGAACTTACAAGGAGTACTGAAAGATCTAAGTGACACAGTAAACTGCTAATATATTTTGATTGCCTCCCATACACATTAACGCAACCATTTGAATGGAAAACTGTCTCTATTAAGCTTGTTTCTAAAAACTAATATATAGTGGGCTATATTCCTATGTGGTTGCTTCCCTGAACAATGCAAATCAACTGTCATCGTCATCTTCCTTCGTATAAACATAATTTTAAATTTCATTTCCTTTTACATTCCTATCAGACATATCGTTCAAGAACACACTACCATGAGAGGTTTTCGAACCTTGTACTGGTTGAACTTTCATTCCATCACATTCACTGATTGTGGATGAATGTTCTCGCAAGCTATTCAGGTTCAATCTTATAAACAATTCCCAAGTGGAATAAACGATCAATCGCAGGGGATGCTGGCAAAATGACAGTTTCCTTCTACCGTTCACGAAAGTACCTGATTGCTCCTGATATGATCTATCTATACAAGAACATGATTAGATGAAAAATAGAGACTTGATGCGACAATTCTCACTTACCAGGCTGAGTGACTTCAAAAGCGTCCACGCAGCCTTGTGAAGGTGAATAGTTTTCCACTCTACAAGAGACAAAACGTAGCCCACTTTTCACTATTCTCATGTCAGATTTTCTGACGAGCTACATGCCATAGATCAACCAGTTTTTGACCTTAATAGCGGCCTAAAACCTGCCATGTCAAGTACATTCCATTAGTAAGAAGGAAGTTTTGCACAAACAGGGTTTTCCCGAAAAGAATATGCTTTGTGCGACAGCCGACCGACAGGATGGTTTCCTATTCTCTACTATCTTTTAATCTCTTCAAGTAAAAGATTAACCTTTATCTCTCCAAGATATACTCACAAAGGTGCCAATAAAGTCCTTTTAAAAAATACATTTCTCTTTTCCAATCTTTTCACTTTTCTTTTTCTTTTTTTTTAATTGGAGTAGATAGACTAAACTATCGCCCGGTTCACACTCCACCCACGTCTCTTGTACATGTGTAGAGGCTCATCCCTTGTTCCCTGTTTAGGATGTAGTTTCCGGCTTTCTCTTTTCCAATCTTTTCACGTTTCTTTTTCTTTTACTTGTTTTTTTCAATTGGAGTAGATACACTAAACTATCGCCCGGTTCACACTCCACCCACGTCTCGTGTACAGGTGTAGAGGCTCATCCCTTGTTCCCTGTTTAGGATGTAGTTTCCGGCTTTCTCTTTTCCAAATCTTTTCACTCTTACGTAGCCCCCTGCATATCAGTGGCGCTACCACCTTGCTCGGGGTGATATGATTAAAAAAAAACAAAAACTAATGCCTTGGCTAAATTTACTGACTTCTACGTCGATTTCATCTTATTTCTTTTCCCTTAAACATTATCTCTGCAAACGCCTCCTCGTACCACTTATTGTTACTCTCATAAACCAACACGTAATAACCTTCAATTATTAAGGGCTCATGCACCTCATATTGCGTAAACATTAGCATTGAAAAAGTAACATTTAAATCTTCTTCATAATATAATTAGTACGCGTGGATTATTGTTTCTCGACCTTTATATTTTACTATAGACAAATATCAAACAAATTGAAAGAGAAAAGATTGAATTAGAATAATTTCACAGTATTTTTTCAAATCCCAGTGAGAATTTAGTGCAATCTGTAATGTGATCGATACCAACTTAGCTGACCGCCATCAGTCACTCTCGCACCGGCGTGACGTGGTTTCCCTCTGCCTCTTCTATAAATACTTTCATGGCTTCTGTTCTGATGAACTTAAATCACTGGTATCCCCTAGATGTGAATTTGCACGAGATACTAGATTGGCAACTAGGTCCCACCCTTTTACAGTGAAACCGATGAAATGTAACCGGAATTTCTACACCAACAGCTTCTTTTCTCGCATTTCCCGCCTGTGGAATTCCCTTCTGCATGATTACTTCCCCGATAGCTACAACCTCCAGGAGTTTTAATGTAAGGTCAATAGACACCTCCTAACACACTAACTCGCACCCATTCTCTCCAACACTCTCCCTATGTACACCCTAAATCGTCTATCACCCTTCTCCTGACATTTCCTATACCCAATCCCTCTATGTAACCCCCTGCGCTATAGTGGCAGTTGAATGCCTCGCTTGGGGTGATATGATTAATATATATATATATATGTGTGTGTGTGTGTGTGTGTGTGTGTGTGTGTGTGTGTATATATATATATATATATATATATGAAATTAACCATCATCATTATCATTATTGGTAACTGTCACAATTAGAATTTGCTTCTTATCTTCATATCTTCCTCCCTTGTAAATATGCAACCCTGTAACAGATTAAGTAAGCTTAAATTTAAAGACATTTATCAATTTCCTAGCAATAATGTTAGGTGTTCTAGGTTGGGCAAAATCCAGTATTTTGAATGATATATTTATCACAAAACAGTTTATTTATTCATGTTAAGCCTTTTACGGCACTTAGTTGCCATTGAAACACTGTGCAATGTGATAAATCTGGTTTGTAAATTTTAAAGAACACATTTGAGTATTTCTCAGCTAATTCAAATACATCATTTTTATCCTTTTATACGAGGAACATATAAGATTGTTTTCAACAGAAGACATCATTTTGACCTTTGTTTGTAAAATGAACCATTAATAATTCATAATCCCTTTCATCATCAAATCTAATTTTGTCGCATTTTTCTTCAGTTTCATACCAAACCATCACAAAACTAGTGCCAAAAGGATAAACAGTGTTTTAAAGTGTGGCACAAGTTTCTTATTGAACATGTCTCTAGTTAGCTAATCTTACGGACATTTCCGAAACCTCTGGATACGTTTGTTTCCTGCTAGGTTAAGTTAAGTAAATATCGATATATTTACTCAAATCGAATATTTGAGACTAATTAACTCCAGAAGCATGAGCAATTTTTTTAAGATAATATTTTATTTTCAGTTAATTAATAGAAAAATGAGAACGAGCCAATAGTAAAGGTTGCGTTAAAAAATACTGTCAATAAAAATATAATTTGATTATATTTCTCTCTTAACCAATTTTTCTGACTTTCATGCCAATTAGGCATTATAGAATAAATTAAAATATTTTCCTGTTCTTCCAAGCAAGTTATTTTTAAAAAGATCTGTTGGTATTTGTCATTTCAGACTTTTAAAACAGCCTTTCTTTATAGATCGTAACGTATTCTTTCTTTATTTCTTTTAATTTCCACTCGTACCTTAGATCTGTGTGACAATGGCGAGAACTGAGAAGAAAAATAATAATGATTTATGAACACAACACAGAAATGCAACTCATAAACAGTGCAAGACTATTCTGCTGTCTGTTTGAGTAATTTCAGATCTTTAATTATACTGGTTTCACTCTTACTTCTAATTAGAAATTACTTTTTCACGTCGTCTTTCTTTTCCTTACCAGAGAATAATATTGAAGTAATTTAGTTACAACACAATGTAATTTTGAAAACTCCTACTTGAAGAGGATGCTGGTAAATTTAACTGAAAAATAAGATGCTTAAAATAGAGTTGAAAACAAACACAGATCAATACAAACAAATTAGCCGAAAAGGAAACTAATAAAATCACTTAACTAGAAGGAAAACTATATAGAAATGTATCTGAAGAGGAGACAATATAAAAGTATAACATTAGTTTGAATCATAAAAGATTTACTGAATAAAAGGCTATAAAATCGTTAGCTAAAGATAACATAAAAAATGAAGTAATCATATAAATAATAACTGAGAAGGCATCCATATAAAAATAGAACAGATAAAAATACTGTATTTAAATGAAGATGAGACCATATAAAAATTTACCTGATGAAAAGGCAATATAAAAAATTAAATTTTAGAAATCATATATAAATTTATGTGAAGAGGTGTCCATATAAAGATTTCATTATATAACGATTTAACTGAAATAAAACTCATATAAATTTAACTGGAGAGGAGACCATATAAGAATTTAAATGATGTGAGTGTCATATATAAATTTACCGGAAGAGGGCACTATATACATTTATTCGAAGAGCATTAAAGATTTAATTAAAGAGAAGTCTATACAAAAATTTGTCAGATAAATTTTCTGTAAAATATTTATAGGAAAAGCAGGTTTATACAACTTCATGTAACACAGTTATTCATAGAAGTTAGCTAAAAAAATCCAGTAAAATTAATCATAATAAAACATTCATAAATAAAATTCACTGTAAAGGAAACGTAAAATATCTAGGAAAACAGGGGTCCATAAAAAGTTTGAAAACTTTCGAAAAAATATCTACAAAATAATCTGACACTTGTAATTTTGAACATAATAACACGCCCTAACAGTGAGACCGTCACGAAGTTTCCCTATGAAAACTCGATTAATACAGAATCAGGTAGGGTTCATATTTGGATAAGTAATTGTTTGGCAAGAAAAATATTGAAAAGTTTTAAAGGCTCACTTAAAATGGTAATTTCCACGTACACCGATCTCAGTATACACTCGTTATGTTCTTGTAACTATCTGCTGGCGAATTAGAAAAAAATTTACCACAAACGGTAATGGTTATTCACTAATCTTGGTGTTTCTTGACACATTACTGTTTACACTAGTCAGTCCGTCCTTTACCAAAAAGGTATCCAAGGCAAATTTATTACGAATCGCACTGTAGTAAGTCCCTTTCTCAAAGTGAAAAAGAATTAATTTAATCTCAAATTTATTATTTTAGAGATAAGACACATTGTCGTTAATAGGTCAAAGATCTTATTAGAAATGAATTATAAGTCAATCAAAGAGACATGGCACGTGGAAAATCACGATAATACAATTTATATTCGATTCAATCTTCTGCATTGTCTCATCAGACATCAGATATATTTTGACTTTGCGAAAATGAAAGCTTTCTTCCATTCAGACTGTTCTTTGATTTTCAATAAAATTATTGACCGCCACACAAATATGAGGAAATCTAGACATTTCCAATAAATAATAATAATAATAATAATAACCATTAAACTGAAGAACAAAACCTTCCCCCTGCTCTCTTATAGTCAACACATCTAAAACCATTAATCACCCTAAGAATAAAGACAGACATTTATTTTGTTCTACTTAATACTTGTAACCCGAATAATTTCACACACACACACACACACACACACACACACACACACACACACACACACATATATATATATATATATATATATATAAATGCTTATTATATATAATATATATAATATATATATATAATGTACAGAATATATATTATATATATATAAAATATATATAATATATTATTATATATATATAATATATAAATAAGATATAGAATACATTACATATATATATATATATAATATATATTTTTTTTTTTTATAAGCGTTTCACCCCGAGCAAGGCATGTCACTGCCACTACTGTGCAGGGGGCTACGTAGAGAGGAGAAAGGCTGGTTAAATATACGACATAACAGAGGGTGGGTGATAGGCGGGTGAGGATACCGAGAATGAGGGTTGGGTAGATGAGAGTGTTGTGAGAATAGTTGGGAGTTAGTGTGATAGGAGGTGTCTACTGACCCTACATTTAAACACCTGGAGATTGTAACTGTCGGGAAAGCAGACTTGTGGAAGGGAGTTCCACAGGCGGGAAGCGCGAGAAAAGAAGCTGTTGGAGTAGAATTTACGGTTACATCTTATTTGTTTAACTGTAAAAGGGTGGGACCTAGTTGCTAATCTAGTATCTCGTGTAAATTCGTGCTTGGGCGGCAGCAGTGATCTAAGCTCATCGGAGCAGAAGCCATGAAAGTACTTGTAGAAGAGGCACAGGGAAGCTACATCACGCCGGTGTGAGAGCGGCTGCAGCCGGTCTGCCAAGTTAGTATCAACCACGTTACAGATCCTCCTTTGTATTTTGTCAAGAAGCCCAAGGAGAGCAGCAGGGGCACCCGACCAGATATGGCAGCAATATTCAATACACGGGCGGATGGTAGATTTGTATATGTGCAGAATAGTTTCAGGTGGGAAAAATTTCCGGGCCCTGCACAGGGAGCCCACTTTCATTTTTGGCAATGGATTCAATATAGTCATTCCATTTGAGGTCCGCCGAGAGTGTAAGGCCAAGGAGGCGTAGTATTTTACTCTCTGGGAGGCTAGCCTGTCCCATGCTAATGGGAGGTAGATGCGATAGTCTATGGTGGTTAGTTGATAACAGCTTTGTTTTGGAGGCATTGAAATTTACCAACCATTTCCTACCCCAGGTCACTACGGATTGGAGGTCCCTTTCCAGTGCGGCAGCGAGGTTCACTTTGTCGTCCAGACCTGGTTTCTGATCGATGCGGGAGTAGATTGTTGTGTCGTCGGCATACATGCCAACTTGGGATCTAATGGTGTCGGGGAGATCATTAATGTAGATCAGAAAAAGCGTGGGACCTAGGATAGAACCTTGAGGGACGCCCGCGTTCGTCTGGTAGTTTTGGGAGGCATGCCCATTTAATACCACCTTTAATGTGCGGTTAGAGAGGAAGGACTGGATGAGGTCAGACAGATGTCCAGTTATCCCATAGCTCCGCAGTTTGCACAAGAGGCCAGCATGCCAGACCCTGTCGAATGCTTTGGAGATATCCAAGGCAACGGTTCGGGCTTCACCATTCTTGTCGAGTGCCTGGTATATGTACTCGGTAATGGTCGTTAGCATATCAGCAGTAGACCTGGTGAAGCGAAACCCATACTGTTTGTCAGAGAGAAGCCCGTTGGTCATAAGGTGCTGAATCACCTCGGCGTTGATCGTTGATATATATATATATATATATATATATATATATATATATATATATATATATAGGCTAGGACTATGCCAGCATTTACAAGCTTAAACAAGCTGAACAAACAGAAGTGGTACAAGCGATTCTGAAATTGTCTGAAGTCAGTGTTTATAACCGATTTTATTGAAACAACTTACCTTTTAGTATTTTAAAGTATTTTTTGAAATTCTGGTAAATATATTTGTTTAAATGAGGTATCAATATTATATTCATTTCATATTTGCGTAATTTATAAGACAATTTATCCACCGTTTCTTATAAATGCAACCTGTAAATGAACGTTGTACACTTATATATTAGGTATTATTCAATACATACTGGAAGAATATCTTTAAAAAGAAACATCTTAGTCTACTTATAAGCCCATATTATTTTATTATATAAGAAAAATTAGGGCAGACACGTTATTTCATGGTAAATCGGAAGTATTGGCCTGAAATAGGCCTATAATTCCGACTTACCATGAAATAACGTTTCTGGCTTAATTTTTCTTATATTTGCTTTATATGTAATTATATATATATTTAGAGCTCTCTTAGAAAATTATCCACTGTATGTACCGGATACTCCTTTGGATTCTTCTATACACACGCTGTATGCTGATATATATATATATATATATGCATTTTTATATTTAATCATGTAACAGAATGCTGCAAACTGACCCCAACAAAGTTTAAGATATCATTAATAAAAAATAACAATGAATCCCTAGAAATTTTATATGTTAGTCGGGTTTGATTATGCAAACCAGTCCTATTAATCTGAAAGCAGTGTATATGTTGTGGGATTTTCCCTTTTTCTATGATAATGGACTCGACTTGAGTATACATATACTCCTACCATAGTGAGATACGTCAGAACTGTAGAGATCCGTTCGGGAATACCGCGTGAGTAGACATAATAGCCCTGAACTCCAGTCAGCCAGAATAATATTACACGGATATATTATTTTCAGCAAGGCTTCACTTCAAAGACTTGTATGTATATATTTCTTACTAATCTTATTGCAGGATTACTAATCTGAGTTCGAGTTGTATGTTTACGTTCAATATAACTTATTTTTTTATCTCAAATATCTGTTTTGTTGTTCCTTATTTTGTGTTGTTCCTCACCCGGAATCCACAAAAGTACAAAATGGTAGAATTTGTTATTTCTTTTTATCGGCATAATCAAAAAAGGTGACATAGTCTGGGTGCTGTTAAGGAAAAGCCGTGTGCAGTAAAAGATATTGTTGTCGTGTTAAATATTCTGTAACAACGGAGTATAACTTTGCCCAGAATATATTGACATTAATGAAATAATTGCTTCATTGTTTGATGCAAGGCCGGCCGAATTTGATTTTTTTTTCTTTTGAAAACTCAGTAATGCTAAAATCCAAGTGATATGCAAGAATTTGTTTTGAAATCAGCGCAATCAAAGTTAGAATATATAAACATCGGTATATAGTGAATAAATGAGTAGTGGAAGTATGACGTATCAGACGAAACTCGCCAATATAATGGCAAAAGTGTAAAAGAGCCAAGGTAGACAGATCAGAAGACGAAGAAATAGAAGGGAAGAGATGAAGGGGAAATTAGATTGAGAAAAGATGATCAACACCAACAGTCCTTCGTATAAAAAAAACACATCATCGAAAAAAAATAAGAACAAAAATGTAATTGTATATTTGTATATAAATCCCGGTTCATAGTTCATTGTTATTCGTCCAACACGATCGCCAATTTTATTTCCAGTTTATTCATCGTGGAAGTGATATATACCAGAAATAGTATACAATAGTTGCAAAAGCTCTTAAGTTTGACAATGGTTAGAAGCATGAATTTTGCAATGTCATAAAAAGAACATGAAATCTGCCATAATTGGAATACACAATAGGTGATATTGTAAAATTATTTTGTGTGGAGATATTTCATTTTGCTTTTATGGTGGTTTTATAAGATTTAAATTAGATATATTTTACATAAAAATTGTATTTTGGTTTAACTGATTCTATATTAGTGAATAGACTTTTCAAATAAAATAATTAAGATTTCAGAAGAATTGTTCGAACAATGTTTTTGAAAATTTCAGTAGTATTATACTTATGTTGTCAGTCTTATCAAGTTATCAATTGCAATAAGTGTCGATTTAAGAAATTTGACTGATTTATTGAGGTCATTGCAATAAGCCAATTAGAAGAAACGCAAACATTTTATGATATAAAATATTTTCAGTTAGAATTTTGAGCATATACATATTCAGATCCTAAATAATTTGATCCCCCATAATTTACCATAGCCGTAGTTTGTATAGTACTTATATTTAAGAAAACAGAATCCTTGTCGTATAGATGAGCAGATCAGTATGTGATATGTGAAGAAAAGTATTTTTAAAAAGTGCCACGAAGCAAATTTGTCTATGATACTTTCTAAATATTGCATCTTCCTGTTTCCAGTCGCAGAGAGAGAGAGTGTAAAATGCATCTCAGGTGTTAACTACAATGAAACGTTTGGTGTCATTTGAGAGAGTTATTCTTGGTGTTGTCATCTGATCTGTGATGGAATACGACCTCAAGAAACAAGGTAGGTCTCTTTACGGTTTTAAGGGTTAAGTAAATTGAACAAGTAAATCGATCAGTACACACGCAACACGATCGAATGGAATATATTTGCATTTGATCCCGTTTAGACAACAATACGACTTCTAGAATTACCCTAAAGCGATTTCCGAAGAGGAGGAAAAGGAAAGACCTGACAAATACACACACCTAATAAAGTATGTCACAGTAATTTCCATGAACACATCGATGGAATAAGTGTTAATAATTCCATAGAACTTTGTAAAGAATGTGGAAGTAATATATTCTAAAATATATGAGTTGAATTCCAGTAGTACAGAAATATTCAAGACGGTTGCTGATAATTTAGGTAGATATGTTGTCTGATAATCGCTTTAAAATTCATGGAAAATGTAGAAATAAATAAAAAGTCTAAAATGTTCATTGCCGTAATTTAGTGCAGTCACTGAATTTGCCCTCAGCTCAATACTACTTACAAAAGTCTGAGGGAAGTGAATTCATTGTAATTAGAAAATAATTTTCCTTCAAGAAAAAATAGTTAAGAATGAAAAGACTCGGACATCCTTCAGTTGGCGCCAACGTTACGTTCTGACATCAGCAAGAAAAAATCATTTTAATTCTTTGAACAAAAAATATAAACCCGATAATAAATGTTTTATTCGAAATCTACAAACAAGAATATATTCAGACACGTGAATGTTCCTTCATAATTTAAAAAACAAACAAACTATTACATTGTTTGCCTAATAATATCTCAAAGACATCAAATTTTTGGAACCCTCTCTGGTATTTACTTGTGGGCTATTATTAAAGTAATATCTATAAGAATGGTAAATAATATTCAAGCAAAAATCTTAAAGTATTTTTTGTAACCCTAAATGTGATTTCGTAATCACCAAAACGGAGGCTGAGAATAATAGTATATCTACAAATACAAGACTCACATGCTGCGTGAAGAGGATACACTGACTGCTATTCAGTACCATCATTCTCTTCTTTTACCATTTAATCCTATAGTGTCCACCTTTTTAAGAGGATATGAACACCCTATTTCTGTATACAGGTAGGTATGCAAACTCACTTTTTTAAATTAGCGTCAATATTCAGGGTCAATATCTTTGTTTTTAGAGTCGATATTAATCCTTTCTGTATCTTTTCTCTTTCTCTTACTACGCCTTTTTCGGATCTCTATTTCAGGAGCTTTTTGTGAGATGGGCACGTCAAATGTATCAAAGAGAAAATCCACAGCCCTATATCAGCTGAAGAATTTTTCTTTTGAATTGCATGTCTCTCTTTATTTGATTATAGTGCCTTTTATGCACTACTTCTAATCCCTTTACCATGTTTCCGATTCTTCAGACAATAGCACCCACTTCCCAATACGTCTTATTCACCCGATACAAGCGGGAAAAGAAAATTGATCAATATTCTGAAATTACTTCCCAGTATTTTTTGTTCTTTTCGTATGTACATTTTTTTGTTCTTTTTGGGACTCAGTTTATCAAACACTGGTCATATCTTACGCGCAAAAATTATCGCTGTCGGAGACATGGCTAAAGGCGCGTTTTTATTCGTTGCCAGTCTATACACCTGCAAAAATGGTTGCATTGCCGCATCTTTGGATCTACCGTTGGCTTTTCAAATCTATTTTGAAGTTATCTACGAAACAATCTGCCTGGCCTTTGCTTCTAGGAAGGTAAGTGACAATTGTAATGTGATTTTACACAAACATCTTGCAGAATTTAGTGAACTATTTCAGTTGCGTATCATTAGCAGAAATACTTGAACCTGGAACTTAAAAACTCGTGCGCAGTTTGTGTAAAAAAGGTTTTTTTTTATTTGCATGGTTGGACATTGACATCTGACAATCTCTGGAATTTTTGAAAAGCTATATGATCTATTCAACGAAACTTCAAAATTAATATGAAGACGTGACTAAGGGCGTTCAGTTTCAATCCATGGATTAAACTTAAGCAGTGGTGCCTTCACTGCCAAATACAGCTCTTTCACGACTTTACCAAAGTTTCAATGTTTCTATCCATGCAACAACAGTATATATAACTACTCATTAGGTTCTTCATACTAGATATACCAGTGTCTTGCATGTAATTCCTTCAGGCTTCTTTTTGTAGTGTTAGAGATACCACTATTCCTTCGCCGTACATGAGAAAGTCGTTATATATTGAATAATTTTCAGATTATTTTTACTCTTGTCTTTTAATTTCAAATAGTATTTTCTTTTTTTATGTCTTACAATGTTTCAGGGAGTTCCAAACAGTATTGCACAGAATATTTTAATCTCTACCTCCGGTTGTAGAGCAGCAATAATGTGTCTTAGGAGTTGTTCATTATTCTTTGGAATCAGTCATGACAATCCGTCTGCATGATTTAGCTTACTTGACGTCAAGAACTTCATTCCAAAGTCATAATATAGAAGAATGGTTCCTCATCTTTGCAATCTGTTAGCCGTATGAGTCGGAAATCCTTCTCTTTATTTACCCATAAATCGCTAACAACGGTTTATAATCCATTTGCAATATAAATTATCTCCCATGAATAAGAGTAAGGACTTTTTTAAGGGCAAAGATAATTCCTAGACTTGATAATTTCTTCCGTTGAATGCAGGGTCTATGATGCATTTGCAATCGGTTTAACAGAACCGTCATCAAATTTGGGCATAATCCAATCTTTGATAACATAAGCACTCTCGTCACTTGCCACGATTATTTTTTTTAGGATATTCGTGAGCCAAAAAAATAAGTTTGACGTTAGGATTCATTATATTCTTGAAATGCTTTCTGGCACTTTGACGTCCAGACACATTTGGTGTCTTTCTCTAAAAGTTTATCCAGCAAAACTCTCATACTATGCATGTTTTGCAGAAAAAACATTTTAATAGCTAGCTGATCCTAGGAAACTTTGTAGGCATGTCTTTTACAGTACTAGCTTGTGCTGAATTCGGTCTCCTGCCATTCTTGTCAGTAATATGTCTCAAGTACTTGATATTGTCCAAAGATAATTCACTCTTTTCGTCCCGTAGCTAGAATCTCTACATGTGAATTTGCTTAAACAATTCAAAAACATTTTTCTTATGTTATTCCATGTTTTCACTTCTTAGCAAAATTTATTTTGTAATTCTTTTAAAACTTCTGATTCGTTGTTGGAACTCACTTTATGACAAAATAAATCCATTGGGCAGTCCCATTATGTTAATTCTTCTATCCAATATGTACCAAGAATATTATCAATGTTTTACATTACGAGTATTTTTAATTTTAACCTTTTCTTTATTTAACGTTACATTTGCAATAAAATCGCCGACGAATGTAATTTTCTCAGCTGTGACCGACCGAGCTATTTTGTTAAATCATTAATGTTTATTTTCTTATTTCGTCAGAGTATAAACATTTATTGTGTTTAAATCAAAACAATTGTCTTGTAATTTGACATTTTTGTTTAGCCTTTACACCTATACAATTTTTTCGTATTCTGTCTTGGAGATTTATTATCGTTAATCACTAACGAAATTCTTAACTGAGTTTTTAATTTCCCATTTGCAGTGAGATTTTCTGTCTCCTTTTTACCCCCAACGACAGCATTCATTGTTTCATAACGAACAAACATTACAGAAATATATTCCTCTACAAGCATAGCAGTGGTTAATCGTAATATCTTTGTTTACACGCGGTTTTATTTTTATGGAGAATTTTTTTGATGTGCAAAACTCAGCTTATTTGAATATTTTTTGCGCCTTGCCGAACCTTTATACATCTGACATTTATAATTGTCAGGTCTTAGTTCTGCCAATTTTAATTTCTCACACTGATTATTTATCATACTAGTGAACATAGTGAAATAATCTTTGTCATTTTTTTAGTAAATTCATACACTTCTAGATCTTATAGAATAATGACGTTTTCTGTCCGAATAGATCGAAAAGTAGCGTAAGAGCTTCATTAAATGTTAAATCATTTGTCTTCTGTAGTAGAATATAATTCATGAACTTCTTTATGTTGGATATCGTCTCATGTTCGCAAAACTAGTCTAACCATTTTCTGGTCCGTCCATTTTACACAGTTTTTCTTGTAAATGACATCGTATATAAGATGCACAAATTACGTCTTTCTTAATCTTGTAGTTATAATCCGTTATCGCTTTCACGACAGCTCCTTGAAAAAATGTTGACTCGTCATTACTGTTGTTTGTAAACATTTTCGCTGTTTCAAAAACAATTTCTCGAAATTATCAAACCTTTGTTAAAAGTTTTTTGTTGTTCATTTTGTTGCTTTAAAATTTCCCAACAACTTTTTTTAAAACTCATTTTTTTGCAAAAGTATATACACTTATATTTTTTCTCACAACTGTAAATCAAAAACTAAAAATGTTTAATTTTTGCAAATTAATTCCACATTTATGCCTTGAAATGTTCTTAATGTTAATTTTCTTTTGTAAACTGAATTTTCAAATATTTTAGAACATGTATATACCTATATCTATACTAATAAATAGACAAAACTCTTTATAATTATTTACATTACTTACATTTGTTTGGCGGTTGTCCTCATCTTTGTTACCAAATTTACATCGTTTTGGCTATTGTACGCTCCGCCTTTTTTCAAGGGATCAGTATTTTAAACTGAACTCATTATTTTGTTTGCTACGGTAGAGTTTTCTCATTCCATGAGTTCCGTTGCTTCCAGATCTCCAAGTTATTTCCATTTAACTCAAATCTTTAAATTTTTGCTTATCTCTACTGTAACCAGGTATTGAACTCATAACTCTTTAGATCAAGTTAATGGACTCAACCAATTTTTTTAGTTCACAGTGTAAATATGTACAAAACCTCAACTCAGAGTTATGAACAAATATTAAAGTCTCTGAAAAGTGTTCTTCATTTGTGTGTCGACTATCCAGCATTGGCTGCCATATAACAAGACTAATATTACATAACATTTCAATACTTTTACATATTTTCTAATTAATTTTTCTGTTTCATAATATTTTGTTTATCCTTTAGTCGTATTTTTAGTTATTCAAATGTGCCTTTGTTTTTCGATATCTCATTTTTCATCGTCTGTTATAAAACATTCAAGATATTAATTTTATTGCACTTGATTGATTTTAATATCACCAACTTGTAATTTGAGTATTGGTTGTTTCCTTGGCTACTATTCATACATTCTGTCTTCTTACGTTTGATGTTAATCCTGTCTCCCCTTTTTCATTTACTACAATTTCTAAGTATTACTGCATTTTCCTTCTGTGTCTACTATCAATAAAATTACTATATACTATCAATTGTTAGGATATTGCTCATATACATTACTGAAACCAAATTGGACAGTTTGATTTAAAGTTTAATGGAACTTTTCTATCTCAGCTGATTTTATCATAATTTTCTGCTCGCAATAATTGATTAGACAGTGATAAAACCAAATGTAATCATCATCCAATCAAAGAATAGGACTCCTTCTCTCATAAACTTGATCCCCGGTAAGATCAGAGAAAGTGAGACAAAGAATTGATAATGTCACTACCACTGGAGTTGGACAGGGTTCGGCGTGTGGTTGGGGTAAACCGCAATCAGCCAAATTCCTGTAACAATTTTTCGCGTACTAGATTCTCGTAAATTTATCACCGCTGCTCCAGCCAGGCTAATTTAGACTGATTAAATCAGAAAGAGAAAGAGAAATGCAGAAGGACGTCAAATGCATTCGACAAAGTGCGCCATAAACAACCAATAGAAATGCCTGACAACCATGACATATTCGGGAAAGACATGAAAGTAATCAAGAACCTGTATTGGCAAAAAGCAACATACATACAGGATACACAAAGATAGAAAGGTATGTAAGACAAGAATGTGTCTTCTCACCAGATCTATTCAACCTATACATCGAGACAATTCAGAGAATTCTAGAAGTCTACTCGAGATTTGACAGTGGAGACCGCAGTCTGAACAATATAGGATACGCAGAGGACACAGTGCTGATAGTAGATACAGAAAAGAAACTACAAAACTATTTAGAGGTATTCGATAAAGAGTGCGGAGAGAACGGATTATATATATATATATATATATATATATATATATATATATATATATATAGCTGTGTATCAATTGATACATAACTATATAATCATATTAAGCTCTGTAATACACATTATATTGAGCACTGTCTGTAATAAAATAAATGCCAGAGCACTCAGAATAAAAAAAAACCTTGACTCCTCTTCACCTGTAATGATATATATATATATAATTACAGGTGAAGAGGAGTAAAGGTTTTTTTTATTTTGAGTGCTCTGGCATTTATTTTATTACAGACAGTGCTCAATATAATGAGTATTATAGAGCTTAATATGATTATATAATTATGTATCAATTGATTCACAACTATATATATATATATATATATATATATATATATAGAGAGAGAGAGAGAGAGAGAGAGAGAGAAAGGTAGAATCGCCGACTGACGCCAATTAGGTCGGGTTCCAATCTTGGGTAAAAAGCAATCGGATGTCTAACCGTGCTGATGAGCTGTGATACAGCGAAACAGATCTGTCTGCGGATGACTATATATATATATATATATATATATATATATATATATATAAGTAGGACGACATTTTTCTTACTTTTCAAGAATCCTTTTAGGCCCGCATATTTTCAGAATAGACCTTAGTAAATTTAATTGATGTATACAAAAATAAGTAATCACAGAGACATTGCGAATTAGTTACCTTTTGCGACGTCAACAAAATTTACAAAAGGTTACTTCTGAAGATGTGTTGACCTGAAAGGTATTCTAAAGGTTAAGAAAAATGCTTTCTTACCTATTTAAATTGATATTCTCTACAAAGCATAAATACCGATTTAGATAGATAAAAAGACATTTTTCTTAACCTTTATATATATGAAACTGCATTCAGAGCCACAAATCTTTACACCCAACCGTAGAATGAATTTTACTGCGCATCAAAGCAACCATCAAAACAACAGACTACCCACAATGCATTATTGAACTGTATATATAAATAGTCGGACAGAAACAATACATGGCTTTACGATTGTGTATATGCATGAAAAAGACTTTTTTGTCAGAGTGTTGACTTAATGTCGACTTTTATATTTATATATGTATGTGTGTGTTTTTCAGTCTTTCTGTATGTGTGTGTCTCTCTCTCTCTCTCTCTCTCTCTCTCTTATATATATATATATATATATATATATATATATATATGCGTGTGTGTATGTGTGTATGTAATGTTAATATTCTATTGTACGTATTTATAATAAAATCATTTTACATAGCTGCACAAAAGTTATCATGTTTCAGTAAAATTAATTGTACTTCGTCAGGCGATGGTTCGTCACTGGTAATAGGAATTATGTTTATGGAAATTTAAAACAAATTTTTATTATTTTCGGTCAGTTAAGTAGGGAGCATAAGGACAGAATTAAGAATGTTCTAGGTAAGTATCGATTAACCAATAGAAAGTTATGTCTACGTTGAATGGGGGAATAAGGCCATAGGATGAATGTGGGTGAGTAATTTTAAGAAGTCAAATATATGAGATAGATACACCCCTCCGGTATTTCCTGTGCATTTAGAACCCTGGCGCAGTATATAGTGAAATTCATAATCTTGTCAAATAGCTGAATACTTGAAGCTTCGCCAGGGCTACCAAGGGTATTTTTATTGTGTCACTAACACTGGATGTGTTGCCGCCATGCCCCATCCTGTTATTTAACCCATAACTGGAGGGAAGTGACGGATTAAATATCTTTCCCAAGGGTAAATGTGCTTAAATGAATGCAAGGTACTCAACTGGAATTCGAACTCGGCTCACCGATTTCTCTTTCCAAGGCGACATCAACTGCATCACAACGCAAATCCGTCACTGAACGCTTACAGCACCTGGACTACCACAAGCGGTCACCCATCTAAGTACTGACCAGGTTCATGTTGCTTAACTTCGGTGATCGAAAGGGAAGCGGTGTATTCAACGTGATATTATGTACGTTTGACGACGGAGATAAGGCTACAATAGATGTGTCATTTTGTTTCAGATTTAGTCGATTATTTTGCAGAGTTTTTTTTTATTTTGAATGTTTTAAAACAGTATAACTAGAACTGTAGAATCACTAATCATTAGTTCGGTTTTAAAGCTTTTAAAGCCGTAGATATCTTGTTCCCTCGAAAAGTCGTTTAGATGGAAAAAAATATGTCTTCCGTCTCATCCTTCTATGTATGTCCTCTATTTTTCTAACTAGTTTATCGAAATAATCCCTTTCGTTTGTGAATATGTAAATAATCATTAACACAATCTTTTTTCGTAAACATAAAAATCATTTCCAGAAACATCTCAAGTTGAGAAGGACATTAACTCGCCGGACAAAATTCTAGACAAATCAGACAAAAAGCCAAATTCCTCAATTAATACTGAAGTGTAGATGCTTAAACCATGCAGAACCGAGATTTAAAATTATTAGATTGTTCCGAAAATAATGTCGGATTTTAGAACAAATACTTTTGTGTTTTAATATACTATTAGAATATTTCCCCAAGGATGTATTATTTTCTAATGATTAAAATGTCTTCTTTATTCGTTTCATATCAATCCTATTCATAATTGAACTTAAAACCTCATATCTTTTTCATCTTGAACATAAAAAAGATAAATTGCATTTAATTTTTAGCATGAGTACAAAGTTGACCATTAATAGCGTATGAGTTGAAGTATCCACTTGCCTTCAGATTGTGCGCTGCTAGTTTTTAAAATTCCACAGTATGAATATGAGTCTTACAAATCAAGATAGCAGAGCGCGTGCATCTGCATTTGACAATCAACATCTTAAAAGACTAGTCGAACAAACACTACTTCGAATTCTCAAGCAAATACTTCAAAATAATGGGTGTCAACATTTCAATTATGTCTTGGTCAGTTCAAGAAAATTGGCAAATTGATCTTCACCTAACCAATTTTCTTGAAATTGCTGAAATGCTACCATCCATAAATTGAGTCATTTAACTCGATAAATGGTTTCCATGTGAGCGAGGGGAATATCAGATTTCAAGGTTTTGATGTGCATTCAATATTCGCGGCACCTGAAGAAGAAGCCCGGAGTGTACAACGACCAAAACGTCGTAAAAATGACAGGAAATTTTAGGACAATAGTCCAAATAATGTAAATAGTGTAGAATAATCCATTTATTATCATCGCCTGTGATAAGAAAAGGATTCCTTGTTTCAATCGTAAAACAGGCGCATTGGTTTGATCATCACGAAGCGCATATACACGTTCAAAAACCAAACTTGTTCTATTGTAAAGACTAGAAATTCACCATTAGTGCTATCGAGCTTTGTGGAATCTAACCAGAGCATTATTCCCAGGTTTTACTGCCAGCAGCTGAATAAAAGGAACATTCAGTTAAGCTCAACTGAACTGGCACTGATTAATCGATAAAATCTTATTCTACTTTATCGCCCCATACAAAAGCTTTTCTGGTTCCTTCGGTAATCTAAAAATACATCTTAACTGAATGAAATTCAAGGCATATGAAACGTACGATATATCTATCAATGTATGTATGTATGTATGTATGTATGTATGTATATATGTATGTATAGATCTCTCTCTCTCTCTCTCTCTCTCTCTATATATATATATATATATATATTTATATATATATATCTGTCCTATTCTTTTTCTATCTATCTATCTATTTATCTATGTATCAATCTATCTTTCTATCTATCTACGGAGCTCTCTCCTTAGCATATCAAAGATAATAGTCAAGTTTGCCTATCTTTATGATTATGTATTTTACTGATTCCATAGTTTAAATGATTAATATCAATTCTTCCTATGCAATGAGATAGAAATTGGATTGACTAAATTCAGATATTCAGTATTATGAAGTTAATTATTACTTAAACGATACACTCATTCTGCAATCAATACAAAAAAATTGTGAAAATATAAAACCACTGAAATTAAAACCACTGAATATATCGCTAACACAGTTCTTTTCTATATTTTCTATATTTATTTGTAACACCAAACGGGGTGGTATATTTTCTTTTCATACGTCTTAACAAACATTACACACATATATATATATATGTGTATCCATATATACCGGCATACATCATTCGGATTTTGAAATTAACCTGTACACATATGTGTAGAATAAACACTACATGAAGATATAATCAGTTCAAAAATGCACAATTGACTGCATCCAAGATTAACACAACCCACATATAATCAGGTGTTCTCACATATACATAATTAGGTCCATTCTTATTCATGAAATACACTTATACTTGGGTGCCCCCTTATACACACAATAGTACATACAATTGGAGTAGATAGATCCAATTGGAGTAGATAGATCTATCTATTGCCCGGTTCACACTCCACCCACGTCTATTGAACAGGTGAAGAGGCTTATCCCTTGTTCCCTGTTTAGGATGTGGTTTCCGACTTTCTCTTTTCCAATCTTTCCACTATTACATAGCCCGCTGCACATCAGTGGCGTTACCGCCTTGCGCGGGGTGATACGATTAATATATATAGTGAGAGAGAGAGATATATATATAGATATATATATATATAAACATGCACAAAATTCTATAGAAGCATGCACAAAATTATTTGCACCCATATATATAAAATCTTATCTAACCTTACAATTAGGTGCACCATTATACACGTAAAATATTTCTATCGAAGTCATCATAGTGAAATCATTTACAATTACATAGTTCATGATAGGATAATTTTAACTTCGTACACAAGTAATATAAAGTTGTTGCGTACTTAAATTGGCATGTCAACCGATTCTATGGTAGATCTTTACCCTCACTTCTTCTGTCTGTAAAATCCTCCAACGAATGATCCACACAAATGTGTAAGAGCTGGCAAGTGTGTCAGAACGGTGTGATTTTCAGATATTGTTTTGTTAGACAGTTCAAATTTATTTTTATGCCGGCATTTGAAATTTATTTCATTTCTCTGATTTAATAATTGGCTAGATTCTCTGAATTTGATAAATTTAATCTTTTCGTCTAAGCATTAATTGCATCTGTTTCTAAAGATATTGGAGGTTGGAGATTTCTCTATAATCCTCCTTTCAATCTGAGGGGAAAGATTTCTGTCTTTTAATTCCCAGAAATTTTTAGAGAGAGCGGTTTAATATTTTAAGTTGGGTTTAAAAAATGATTGATAGTTATTATATAGGCGTTGTTTCCATGGTCCGGCGGAAATTCCTATATATTTTTTCTCGCTATTATCTTCGCTAAGATAGATGTTTGCTTGGTATATTATCTCCTCGGATCTACATATTCCTCAAACTGGGCATTTATTTTCTACCCTACAGTTACAGAGGATTGTACTATATCTACATATACCTCCATATATATATATATATATATATATATATATATATCAATATTTTGCCAACATCTTTCTTTTAAACATGTTTCGTTAAAAACTATAGAAAAGGAAGATTTTATTAATTTTTGATTTAATTTTTCGAGTATTCTTACATGTGTCGTTTTTTTTTTTCTGGATATACGGAATGTAGGACTGTTCCATATTTTTTAACTTTCCAAGCGATTTCAACCATTTCACTGTTCATTCTCAATGATGTTATATCTCCGATGTTGTCATTTTTTCTCATGTGTTGACTTTAACGTTATTTATTTTAAGATTTTGTATAGAAGCTTACTTTAAAAGTTATCAGGTGAAAATCGAGTGAGTGTATTTCTATTAAAAACGCCAATTTTCACTATTAAATAATGCAAGGTTCATTATAGGTACGAGTGATTTTTTTTATGTAGTACCTTTCTTACAAGATGTTTTTGATGTGATTAAAATAGTATTTTTTTTTAAATTTCTGAGCAGAAATTTCCATAAGGGTTTTGTAAGTTAAGGGTTAGTAAATATTTTATTTTATTGCACTTTGGTTAGATAGGTGGCATATAAGACGTTATCTTAAAGAAGTGGCACAATTTTCTCCGACATTGAATTTTTTAAAAAGGAGCTCAACACAACAATTGTTGCAACGCATAATATAATTAATTATTTAATTTAAAATTAATATAGTTTACGTTGCTAAGCGGAAAGTTTTTTTTGTTTCGAGATTTTAACTCGTCATCAGGCAATGTTAGCTCATTGTGGTGAAAATGATTTTCATTTGAGTGTAAGAAACAATACGTTTGTTATTTATGAATGTGGGAAGATAAATAAATTTATGTGTGTGTTCAATTTAACTAATCAGAATAGAAATCAACTTTAAATTTGAAAATATAGGTTATATCAAAGGGGAATACAGGATTTCTTCTTTTTCAATCTTAAGATGAAAAGTGTCAGTCAATCGAGCCACTGTCTTGACTGCATTTTCGTTGATGTATCTGTTATTGTTACAAGTTTACTGTCTTAGTTTTCTCTCTATCCTAACATTTTTTAAAACAAAAAAAAATAAAGAAAACATTATATATTCTTGATCTGACGTAAAAAGAACATTGGGTGTAATTATATTGTTTTTTTTTCAATTAAATAACAAATTTAGTATGTATTTAATATCTATTTTATTCTTTTAAAATCTATTTAAATAGTATTTTATCATAATTCAAAATGATAATACCATAATCCAATTTTTAATATCATAATAAAACATTTTAATATCTATTGAATTGTATTAATATCCAATTTATTACTATTAGATCATAACACAAAACAATTCTATATGTAAGTTAATGGATATTTTTAAGGAACTTTTAAACCATATTCGCAATGTTTACGTATTTTGCAATGGTTACATATGTCATTTATTTCATTTCGTTTATTTAATAGATTCTAATTCTTAAGAAATTTAGTAATATAGAGTTTTCATTTAGACACAAAGAGTACTGGTCGTTTAAAATCTTGCATATTCCACCTCTTTTAAAGTTTTTCATTTTGATGAGGGAATTTTTTCTTTTAGATATCAATAACATTTTCGATACTATTTCTGTACTCAATGAAAACTTGTGTTGATAAAAAAGTTTTTTCAGTGTGTTCTTACAACTAGCTACATCAATTTTTATATTAATCGGGTTTTCCATAAAATAAATAATACATTGATAAACCATGGATTCTATAAAGCATCTCTTTTCAAAGCATCTCTTTTTCAAAGCACACTCTATAGGGTTTCAAAAATTACATTTAATATTGTCTAAATTATTGATTTCAGTTATTGGATGATTCTTACTGTTAATAGGTTTAAATTTGTATTGACAATATTAATATTATTTTTCGTCATTTTTTCCAGAGTATTCGTACAAACATAACTTCATTTTAGAGAAATTTTATAGTAAATCTTGTTTAATAGTTTATTATACGGAAAATATTTCTTAATCGAAAGGAAGATTTTTTCCTAACTTGCTGATAGCCATTTAGTTGAAAGGGGTGTATAGCAAATAGTATTTTTAATCCTATTTTTCTTCCTGGGTAGATCTTCTCTTTTACATATTTTGTATTTAGACTTTTATATCCACTATATTAAGGTAGTATTTTAAAAATTACTATGATTATTAAACTCTTCTTTATTTGAAGAATTTCTATTATTTTTATATTCTATGGATAAGGGTACATGCTTAATAATGGATAGAGTATGATTAGATTTTGTGCGGATATATAAAGTATTTGTACTTGTTTTTTATATGGTTGTTTTATATTATTTAAATCTACAGTCTTGAGAGGAAATCTCCTTCTTTATATTTGTGCTAATAGTTACTTTTAAATTAAGATTTTTAAATTCTAATTTATATTAACTTCTGAATTTTACCTATTTGGAAAATTGTGGATTTTGTCACTACCATTATGCCATCGACCCTGTATAATCCAATATCTTCTGTATTTATATCCTTATGGACTCTGTAGTATAAATAAGCCAATCAGATTGGTAGACTCAGCAGAATTTGATGATCCCATTGTTATATCAAAATGTTTATCAAAATTAATTTTTGTTCAATGTTTATTTTAATGTCATAAGTTTTTTGCATGCATTATGCTTTCTCTGTTCTCCTCCGATAAATCCGAATAACGAGCGGCAAATTCTAATTCTGATATTGAAAAGTTGATCTCCATTGTGTTTAGTTAAATTGAACACACACATAAATTTATATGTATTTTCACATTTATAAATAACAAACGTATTGTTTCTTACATTCAAAGGAAAATCATGTTCACAACAATGACCTAGAATTGCTGAATGACGAGGTAAAATCTCGAAACAGAAAATTTGGTGTAGCAATATAACCTATATAAATTTTAAATACAAAACAAATTATATATATATATATATATATATATATATATATATATATATATATATATATATATATAGTCATACGCAGACAGATCTGTTTCGCAGCTCATCAGTATGGTTATACTCCTATTGCTTTTAACCCAGAATTGAAATCCGTCCGAGTCATCGTTCCTTCTAAATTCTGCTTCAGGCGTATACTGTTAGCGTAGTTGGCAGGTTTCTTCTATCGTCAACTTTATACTGCTCCGCAGCTTTTAAAAGAAGAGTAGAAATTTATCTTTTGTTTCATGCTTAGAAGTGTGTTTCTGATTCTTTTCAATGTCTTACTATCCACTTTCACTCACACTAACCCTTCCGTTTTAGTGGCTTTTTCATTTTGCTTGTGGTTGAGCGATTTGATATATATATCTATATATATATATATATATATATATATATATATATATATGTGTGTGTGTGTGTGTGTGTGTGTGCGTGTGTGCGTAATATAGATCGGTCACCGAATGTCTGCTAAAATTCTTGGTGTGTTTAACCTGGTATCGAATATTTCGTTCAACGTCAGATATTAACATCAAACAATTTTTTACGCCAGGAGAGATTCACCAAAAGTTTTAGTTTCAACTGATATAATAAATCAACTTTGAATATAATACTGTGTTTGAATAGACAAGGTTTAGTATATATATATATATATATATATATATATATATATGTGTGTGTGTGTGTGTGAGAGAGAGAGAGAGAGAGAGAGAGAGAGTGGTTGGGAGAGTGAGAGGGAGATGAATAAACAAAACATAGCGTAAAAGTAGTTAATCGTTGCAACCTTTTGATTTCAATCCTCGCTCGACACACTTCATTTGCACAATTATAAACACCGCTCAACTTCATCGAAAAATTCCTTTCACAAACCTGCTGCCTATGCTCTGAACAAATAATCATGTTATGTGACGAGAAAACAATAAAATGATCCTTGCTTGTGATCAGTAATTATTTCTTACTATCTTTTTGTCAAATCGAACAAAATATTTGCTTTTACACTCGGGTATATGATTTTAACTGATGACTGACTCAGCGGAAATTCCAATGTAGAAATCGGAAAATGCAGTTCATTGATTTTTGTTTTTTCCTATTCAATGCATCAATTCTATATTATTAAATTTTAACTCTTTTATAATTTTTGTTAGAAATTTACTGAAAGTTTCATCACGTAACAAAAATATGTATTTTATTATAGTGTATGTCTTTAGATAAAAAAAACATTTCTATGTATTGATTTATTCAAACTTATCTCCTTACTTTGTTTGTCATCGTTATGTCAATTCTGAAATACTTCAGGTGTATGGATAATAGATAACGTTCCATACATGTTGATACAAAACCTTTATTCAATTCACAAAGACAAGCTATTCTCATTTATGTTTTCAAGATAAGTGAAAAACAAATTTAATTAGTTGATTCCAGCCGGCACTGCAACCCATCCAGTGAGTTGAGTGAATCCATTATGGCTCAGTATTCACACTGAATGCTGGACAATATAATCGAAAATAAGAACAAAACTGGAAGCAGCGGAAATGTGGTTCTACAGAAGGATGCTGCGGATATCGTGGACTGAGCATGCAAGCAACGATGAGGTGTTGGAAAGAAAGGAAATTAATACTGAGCATAAGTAAGAGACAACTGAAGTTCCTGGGACACGCATTGAGGAAGGAGACACTGGAGAACCTGATACTGACTGGCCAGACAGAAGGAAAGAGAGACAGAGGAAGGCAGCGGATAACATTTTTGCAGGGCCTGATCAGGTGGATGACGGAACGGGGGTTGCCAGGAGTAACAGGAGCAAACATACTAAGAGCCACAAGGGATAGGGAGACGTGGGGAACCATGATCGCCTACGTTCTGAAGGGACAGGGCACATAGAAGAAGAAGAATTCAGTACATGTTAACATGACAGATGTACTGTGGAATTATTTGGTAGTAGTGACATGGAGTCTAAAAAGTAAAGTCATTTGTTTGCCTCTTAAAATTAATCAAAATACAAAATATGAGAAGTTAATTCCCAGAATGACTGTGTCACTTTCCAAATTCTCTAATTCTGAAACTATGCATTTCTTCAAACGATGTTGCGATTCCTGAAAGTATCATTGGAATTCATTGTTCATCTGTAAAAAGGTGAAGATTAAACAGGTCAAAAATTTGTGACGTTAACAACAAAGGTGAGGATTACTATTGAATGTAAACAACCTCGATTTTTATAATCGTATGATGCTTATCAACATCGGAAACAGAATTAACGAAGCGAGTTTGTATTTCAAAAGAGGATCCTTTTTTCACATTTAACTAATAGAAGGAATATGTAGTCGCATTCCTTTTATCAAAAGATCTCTGATGCGATAAGACATTTTTGTCAAAATACAATCGATGATTGTCCGCCGTTTGTAACTTGATAAATATGACTTATCTCATCAGACCATGGTAGTGAAAAGAAAGAATTGAGTAAGTACTTGAGAGAGGTATTTATTAATAACATGACAATTATGCTACCTCCATTGATAAGGACAACTGTAATTTATGGATTTAAAACTTTGTCCCACAAACTACTCTACGTAGCGGTCTACATTTTTAACAACTTCCCCGATAGAAAATAATCTGTGATTCCAGCAGTGTAACCGTTCCTGAACGTTTAGAATTTTTGAATCAGGTGCAGTGTCACTTGCAAAGTTTACGTAAGCTGCACTTATATTCTGGCATAGAATGTAGAGATGAATTCTGAACGTGATAATCTGCAAGCTAACAAATGATTTTGTGCAAAGATTTTTTTATTTATTTGAATTAGGCAGAGACGGTATTTGCATTTTACTCATCAGTGAATGTGCTAAAGTGCGAATTTCTGGGAAGGAATGAAGCCATTAATTCCATATGTCTAACACTTATGTTTTCCGATTTACAATAATTTTACTTTAACTAGGTTTCATACAACACAGTCGGGATTTCCTCTACATTCATTTATGTCTGAAATAATATTCAGTCGTTATAGATTCATTGAATACAATACGGAGTATAAGTTATTCGTCTGAATTTGAATAAGACTTTGTCGTGTTTGAAAGGCACACACACTCACACGTACACACACTCACACGAATACACACACAGGCACATATATGGATGTTTGTCTGATACCACCAACTTTGCATATATTTTTAAATATACAAAAACGCATATTTTCCTAAAACGTAAACTTTTTCGGCCAAAACAACATTAGAAGAATCATTGATAACTAGTAAAATATTAATGAGAATCGCGGAGTGATAGACAAACTGGAAGAAAACGGAGAATTAGTATTAAAATACAAGTGAATATTAAAACAGGAGTAAAAACTAAAACAGTGGGAAAATGGTAAAATGTAGTTCCGGTGAATATAAAATAAGTTATAAATATTTAAATACAAAAGCAAAAATGTTATTCGTTTTTCAAAATTATTGTTAAAACAATTTACATTAAAAATTAATCTGGATAAGTGCATTTAAATAGATATATATTCTTATGCCTACATGTAACTGTTGACACAATGAAGGAATAGAGTTAAATATATTTAACAAAGACGGGAGTAAAAACATATACCAATGAGAGAATATTAGCGTGATTATATTGTCTAGCTGTCTGAGTTGCCTAGTGGAATAGATTCCGTTCTCACTCTCTACTAAACAGAGCTGCTACTCATGTATATATTTTGGAAGAAGTCATGTGTTATAATGGTAAGTCCCAATTACACCAATTCCTAAGTATCAAATCTGCAGAAGTCTTAATATATTTTTCTATTTGGATTAACGACCATAAAGTCCGTCATTTTCCTTAAACGATGGAGGTGAAGAATAATGATAGTCTTTGAATTTCGCGTTTAAACCTAGTCGATAAATAGGCGCAAACCCGGATATCGTTTGAGTTTTTTTCGCATAGACGGTGAAGCCCTTTGACTGTACACAATGTTTGACTAATACAACTGTTCTTTCTAGTCTGTCGTGTACTTCATTTATATTCGCTGAAGAGGCGATATACACATTTCGTTTTTTCTTAAACACTGGCTTGATGTCATCTTTTAACTCGAAATTTGCTGACACCGAACAAGCACCCCCCCCGCCCACCAAAAGATAACCTCCGGAAAAGTCTTTTTCACGTTTTTATTAAACTATTTGCCTCGTTAGTCAGGTTTTCAAGTTTTGGGCCAAAAGAATTAATTAGCATGTCACACAAATTAATTTTTCCATCTTTATTATTTAACTAGCAGTATAATCCGGCGTTGTTCGCGTGTAATGAAAGCTTTAAAACTTTGAAGCTCAGAATCTTTGGACGTTGATACGAAAGACTAAAAAGCAATAGTTGTTTCCAGTTAATGCGAAACCGTAGACTGAAAGAAAAATGAATGGATGTAAGTTAAAGTTTGATTTCCTGGTATCGATATCAAATCTTCTGCACTATTGTAAGACCTGCAACCTTTAAACTTCTAAACATCTTTTCTTATGTCTTTGTCTATGAGTGTATCAAATTTGATTAAAATCAGATCACTCCTTCTATAACCCGTTTTTTTCAATTATCGATTTTCGATATTTATCAGGGGTACCTCGACACAAAACCTAGCTAAGAACACTCGCAGCCGCTTATAGTATAACTGTGTAAATTTTCAAGAAAATTGGTTCAGCCGTTTCGGAGTCTATAGGTAACGGATACACAGACACAGACACACACACACACACACACACACACACACACACACACACACACACACACACACACAGACAAAGTTCCATTTATAAAATAAGTTTAGATAAAAATATATTTAGTTTTACCGTCTTCTTTGAAATGTTACATTCTTGACAACTTCTCCGGTAAACTTGATTTTCCCCGGTTTCAAGGACATGGCCATTTTATTAGTTCTTAGTAAGGTTGGTTTTCTCAGTAAGTTAAGTGCCATACATGATACACATTTGGGAGATCATGTCTCTTTCGAGACATGAATGACTGGGCAGAATATTATCCCGCAGTATGTTTCCATTACTTTCTGCGGTATAACTGGTTGCAAGCCAAGTCTATAGAACCCAATATGTCTTGTTATTTAACCCACAACTGGAAGGAAGAGAGGGATTAATACATTTCTCCGGGGGTATTCGAGTTTAAGTGAATGCAAGGACTTCAATTGGAATTCGAACTTGGCTCCCCGATTTCTCGTTCCGAGCCGATATCCACTGCACCACAACGCACATGCTAACTTTTGGTTGGTTTTCCCAACTTTCTCCAAATTTGTAGATTGATTATTGTTAAACCTGAACAAGAATTCAACATCAGTTTAATATTTTTATTTAGGATTTGTATTTGCACGTACTTCCTAATGTTTAACCAGCCTTCTTCATCTGTTTTTTTGTTTTTTACTTAGCAATTAATCTTTTTTCTCGCTCTATAATTTGAGCACTTGTGTCGGATACGGCTACAATTTAGGCATTTCTTTCCGGTAAGGGCAGTTTCTATAGCAATGTACGAAGACAATTGTCTTGTTTATTTTTGATTGTTTTGATTTAGAGGGAAACTCAGTTTGTTTTTTCTTTCGGCGTACTTTTTTTATGTGAGCTATGCCAGATTCTCCGATATTTTTCTAATCTTATCGTACACTTACGATGCTCTACCAGTCCTCCGGTATTTGTTGGAGAATAATGTATCACCCATTTTTCAAATTTATTTAAAACTTTGCGTCTAATTTCAGCGTCTTTAGCTGAAACAAGTCCCTGAACAAATATCAGACATCTGATAATATTTGCACTTAATTCTGACAGTTTGAAATCGTCGCAATGCTTGTTCATGACCGACGCAAACGTATAGAAATATTCACTATTTTTTCTAGTTAGATTAATGCCCTTCTATCTCTTTTGAATGAGTAAAGCTTTAGGAATAAAATTTCTGTAATATAGTGAGCTCTGTGGTGAAAAAAGGAATATGGGAAAGATGTATATGGCACACACCTCAACCAACCCCTTCAAGGACAAACTCTTTCGACGTCAAGTCTTGAGCGACTCGCCGACCTTTGCCTTCTGTACTACCTCGATGTCACTCCGGGAAAAGACGAAAGTGGTTACGTCATCGGCGTGCGCGGAAATCCTGGATCGAGCCCCACCAGGGACAGCGATTCCACGTAGAGCCAGACTGCAGGTCCTGTCCCTTAGCCGGCAAAGGAATGACTCCAACGCCAAAGCATAAAGAAAGGACGACAGTGGACAACCCTATCGAACCGATCTAGACAGTGCAAAATGCTCGACAGCTTCCCGTTCACCTGTACCACAGCCGTGGGAGATTGATACAGGAGACTAATCCAGCAGAAGAAGACGAGTGCGAATCCGGCGGCCTGCAGGACAGCAGCAAGGTAGCCATAGTCAACCCTATCAAATGCCTTGGACTGATCTGAATTGATCAGTGCAGCTTGATCGTCGTCTTTTACACCCTCTAGTATCGTGCGGATCAAATGCAGGTTGCTTTAAATTTTTCGTCCCTTCACAGCACAAGTCTGACCAAGTCCCAACAGAGACTCGAAAAATAGCTGTAAACGATTCGTCAGGAAATTTCCAAAATCTTTAACTCTGTGTTTAGCAGAGCTATGGGCCTGTAATCATCTAGTTCCATCCCAAAACTTTTGCTTTTTCTCAACAGCGTGAGCCCAACCCTGGTGAACCGGTTGGGAATGGACCCCTCCCGGAACCAGTTGTTGGACACGACATTCAAGATCGGGGCAAAATTGTGCGACAGCCTCAAGTACAATTCAAAGGGCAAACCATCCAAACCTGGCGATTTGCTAGTGCCGACCTTCTTCAAATCCGCGTAGACTTCGTTCTCCGTAATCTCTCCATGCAGCTAGCTGCATCAGCCGGCAAAAGTCGGGAGAAGTCAGCTAAATAGTTGCGAAACTCCTTATCACGGAGACCAAGCTCCTTGATAAACCGGTTCTCGAAATGCTGCCGAAAATCCTCGCACAAGTCGTGAGTCGACCGAAGAGTATGTCCTTTCGGGTCTCGTACCTCTCGAATGTACCGATCGCCGCCTCGACGAATTTCTTCCTTGCTCAGTTCTGCGCCCATGTTCACAGCTTTAAGACATCTTGCTTGATTTATGCCTAATTACCTGACCCATATAACAATTGCTAGTCGAACGCTTTTGATTTCTCCCTCTGTACACACATGTACACAACATGTACACAAGCTAACATTCTCAATATATCAGCTATTTGGCTGATTCCCCAGGATTCCACCTACTGATGCAGCTAGCTGCAGGGAGAGATTACGGAGGACGAAATTTACGCGGATTTGAAAAAGGTCGGCAGTGGCAACTCGCCAGGTTTGGATGGTTTGCCCTATGAATTGTACTTGAGGCTGTCGCACATTTTTCTCTCGATCTTGACTGTCGTGTCCAACAACTGGTTCTGGCAGGGGTCAATCCCCAACCCGTTTACCAGGGGTGTGGCCCGATGTTGAGAAAAGGTAAAAATGTTGAGGAGGAACTAGATGGTTACAGGCCCATAACTTTGCTAAACACAAATGTACAGATTTTGGCCAAGATCCTGACGTATCCTTTGCAGCTAGTTGCCGAGTCTTTTTTGGGATGTGATCAATTTATCAATTTAGATGACCATGGCTACCTGGTGGCTGTCCTGCCACCGGATTCGCACCCGACTTCTGCCGCTGGATTAGTCTCCTGTATCAATCCCTCACGTTTGTGGTACAGGTGAACGGAAAGTTGTCGAGCGCTTTTTTTGAGGTCGGTCCGAGAGGGTTGTCCACTGTCGTCCTTACTTTATGCTTTGGCGTTGGAACCCCTCCTTTGCCGGTTAAGGGACAGGACGTACTGTCATATAATTAAACTTTACTATTTTATCTTTTCTATCTCTTTTCTGATCTCTCAGCAATGTTGTCATTTTTCCAGGTGATATGTATTCTTGGATACATCCTGTCTGAAATTTTCTTTCGTCGTTTTTTTCGAACTTTAAAAGTGAAGGTTGCCCTTGATTTATTTTACTACTATTCATTTCTCAGTTTGAGAAAGCAAACATATATAAAAAAAATATTTTTTTTTATTTGAACTCCCTCCCCGCCAAATCCTGCCACCTATTCGAGGCTAGAGGAGCCAGTCAGTTGAGTGACATACGTGATACACGCTTGGGCGATCATGTCTCGACAGAGACATGACTGACTGGGCAGAAGATTATCCCGTAGTAGGTTGCCATTGCTTTCTGCGGTAGACTTGTTGCCGACGAAAGCTATAGAACACAATCTGTTCTGCTATTTAACCCATAACTGGAAGGAAGAGACGGATTAATACCTTTCCCAAGGGTATTTGCGCGTAAGTGAATACGATGGATTCAGCTGGAATTCGAACTCGGCTCCCCGGTTTCTCGTTTCGAGCCGATATCCACTGTACTACAACGCACATCCAGCTAGAGGAGACTTAGCTATAAATCCGAAATACGAATTCTATTTTACTGATGGCAACTTACCACAAATCGAGTCATTTGACGAAAGAGTAATGTTTTTTGATGCATGATGACGTTGTTCTCTCGGTCTACTTATTCATTTATTCATCTTTAACTTTCCCTAGTTTTAAGAAGAAAAAAAGTGATTGTTATTTATGATACTAATATAAATCCTTCTATCTTTACGAAAACATCCGGTGAGCAAACCTAAGGCCAATTTATGCTGTAATCGTTGCCATATTCCAGCCAAACTGTACAGACTTAAACGAGGAAACGTGCCTGCTATTTTGGATTTTTTAAACCTTAAATCTTTTCGCTGTGATTACAACGGACTATAAAACAGTTTGCCAAAATGACTTCAGCTTATCTACCTTTCTTTCAACATTCGTGCTATTCATACCAAGTTCTGAAGCGTATAATCTTTTATCGTTTAACCGCAAAATGAAGGTCGTTCTGAATGGGCGTGCCTCTTCGTCCTACAGCACGAATACTGGTGTCCCACAGGGCTCTATCCTGGGCCTGACGCTCTTCCTTATTTTCATCAACGACCTCCCAGACGAGATCAAGTCCCAAGTAGGCATCTACGCAAATGACACTACAATATACTCCCGCTCCAGTAAGAAACCTGTCGTGGCGGACAGACATAATCTCGCTGCTGACCTTGAGCGGGATCTACACTCTGTGGTGAACTGGGGCAAGAAGTGGCTTGTCAACTTCAATTCCTCTAAGACCAAGTTCTTGTCTGTCAACCATTAGAGGCAACCTCTTCTGCCTCCCATAAGCATGGACCAGGTGATTCTCTCGGAGAGTAATACACTACGCCTCCTCGGACTTACCCTGTCCTCAGACCTAAATGGAACCACTATATTGAATCCATAGCAAAATCTACTGCTAAGAAGATTGGGTCACTATGTCGATCCAGGATGTTTTTTCCACCTGAATCCATCCTGCATATATACAAGTCAACCATCCGTCCGTGCATGGAGTACTGCTGCCATTAATGGTCAGGTGCCCCTGCCGTTCTCCTCAGTGTTCTTGACAAGCTCCAAAGGAGAGTCTGTAATGTGATAGGTACTGATCTGGCGACTCGACTGCAGCCACTTTCCCATCGTCGAAATGTGGCCTCCTTCTGTCTCTTCTATAAATACTTTCATGGATTCTGCTCGGATGAGCTTAAGTCACTGATGCCTCCTCAACAGGTGTTTACCCGTGCAACCAGACTGGCAACTGGGTCCCACCCATTCACAGTCAGGTTAGCCAAATGCAGACGACAATTCTACTCCTGCAGCTTCCTCTCTCGCACTTCCCGCCTGTGGAACTCACTCCCGTATTCTTACTTTCATGACGGCTACAACCTCCAGAAATTTAAATGCAAAGTTAATACTCATCTACTAACCACTGGCCTCTAGCTCTCTCCCCTCCCCTGTATAACCTTCCCTTTCTCTCCACCTATGTATCTGTCATCGCACCTGCTTTCTCAGCTTTCTATTGTTCCTTTCTAACTAGCTTGTACTCCTCACTCTTTTCTAATTAATCTTTTTACATTTATGTAACTCCCTGCACATCAGTGGCGTTTCCGCCTTGCTCGGGGTGAAATGATTAAAAAAAAAATCTTTGATCGCTCTATGTGAAACTAATATAAACTCCTAAATATCTACCACTGAACTCACTATTCCAAACTTTCTTTTTCATTATTGAAAGGATTTTAAATTGTATATACGTGGCCAATGCGTATATGTTTGGAAAAATCTGAGTAATGTAAATTAGGTACCTCCAATAAATCGTTGAAAAAACAGCATTGTATGAATTAAAAAAAGGCCCCACACTTAATAAAAAAAAAGGAACTTTTACCATAATAAGGTTTATGTTAATAATAACAAAATATTTCTGTTAAATAATAACATGAGAAAAAAACAAAGAAATTTTAATTAATTTACAAAACTTTTTAATACTTTTCTAACACGTCTAACCCTAACCCTAACCCTAACCCTAACACGTCCCAGGTTTTGGTAAAAAGATTGGTTTTGATTTTAGTTAGCGCTTAACTAAATCCTAACGAGAAAATGGAAAACTCAATATGACATAACTCATTTTTCCGGTGGCAAACCCATAAATTCACAATTCAAGTAAAAATTAAATAATTGGCGGATTTTAATGAAAGTTTCATTTCATTTTTTTTAAAATCCCGTTGAATTCCTTGGGTTCACTTACGAGCAAATACCATTGGGGAAGGTATTAATCCATCTCTTCCATCCAGTTATGGATTAAATAACAGGACAGATTGAATTCTATAGCCGTGGCTGGCAACCAGTCTACCGCAGAAAGCAATGGAAACCTACTGCGGGATAATCTTTTGCCCAGTCACTCATGCCTCGAAAGAGACATAATCGCCCAAGCGTATATCACGTATTGCACTTAACTAACTGATTGACACACCTCCACGTAAGTTCATGAAATTTTAAGAAATTAAATTTATTTGAGCAAATTGTTTTTATTAGTTAAACTCAGAGCTCATTGTAGAATGTAAATCATCTAATATGTTTTTGAAACATTTTACATTTATTTCCTAAAATCTGTTCCCAAGAGTAAAATAAAAAATGCAATAAAACTATGATATTATTTAATTTGATAAGTTTATAACTGCTTTAATAAATAATATATCTTAAAGACATTATAGTCTAATTTTTTCGATTAATAATGAAACTTTAAATGTATTTTTTTAATTTCTATTTTTTATAATGGAAAAATTTTCAAAATATTTCAAAGATTTGTTGTTGTTTAACTTATTAAATGAAGATTATATTTACTAATCGAAAATTGAAAAGTTTAATACAAATCATCGTGCCTTCGTATTTATAAAATAATTTTTTTAAGTTTTTAGTGTATTTGAATTTTATTTTTATGGTAATTTTTATGTGTACATTAAAAGGTCATGTGTTTCAGGGTTTCTTTCCCTGACAAGTAAAAATTGTAAAATTATATAATCTATGATCTCCATACACTTCTTTTATTTCGCATTTGTCAATCTGTCCATACCTATAACCCTAACCCTAACCCTAACCCTAACCTTCAAATACGGTAGAAAGGTTAGAAAGTTTAACTCTGTGTTTTAGAAATCCCTATATTAAAAATTTAATGCTATGAATAATACTTTGATGAATCAGATTAGTTTCACATGAAATTTGCTACTTTTCTAAAAATAATTTGATACAGATGTATATTTTATTTTTACGGGATTTTAAAACTGAGAATTGACATTTGTCTATGAATGTATGGATCATTCAAAAATGACTGAAAAAATATCAGATTAAAAAATATATAAATAAAAACTTTAGATTTTAATCAATATAATTTCTGTTTAAAATACCCCAGAGTATTCTGATAACTGGAAATAGTAATTTAATCATTTCACTTTCAATTAAAACTAAAATAAACGTTTCTAGAAAAATTTCTAAATTTTCAAGATTCAATTTAAAAGTTAGTCATTGCAGATGAGTAGAGGTACTTAATAAATTTTAATGAAAACAAATATAAACAATGTTACAGAAAGTTCCAGATATTAACGAAATGGAATTAACTACCGGCATATTTGATTTATTTGTTGAACATTATTTTTAATTGATACTCGTATTTCAAGAAATATCTGTTTTTAATTAAGCAATATATATATATATATATATATATATATATATATATATATATATAACTACATCGGCCTACTATATATATATATAACTACATCGGCCTGAATAATTAAGAAAAATTTTGTTAGGAAAAGAAATTGCACGTGTGTATGTGTGCGTATAAGCATCATATATTCATTCAAACGTATTTCTTTGAATAATATAGATATATATATATATATATAAATAATAACTAAATAGACTCTGTAAGTATGTAGGCTGTAAATTTATACTAAAATAAACCTTAAAAAAACACTAACAAACAGAACCTAATTCCGTTACAATCCGGTGCACTAAGGCGTCAGATAAATGGGGAGAAAAAAAGAAACCCGCGGAACAAGAACAAAACATTCAATACTCCGCAGCAAAGAAAAAAAACCAAACGGAACTAACCACAAGAAAAAGTGCTCGATACAAAGTACAAAAGAAAATATACAAAAGTAGAGCAAAGACACACAAAAATCTAAAGCGAGCCAAAACCTACCGCGGTTTCACACTACGGATCGTCAGGGCAAAGGCCTGACGATCCGTAGTGTGAAACCGTGGTAGGTTTTGGATCGCTTTAGATTTTTGTATATATATATATATATATATATCTATATATATATATATTAATGCAGGTTTCATTGAATAATATAGACAAGTTTTGTCTATTAATTTTGTGTAGGATCCGTTCATACCGTCTGATATACTTGATAGTGATATTACGTTAAAGACAACAAAAAATCACAGTATTTGTTGAATTTTTATCAGGTCTAAGCTTTCGGCTCACATAAGCCATTATCAAAAGTCTTTCGCTATTTCAGGTTGCCTTTTCACGAGAGCTCCATTTATATTTCAAAGGTGGGTAGATGGTGTCTGTTGGGCTGCTGGATCATGTAATTTAAATTGTGTGTATTTTGTGGCATTTTTTCATTAATGCAGGTTTCATTGAATAATATAGACAAGTTTTGTCTATTAATTTTGTGTAGGATCCGTTCATACCGTCTGATATACTTGATGGTGATGTCGTTAAAAGACAACAAAAAATCACGGTATTTGTTGAATTTTTTATCAGGTCTAAGCTTTCGGCTCACATGGCCATTATCAAAAGTCTTTCACTATTTCAATTTGCCTTTTCACAAGGCTCCATTTATATTTCAAGGTGGTGATGGTGTGTTGGGCTGCTGGATCATGTAATTTAAATTGTGTGTATTTTGGCAGCATTTTTCATTAATGCAGGTTTCATTGAATAATATAGACAAGTTTTGTCTATTAATTTTGTGTAGAATCATTCATACCGTCTGATATACTTGATGGTGATGTCGTTAAAAGACAACAAAAAATCACAGTATTTGTTGAATTTTTTATCAGGTCTAAGCTGTTTTCCACATAAGCCATTATCAAAGAGTCTTTCGCTATTTCAATTTGCCTTTTCACGAGCTCCCATTTATATTTCAAGGTGGTGATGGTGTGTTGGGCTGCTGGATCATGTAATTTAAATTGTGTGTATTTTGGCAGCATTTTTTCATTAATGCAGGTTTCATTGAATAATATAGACAAGTTTTGTCTATTAATTTTGTGTAGGATCCGTTCATACCGTCTGATGTATACTTGATGGTGATGTCGTTAAGACAACAAAAAATCACAGTATTGTTGTTGAATTTTTTATCGAGTCTAAGCTTTCGGCTCACATAAGCCATTATCAAAGAGTCTTTCGCTATTTCAATTTGCCTTTTCACAAGGCTCCATTTATATTTCAAGGTGGTGATAGTGTATTTGACTGCTGGATCATGTAATTTAAATTGTGTGTATTTTGGCAGCATTTTCGGTAATGCAGGTTTCATTGAATAATAGACAAGTTTGTCTATTAATTTTGTGTAGGATCGTTCTTACCGTCTGATATACTTGATGGTGATGTCGTTAAAAGACAACAAAAAATCACAGTATTTGTTGAATTTTTATCAGGTCTAGCTTTCGACTCACATAAGCCATTATCAAAGTCTTTCGCTATTTCAATTTGCCTTTTCACAAGGCTCCATTTACTCTAAAGGTGGTGATAGTGCTTGTTGGGCTGCTGGATCATGTAATTTTAAATTATGTGTATTTTGGCAGCATTTTTCCGGTAATGCAGGTTTCATTGAATAATATAGACAAGTTTTGTCTATTAATTTTGTGTAGGATCCGTTCATACCGTCTGATATACTTGATGGTGATGTCGTTAAAAGACAACAAAAAATCACAGTATTTGTTGAATTTTTATCAGGTCTAGCTTTCAGCTCACGCCGTAATCAAAAAGATATTTTCCATGGCCTAATTTGCCTTTTCACAGAGCTCCATTTATATTTCAAGGTGGTGATGGTGTGTTGGGCTGCTGGATCATGTAATTTAAATTGTGTGTTTTGGCAGCATTTTTTCATTAATGCAGGTTTCATTGAACAATATAGACAAGTTTTGTCTGTAATTTCAATGTCGAGATCGTTCATACCGTCTGATACCCTTTGATGTTGATGTCGTTAAAGGAACAACAAAAAATCACAGTATTTGTTGAATTTTTTATCAGGTCTAAGCTTTCGGCTCACATAAGCCATTATCAAAGAGTCTTTCGCTATTTCAATTTGCCTTTTCACAAGACTCCATTTTATATTTCAAAATTGGTGATGGTGTGTTGGGCTGCTGGATCATGTAATTTTAAATTGTGTAACATTTTGACAGCATTTTTTCATTAATCACGGAAGTTTCATTGAATAATATAGACAAGTTTTGTCTATTAATTTTGTGTAGGATCATTCATACCGTCTGATATACTTGATGGTGATGTCGTTAAAAGACAACAAAAAATCACGGTATTGTTGAATTTTTTATCAGGTCTAAGCTTTCAGCTCATAAAAGCCATTATCAAAAAGTCTTTCGCTATTTCAATTTGCCTTTTCACAAAGGCTCCATTTATATTTCAAGGTGGTGATGGTGTGTTGGGCTGCTGGATCCTGTAATTTAAATTGTGTGTATTTTGGCAGCATTTTTTCATTAATGCAGGTTTCATTGAATAATATAGACAAGTTTTGTCTATTAATTTTTGTCGCAAGACCGTTCATACCGTCTGATATACTTGATGGTGATGTCGTTAAAAGACAACAAAAAATCACAGTATTTGTTGAATTTTTTATCCAGATTATAGCTTTCGGCTCACATAAGCCATTGTCAAAGAGTCTTTCGCTATTTCAATTTGCCTTTTCTGCAAGGCTCCATTTATATTTCAAGGTGGTGATGGTGTGTTGGGCTGCTGGATCATGTAATTTAAATTGTGTATTTTGGCAGCATTTTCATTAGTAAGTTTCATTGAATAATATAGACAAGTTTTGTCTATTAATTTTGTGTAGGATCCGTTCATACCGTCTGATATACTTGATGGTGATGTCGTTAAAGAACAGCAAAAAATCACAGTATTTGTTGAATTTTATCAGGTCTAAGCTTTCGCTCACATAAGCCATTATCAAAGAGTCTTTCGCTATTTCAATTTGCCTTTGCATAGGGCTCCATTTATATTTCAAGGTGGTGATGGTGTGTTGGGCTGCTGGATCATGTAATTTTAATTGTGTGTATTTTGACATTTTTTCATTAATGCAGGTTTCATTGAATAATATAGACAAGTTTTGTCTGTAATTTTCAATGTAGGATCGTTCATGCCGTCGATATACTTGATGGTGATGTCGTTAAAAGACAACAAAAAATCACAGTATTTGATTTTATCAGGTCTAAGCTTTCTGGCTCACAGCCATTATCGAGGAATTAACAACTATTTCAGATTTTTTATTTTCACAAGGCTCCATTTATATTTCAAGGTGGTGATGGTGTGTTGGGGCACCGCTGGATCACTGTTTAAATTGTGTATTTTTGTGACATTTTTTCATTAATGCAGGTTTTATTGAATAATATAGACAAGTTTTGTCATAATTTTGTGTAGGATCCGTTCTGCGTCTGATATACTTGATGGTGATGTCGTTAAAAGACAACAAAAATCACAGTATTTGTTGAATTTTTATCAGGTCTAAGCTTTCGGCTCACACTGAAAAATACATTATCAAAGAGTCTTTCGCTATTTCAATTTGCCTTTTCACAAGGCTCATTTATATTTCAGAATGGTGATAGTTGTGTTGGGCTGCTGGATCATGTAATTTAAATTGTGTGTATTTTGTATGGCATTTTTCATTAATACGGGTTTGTTGAATAATATGAATTAAGTTTTGTCTATTAATTTTTTGTGTAGGATCCGTTCATACTGCATCTGATATACTTGATGGTGATATCGTTAAAAGACAACAAAAAATCACAGTATTTGTTGAATTTTTTATCAGGTCTAAACTTTAGCTCACATAAGCCATTATCAAAGTCTTCCTTTCTTCAATTTGCTTTTCTGGGCTCCATTTATAAGCTAAGGTGGTGATGGTGTGTTTGGGCTGCTGGATCATGTATTTAAATTGTGTGTATTTTGGCAGCATTTTTTATGATAATACAGGTTTCACATTGAATAATATAGACAAGTTTTAATCTGTTAATTTTATGTGGAATCGTTCACGTCTGATATACTTGATGGTGATGTCGTTAAAAGACAACAAAAAATACAGTATTTGTTGAATTTTTTATCAGAGTCTAAGCTTTTCAGCTCATAGCCATTATCAAAGAGTCTTTCGCTATTCAGATTTGCCTTTCACAAGGCTCCATTTATATTTCAAGGTGGTGATGGTGTGTTGGGCTGCTGGATCATGTAATTTAAATTGTGTATTTTGGCAGCATTTTTTCATTAATGCAGGTTTCATTGAATAATATAGACAAGTTTTGTCTATTAATTTTGTGTAGGATCGTTCATACCGTCTGATATACTTGATGGTGATGTCGTTAGAAGACAACAAAAAATCACAGTATTTGTTGAATTTTATCAGGTCTAAGCTTTCGGCTCACATAAGCCATTATCCAAAGAGTCTTTCGCTATTTCAATTTGCCTTTTTCACGAAGGCTCCATTTATATTTCAAGGTGGTGATGGTGTGTTGGGCTGCTGGATCATGTAATTTAAATTGTGTGTATTTTGTAGCATTTTTTTTTCATTAATGCAGGTTTCATTGAATAATATAGACAAGTTTTGTCTATTAATTCGTGTAGGATCCGTTCATACCGTCTGCATTCTCTTGATGGTGATGTCGTTAAAAGACAACAAAAAATTACAGTATTTGACAGATTTTTATCAGGAATGTAAACTTTCAGCTCACATAAGCCATTATCAAAGAGTCTTTTCGCTATTTCAATTTGCCTTTTCACAAGAGCTCCCATTTATATTTCAAAAGGTGGTGATGGTGTGTTGGGCTGCTGGATCCCTGTAATTTAAATTGTCTTATTTGGCAACATTTTTCGATAATGCAGGTTTCATTGAATAATATAGACAAGTTTGTCTATTAATTTTGTATGAGATCCGTTCATACCGTCTGATATACTTGATGGTGATGTCGTTAAAGAACAGCTTTAAAAAATCACAGTATTTGTTGAATTTTTTATCAGGTCTAAGCTTTCGCTCACATAAGCCATTATCAAGAGTCTTTCGCTATTTCAATTTTTTTCACAAGGCTCCATTTATATTCAAGGTGGTGATGGTGTGTTGGGCTGCTGGATCATACAGTACGGTGTGTGTATTTTGGCAGCATTTTTTCATTAATGCAGGTTTCATTGAATAATATATAGACAAGTTTTGTCTATTAATTTTTAATGTGGGATCCGTTCATACCGTCTGATATACTTGATGGTGACGATGTCGTTAAAAGACAACAAAAAATCGCAGTATTTGTGAATTTTTTATCAGGTCTAAGCTTTCGGCTCACATAAGCCATTATCAAAGAGTCTTTCGCTATTTCAATTTGCCTTTCACAAGGCTCCATTTATATTTCAAGGTGGTGATGGTGTGTTGGGCTGCTGGATCATGTAATTTAAATTGTGTGTATTTTTAGCAGCATTTTTCATTAATGCAGGTTTCATTGAATAATATAGACAAGTTTTGTCTGTTAATTTTGTGTAGGATCCCGTTCATACCGTCTGATATACTTGATGGTGATGTCGTTAAAAGACAACAAAAAATCACGAAATTATTTGTTGAATTTTTTATCCGATTCTAGAAAAAATTTCGGCTCACATAAGCCATTACTCAAAGTCTTTCGCTATTTCAATTTGCCTTTTCACAAGGCTCCATTTTATATTTCAAGGTGGTGATGGTGTGTTGGGCTGCTGGATCATGTAATTTAAATTGTGTGTATTTTAGCAGCATTTTTTCATTAATGCAGGTTTCATTGAATAATATAGACAAGTTTTGTCTATTAATTTTGTGTAGGATCCGTTCATACCGTCGATATACTTGATGGTGATGTCGTTAAAAGACAACAAAAAATCACAGTATTTGTTGAATTTTTTATCAGGTCTAAGCTTTCGGCTCACATAAGCCATTATCAAAGAGTCTTTCGCTATTTCAATTTGCCTTTTCACAAGGCTCCATTTTTATATTTTCAAGGTGGTGATGGTGTGTTGGGCTGCTGGATCATGTAATTTAAATTGTGTGTATTTTGGCAGCATTTTTTCATTAATGCAGGTTTCATTGAATAATATAGACAAGTTTTGTCTATTAATTTTGTGTAGGATCGTTCATACCGTCTGATATACTTGATGGTGATGTCGTTAAAAGACAACAAAAAATCACAGTATTTGTTGAATTTTTATCAGGTCTAAGCTTTCGGCTCACATAAGCCATTATCAAAGGAGTCTTTCGCTATTTCAATTTGCCTTTTCACAGGCTCCATTTATATTTCAAGGTGGTGATGGTCTGTTGGGCTGCTGGATCATGTGATGCAAATTGTGTGTATTTTGGCAGCATTTTTTTCATTATTTTGGGTTTTTATTGTTGAATAATATAGACAAGTTTTGTCTGTAGTTTTGTGTAGGATCGTTCATACACGTCTGATATACTTGATAGTGATGTCATTCAAAAGACAACAAAAATCACAGTGTTTGTTGATTTTCATCAGTGAGTCTAAGCTTTCAGCTCCCATAGGCAATGTCAAAAGATCTTTCATTTCTTTGATTTGCTTTTCCACAAAGGCTCATTGCTAAAGGTGGTGGTGGGTATTGTGGGCTGCTGGATCATGTGTAATTAGGTGTGTGTATTTTGTGGCAGCATTTTTTCATTACGTAAGGTTTCCATTGAATAATATAGACAAGTTTTGTCCTATTCGTTTTATTAGGGATCTTGCATTTCTTGCCGTCTACAGTGTGATGGTGATGCTTCGTTAAAAAGCAACAAAAAATCACAGTATTTGTTGAATTTTTTAATAAGGTCTAAGCTTTCAGTCACCAGCTACAGTATCAAAGGTCTTTCCCATACCAATTTGCCTTTTCACAGGCTCCATTTATCTTCAAGGTGGTGATGGTGTGTTGGGCTGCTGGATCGTAATTTAAATTGTGTTGTATTTTGGCAGCATTTTCATTAATACGGGTTGTTAGATAATATAGACAAGTTTTTGTCTAATTTTTGTGTAGGATCGTTCATACCGTCTGATACTTGATGTTGATGTCATTAAAGAACAACAAAAAATCACAGTATTTGTTGAATTTTTTGTAGGTCTAAGCTTTCAGCTCACATAAGCATTATCAAAGAGTCTTTCGCTATTTCAATTTGCACTACGAGAGCTCCATTTATATTTCGAGTGGTGATGGTGTTGGGCTGCTGATGTGTAATTTAAATTGTGTATTTTGGCAGCATTTTTCATTATTTGGTTTCCATTGAATAATATAGACAAGTTTTGTCTATTAATTTTGTATGAGATCCATTCATACCGTCTGATACTTGATGGTGATCGTTAAAAGACAACAAAAAAATCACAGTGTTTGTTGAATTTTTATAGAATTCTAAGCACCGGCTCACATAGCCATTATCAAAGAGTCTTTCGCTATTTCAATTTTTGCGCTAAAATAGCCTGTTCAAGGTGGTGATGGTGTGTTGGGCTGCTGGATCATATAATTAAATTGTGTATTTTGGCAGCATTTTTTTCATTAATGCAGGTTTCATTGAATAATATAGACAAGTTTTGTCTATTAATTTTATTAATGAGATCCATTCATACCGTCTGATATACTTGATGGTATTAATTCAGACAACAAAAAATCACAGTATTTGTTGATTTTTATCAATTGACTTTCGGCTCACACTAATGGTATCAAGGAAGTCTTTCGCTATTTCAATTTGCCTTTTCACAAGGCTCATTTATATTCAGAGTGGTGATGGTGTGTTGGGCTGCTGTGGATCATGTAATTTAGTGTGCTTTTTGGCAGCATTTTTTCATTAATGCAGGTTTCATTGAATAATATGAACGATTTTGTCTATTAATTTTGTATAGGATCCGTTCATACCGTCTGATATACTTGGTGATGTCGATCCCAAAGACAACAAAAAATCACAGTATTTGTTGAATTTTATCAGAGTCTAAGCTTTCCAGCTCCATAAGCCATTATCAAAAAGTCTTCCTTTCAATTTTTGCCTTTTCACAAGGCTCCATTATATTTCAAGGTGGTGATGGTGTATTGGCTGCTGGATCATGTAATTTAAATTGTGTATTTTGGCAACATTTTTCATTAATGCAGGTTTCATTGAATAATATAGACAAGTTTTGTCTATTAATTTTGTGTAGGATCCGTTCATACCGTCTGATATACTTGATGGTTATATATGGTTATTATTATTGTTATAATAATATCTTACTTAATATCTATAAAGTTTCTTTGTTTAATACACCGTCATCAGGATGTGAAATGCGGTTAATTTACTTGCTTATATATGTAAAGACATTAAAAATATTAAACTAAAAGAAAGAAGATCATCAAACGAAATTATTAAATTTTAAAAGAATTGAATTTGTGAATTCATACACCGAAGATATCAATGTTTTGCCATCGAAGTCTAGACAAGTCAAAATTTTAAACCAGAAATAAGACAGTTGCATAGAATATAAAAAGCGAAGAGTTGAAAAAAATATTTAAAAATAGAGGCAACAATATTATAAAAACAATTTTTGAATTCTCAAAGTTGTATTGCTAATATAAAACCCAAATAGATAAAAAAGAACATAAATGTAGTTTTAGAAACGTTAATACGAGATAAAAAATGACAACATATCCGTTAAATAAGTTAAATCTTAAAGTATATAAGGAAGAAGTGACACATTTCATAGATAAGAGCAGATAATAAATATATTGACATTATATTAGATATATTTAAGAGTATGAAAATTTTATGGTGGCAAAAATTAGTGATTTCATTATGTTAGTTCAACAAGATAGCCTTTGTGAATCTAACTATATGTATTTTTTCTTGTAAGCAAATGAAACATATTCTATATAACGATCTACATGTTCTAGCTTTTGTTAATATTTTCCATTTAACTATAGATGTTTGTTTAGCATCATTCAATTGCCCGTAGTATTTATAGAAAGAGGTAGAATTACAATATATTTGATTATTGAAAGATAAGTTATGCTGGTAGAAACGTGTCTGACAATTATTCTTGATACATCTTACGTATTGTTTAGTAGAATTAGAATTTTTAGTAGCAGAGATGATAGCTTTTTATACTATAGAATTTGGAAGGCATTTATTGTGCAGACGCCATACAATAGGTTATAACAATTGCAGGAATAAGTGTTTAATGTTATTATCAGTATTTATAATAAATTGGTTCTGATTAAAGTATATTTTTTAGAATTTTATTATTGTGTTTTTTGTCATCATATCAAAATTATTAGTGCAACTCTAATTAAGTTTCAGTGTATTTTTATTAAAGATTATGTAAGGGGGATTTAGTTGAGAATTTTTTCTGAGCTAGGTTAAGGAACGTATCGCCTAACTTAGTAGTAACCATTTGTCTAAATAGTGGTGCGAACCAATTTTTCTCTATTGCAGTTATGTTCATTATTATGATTAAATTTATCTAATTTCATTGTATTTAGAGCCGCTGCTTTTAGGGCTGTATTGCAGTAACTTTGTAGTTATTAAGTTGCTGTATGCTATAATAATAATAATAATAATAATAATTTTTTAGAAAAAATGTGGAAATTGAAAACAAGAGTTGTGCCAGTGATAGTAGGTGCACTTGGAATGATAAAAAATGGAACAAAACAACACATTGAAAGAATCCCTGGAAACCCCAGCTTAAGAGATATACAAAAAATTGTCTTATTAAGTACAGCCCACACACTAAGGAAAACTTTATCTATGTAATGCTGGGGATGATAGGGAAGATAGAAAAACATGAAATGGAGCCATAACAACACGCCACTACCGGCCTTAGGTCTCCCCGCAGACTTGGTTGGTAGTGAGACCAAAGCAGAAATCGAAAAATGATGAAAAATGACATAATAATAACAACAACAACAACGACAACAATAATAATAACTACAACAACAACAATAATAATAATAATAATAATAATAATAATAATAATAATAATAATAATAATTTAACAAAATATTCAATGTAGTGATCTTTTGTTTCGTTTGGCGGCTGCTACGCCCACGTTTGTTTTTCTTTTTAACCAGCGTCTTTCTCTTTGAATTCCAATCGCGTCTCTGTCAGCTGTCGCTTGGCAACCCGTTTAGGAGAAGGATAACTTTGAACAACAACCCCCAACTCAAGGTGTTAATCGTGCTGAGGAGTGAATGCCTACTGCGTTATGAGGTCACAAACGATCCCCTACAGGCCTCGAGACCCTGTTTGTAAAAGGCTGTTACCCAACGTGCCGGGCAACTTTGAGTGGACTTTTGGACCCGTGCGTCGCTCGTGGGAAAAATATGAAAAATACGAATAGAAATAAAAAGTCCAGTATGGCTCTTCCAGTGGATAAACAGGGAGCCTGTCCTTCAGGAGGGAACCTACCTGAGGTCGAAAAATCTGTTATAGGAACAAACTCCTACACAAAGATTGAATCTTCAGGTCCCCACAACCTAGATGATCTTAATGATGGCCCTGAAAATTCTCCAGCTAGATCTATAACCGTATATTTGAAGAAAGAAAAAATAAAATGGTCTCGTGAGGAGTACAAAGTCGTTATGACTGCATTTCATGAAGAGTTACTCAAACCTCAAAAAACATGACTCGCCAAACATATGACATTTGGCAAGAAAATTTTGGACAAACAAATAAAAAGTACATTGACGAAAATAAATTAGCCAATGTACGAAGATACATCATGCGAAATAACCGATTGACAGAGGCTTAAATTAATGAGATAAAAAGAATTGCAACCAGAATAGACGAATCAACAAATTATGAAAAGAAACCGGAATCAGAAATAAAAAGGTGTAACATCAAACAAGCCACAGGTCATAATGTAGAAACCGTGATAAACACATAAATGTGAAGATAATGCTGTAAGTTTAGAAGTGATGGAAATGTGTGATCTGAGGCAGCTACAAAACGACAATAAAATGAATTCAGTACACATTGAACAGAATTATTTTACTGAAAACAAGAACAGTATACAAGAAGCCCAGGAAGAAATCAAGATCCATATAAGTCAGATACAAAATATTGCAATAAAGGAACGAGAACAGCTCCCAACATTACAACCAACAAAGCATAACCTCGAAACTATTAAGCTCTACAATGCAGCACTCAAATTAATTTTGTATGAAGAAGACACCCATGCAATATATGCATCAGCAATAGCAGAAACAAAAGAATTGAACATCAAATTAAAAACAAGGCAGTCTCGCAGATATGAAAATCCACGTTGGAAAAGAAAAATAGAAAAAGAAATCGAACAACTTAGAAGTGAACGATCAGTACTCGATGAACTGAGAAAGAGGAATAAATGTTAGAACTAGAAAAGGCAGAAGAGTCGAAAAAATACATTAGAAATTAAAATGAAGTCCTATCAACTAAGGAAAAAATAAAGCAAACAATACAACTGAAGGTTCAAAAAATAAGACGCTATAAGAAAAGATCAAGATTCTACAGACGAAACAAGATTTTTCAAACCGATGCAAAGAAATTTTACAAGGAAATAGGTAAAAAAAGAATTGAAGTTACAGTCCCCACCAAAATTAAAGACGTTCTGGGAAAAAATATGGGCTTGCCCTAAAGAACCTAACAAAAAAGTAGATTGGATTGCACAAGAGATAGAACGAATAAAAAATAAGCCAGAACAGAAATGGGCTGAAATCAAAGAAGAGGATGTTAAATGTGCACTGAGAAAAGCACACAATTGGAAATTTCAGGTATAGATAAAATTCCTAACATTTGGCTATATTTTTTAAATACAGCACATAAAAAACTAGCCAAAGTATTTCAAGAACTGGTTAACGATCCCACTAAAATTCCTGCATGGATGACTAAAGGAATTACAAATCTTCTACACAAGAATGACGACTCAAACAACCCGAAAAACTACAGACCAATTACATGACTTCCGACAACATACAAACTATTAAGATCTATTTTAACAAAAAAAACATTTTCCTTCTTGGAAAGAAATGACATACTACCGCTTGAACAAAAAGGGTGCAAACGTGGCTGTTATGGCTGTAAAGACCAATTGGTTATTAACAGAATGATCCTGGAAAACTGCTACAATGCAAAGAAAAATCTTATTACTGCCTAGATAGATTATCATAAGGCATTCGATAGTGCACTACATTCCTGGATCTTAAAGACTTTAAATATATACAAGATATCGCCCGTCATCATCAATTTTGTCAAACAGTGCATGTCTATATGGAAAACAACCCTTTACCTCAATCATATAAATAGAACCTATAAGTCTGGTGAAATGAACATCAAAAGAGGTATATTCAAGGTGACGCTTTGTCTCTCTTACTATTCTGCATATCATTAATAGAATTAACCAGTCAACTTAACAAGACAGAATGTGGTTATAAAATAACCCAAAAGGAAATAAGCCATCTATTTTACATGGATGACTTAAAGTTGTATGCTAAGAATGATAAGCTAGAACGTATTCTTCACACTGTAAAATGTTTCAGCAAAGTCACTGGAATGAAATACAATTTGAATAAAAGTGCTAAAGTTACAGTTTTACGTCGATCGCTACAACAAACATCATCAATTAGCTTACACCCTGCTGTAACAATAAAAGAATTAAAGCCAGAAGGAACTTATAAATACCTAGTTGTAAATGAGAGCGAAAGAAATCACCATAAAAAATGAAAGTAATAGTGCGTAAAGAGTACTATAAAAGGCTACGGCTGATATTAAAAACTGAATTGAATTCTCAAAACATAATTATTTCCATTAATAGCCTTGTCCAATATAGTTTCAACATCTTAGACTGGACTCTAAACAATATCAGGCGAATAGATTCTAAAACAAGAAAGCTTCTTTCTAAGCATGAGGTGCATCATCTAAAGGATGATGTAGACCGTTTATTCATACCCCGTAAATAAGGTGACAGAGGTCTTATTCAGCTAGAATTGTCATACAAGACGACAACTATTGGCTTACTAATATACATAGAAACAACAAATGACTGGATGATACAATTAGTCAAACAACATGAACACAGAAAAAAACTATTCAATAATAAAAGGCAGTAAATACAAACAAGATTTACAGTTAGTAGATTCTGTAGAAAAGCAAAACAAAAACCAAGAACCAACTATTGCGGTAAAAATATGAAGATGAAAGCCAAGGATAAGTCTCTTGAACAGATGAAAACACGCTGGCAAGACAAACCTCTGCATGTCCAATAACCAGAACTGGCCAATAAATCCAATGTTGATAAAGTTAATACTCATCGATGGTTACGTGCATCTGGACTAAAGTATGAGACTGAAAGCTTTATTCTTGCAGCGCAAGAACAAATTCTTTACACTAGGAACTTTCAGGCAAATATTATACATGTGGATCCAAAACGCAGGTTCTGTGATAAACACCAAAAAACAATTGACCATCTGATCTCAGGATGTTCTGTACTTGTTCCAGATGAATATGAAAATCGTCACGATAACATCGCAACCAAGGAATTCGAAAAACTGTCAAATTAGAAAGAACTGGAAATTGAAATAGAGAAAAGATGGAAATTGAAAACAAGAATCGTGCCAGTGATAGTAGGTGCACTTGGAATGATAAAAAATGGAATTAAAAGAATTTCCGGAAACCCCAGCTTAAGCGATATGCAAAAATTGTCTTGTTAAATACAGCACATACACTAAGGAGAACTTTGTCTATGTAACGTTAGGGATAATAGGGGAGATAGAAAATGGAGCCATAATGACACACCACGACCTGCCTTGGGTTTTCCCGCAGACTTGGTAGGTAGTGAGACCACAGCAGAAATCAAAATATAATGAAAAATGATAACATAATAATAATAAGTATATATCTGCGCTCTACTTTCGCATTGAGCACTTTTAATAGTAAATATCCTATGTGGAATGTACTTCCATTAGTAATAACCAATTTATATATATATATATATATATATATATATATATATATATATATAACGGTCTTTATGATAATACAGAAGATATATATATTCTTCACAAATCGACAACATAATTATTGCAAAATATAACTAGATACTGTTAAAGAGCAAACAAGCCGCATAAGCTTTTCTAACTGCTAGTAAAGTTTAATCACTTGCAGTAAAGAAAATGAACTGAGTCGCCTCTTCTTTTTAAATCGTATCACCCGCAGCACTCTGTTCCGCTATTGTCTCTCTAATGAATTGAACCGACACTATCTCGCTGTTGTCTCAATGAGCGTAGCAGTATATATATATATATATATATATATATATATTATATTTTAGAACATGTACAGAATTTTTTTATATATCCATTACAAATAGTACATTTGTTTCGACATTGAAGCTACAATGTCTCATCAGGCGGTGTGGACAGGAATGGAAAGCCTCTTTTCTTATATCTGGTCAGTTGCGTGTGGGATGTTGGTGGGATTTATTGATAAGGGAATAAGTCTTGTGCATTGACCGTTAGAATTTTGAAGAAGGTTGTGTGGGTAGTGAATATGGTTGATTAATGTGTGTCTGTGAGTTTTGTAGACAGATTTAACATTAGCAGTTAGAATGTAAGTTTTTATTATCTTGCGACTAGACTATATCCTTTGGATTTCTTAGAGGAGTAAGCTTATTTTGTACAGAATATTTTTGTATTTAAGCAGAGTTTTAATAATTAATCTAATTTTGTGTATTTAATATTAATTTTAGATTTAGGAAATCGATTTTTTCTATTAAATTTTAATTAGATCACAGTTTGGAAACCGATCTTTTCTATTAAATTTTAAATTTTAATTAGATCACCGTTTGCGGTGAGGTAAAATTTAATGTTAAAAATATAAGGTAGTAGGTAAGTAGGTAATAGGTACGTAATAAGTCGAATTTTATGTAAGAGGAAAGATTAAATGTTTGTATTTAAGGTAATAGGTGAATAGGTAACAAGTGTGTTGGTATTTAAGGTAATAGGTGAAGTTTAATGTGTGTATTAAAGACAGTTTTTATTATTAATCTAATTATGTATATTAAACCTTACTTTAAAATTTAGTAAATCGAATTTTTCTATAGAAATTTTAATTTAAAAAATATTTTTCTTTAAATGTTATCACAGATTTTGGTGTATGTATGAGTATTGTTAGTGTCCTAGCTCTGGCTTTTGTAGCACGTTTTAGCATGAATGTAAGGTTAGTTCTTTAATGTGCTTGCATTTTATTGTGGTTTCAGGCCTCTGGTTTAAAAGCTTGTTGCTATTCATATATTTAATAATTTCAATTTTTTCTTGAAGACAAAGGATATAGGAAAAGAGGTTTCCATTCCTGTCTACACCGCCTGATGAAACATTGTAGATTTAATGTCGAAACAAATGTACTATTTGTAGTGGATATATAAAAAACATTCTGGACCTGTTCTAAAATATAACTGTGACACGATGACTAGGCGTATATTAAGGTGGTTTTTAAAATATGTATTCTATTATAATAGACTACGAATAGAAAATTGTTAAGAATAGAAAAATAGTTGAAAAATATATTTCGTTTAACAAAAGTACTAAGTGAAAAAGAAAAGGAAAAAGAGAGGGTGATGAAAAATATTTTTGAGAAAAACAGAAAGAAACATTTTAGAAACATTTATTTTTTTCTGTTATTTTGTTTAGAAGAAGAAAAAAGAAAGAACGGAAATGAAATATGCTTGGAGAACTTTAAACAGTTGAAAAATAGACTGATAATGAGGAACAGTTACATCGCTCCTATATTTATGCAGTGGACTGGCTCCGAGTTATGACGATTTTGTGTTATGTAATTTTTGTTTTAATTTTTTTCTTTAGGGGAGAGTGTGGAAACACTCCCTTCTCGAAGACAAAATTGATGAATTGGTTGTGGAAATAAAAAGAAAAATGGGTTGAGGAAATACAAAGAAATGGTAAATAATGCCAAATTGATTAATAAGAAATTTCAAAATTGATGGTTGTCGAGGGGAGGAAAATATCCCTGTGGAATCAAAATAATTTTTGTGATGATGGCGTGCCGACCTGAAGAAGCATCGTGTCATGATTTTATTTGTGTTTATTGTAATTTATTAACATGAATGACAAGATCCGTTTGGGGAGGTATTGTGACACGATAACTAGGTGTATATTAAGGTGGTTTGTAAAATATGTATTTTATTATAATAGATTAAGAATAGAAAATGGTTAAGAATAGAAAAATAGTTTAAAAACATGTTTCGTTTAACAAAATACTAAGTGAAAAAGAAAAGGGAAAATAAATAAACGCTTTTTCTTTAAAAGTAAATTTAAAATATATGACTAAGTGATTTGATGTGCTAGGTGACCAGGTCAAAAACTGTCTTTACTGTATCTTGACGACACATTAGGAAAATAAAGAAAAGATAATAGAATTTTCCCTTTCTCCAGGCGTTTTCACACGAAGATTTATTTAAGATAAAAAGATAAAAAAATCCTGGAAAATACGTCGTTGGAGGCTAAGTACAGACGGGATGTCTGCAGGATGTTTACACATCAAAGGAATCAAAATTTAAGTACTTTGAAATTTCGAACTTACAGTCGCCATTGCTTATCTTTTAGTTTTGTTTGAATCCGGTGGTCTCTAGTGCACTTCTGATTATTTCAATATAAATACAAGTGATTTTTCCGAGCCGACCAGTTGAGTTCAGCCGGGCGTGTGCTTGAAGTCGCTAAGTGTGTCAGGCACACTGAAGAAGGAAACTCCGTTCTGAGTCGGTTGGTTCGGCATTTGATCTCCATTAATTAGAGTTAGAGCTGAGTGTCACATCGCCTGCACCATCTGCAAGACAAACTCTGAACGAAATAAAGCATCGATTTAACTCATTTAAGTTGTGGAAGTTCGTTCTTTCATTAGTTTATCTTGTACCCCCAGTTTGAGACTTCGACTTTTTCAATTAACTCCCGACAATATAACAGCGTGGAGAACGGCCTCCGGAGAAATTGTTCGGACCTCCACTGGGGTGTTACATAATATATAATAAATAGTCACAGCTCTGTATATTATATATCGAGCTCTGTTTTAAATTAATGTTTTGGACGAAAAAATTTTTTCTTCGTTCTGTATTCACTCGGATATATATATATATATATATATATATATATATTCACTCACGCACCCCCACACACACACACACACACATATATATATAAATATATAGCGAGAAAGAATGTTATTCCTTGTTTAGTATTTAAAACTAAATAAATTCAATATCTTTAATGAGAAACAGAGAATTTCCGACAGTAGGTAAAGTAATTTTTATGATGAGATAGATAGATAGATAGATAGATAGATAGATAGATAGATAGATTCTTGTTTATGTCATTTTCGATAAGAATGTTGTTTAACCTCATCCGACATATTCATTCATTTATTCATTCAATAGAAAACTGCTCACCAAATAAGTAACTAAATAATGTAAAACTTATTTTCCTGATAGCGTTTTCTTGTGCTTTCAAAATATTATTATGTCATTGCTTTCTTGAACGCAAATTTGTTTTAATTTCATAATTAATGTTGAACCATTTGACATTGACTTTATCCATGATGCAAATGTGCATCAAATTTCATTTGCCTCGTAAAAAACAGACTTTATTCTAATACGTACTTTTCTATCCTTACGTATATTTTTTATTTCCCAGTTTTGTTTATCTTAAATGAAGCTAGTTTATTGAGCTTCTCATAGGTCACTTTATTTCTCACCATTTCTTTCCATCTCGAACCAAAACAGTTAAATTTTTCATCTTTGCTTTCTTTTGTATTTTTTTATTTAATATTGCATAAACAGTTCATTTCTCGAATTGTTATTCTTTATGTCTGATTCTATTTATCATTCAATTTCTGTTGATTCAAGTTTCCATTCTTCTGTCAACACCATTTCTGTCATTTTCAATAATTTATATTTTGTCATCTATTGTAAATCTGTTTAAAGGACGCCGACTGAAATTCGTTTCTGTCTTGTAGAGGAAATGAGTTATTAATATAAACAACCTTACATTTATATATACAAAAATACTCGTAAAAATGAGAATCATCAAGACATGGAAACAACTATTGTTTATAATCGGCTTGTCATGTGTTGAATTTACGAGAGAGAGAAATACTGAGTGAAATTGTGAATTTTTGTTCAAATCTAGATTAAATATGGATCGGAATCTGACAAAAGGATAAGATAAAGAGTAAGTAATGTGTATCTTCTATTATAGATGTTTGTGTAATTAATATTGAGATAATTTAGATTCAGTTCCATTATAAACTACAGTTGAACTCTGGGGTGATGAAAAAATACAAATTTTATTGAGCATGAGTCTACAATAGCCACACAAGCAGACAGGTTTTTTTTTATCATTATTATGCTTATTTATATTGATACGAGACCTGAATTTGTGTTTTCTTGCAATGGTCATTGGGTGTCATCTTCAAATAATCGCTTTCTGTAGTCACTTCTACTTGAACAGTTTTTTCTCGCACTTTCCGCCTCTGGAATTTCCTTTTGTTTACTCGCTTCCTTGATAGCTACAATCACCAAATAATTAAATGCAACCTCAGTTTCCATCATCTAGCTTTTTAAATGGCATTTCTCATTTCTCATTTCTCATTTCTTCAATACCCACTGTACCCAGTTTTTTCTCTTATTGTATCCTTTTGCATACTAGTGATGGTCCCGCTTCGTTTGAAGTGAAGTGATTACAAAAATGCTATGCATTTCGTACCGTTGATTAAAACGATTTTCTTACTCTTTTCCCATAATAACTTTCAATTATGTTAACTTGTATTGGCTAATATCAAGGATATAAAAATGATTTGTTCTATACAGGACATTTCGAATATAGCCAAATATCACAATTGAATAAATTTGGGGAATGTAATGGAGCGGATGTGCGTTGTGGCGCAGTGGATATCGGCTCGGAACAAGAAATCGGGGAACCGAGTTCGAATTCCAGTTGAATTCCTTGCATTCACTTACGGGCAAATACCCTTGGGAAAGGTATTAATCCGTCTCTTCCCTCCAGTTATGGGTTAAATAATAGGACAGATTGTGTTCTATAGCCTTGGTCGGCAACCAGTCTACCGCAGAAAGCAATGGCAACCTACTGCGGGATAATCTTCTGCCCAGTCAGTCATGTCTCTTTCGAGACATGATCGCCCAAAGCGTGTATCGCGCATGGCACTTAACTGACTGAATGGAGTAATCGTTTTTGTGATGGATTTGGTAACCAGGAACTCACTATATCCTAACCTATCATGGGAAGGATCATTGAAACCATGGCGAGTCCATTTGTTTGATCTGTGGTCTTGTAACCCGTTTAGATTTCTCAAATAGGCATGTTGATTGATAGTTTGCCGTTGGGCAAAGATTTTGTATTATGCTATCCTATCATCATCATCAGAGAAACAAACAAACAAACAAACATCTTCTTGAAGTCAGAGCGAAGCATGCGTGCATTTTGGAGCTGATATAGATTCCTTATTTTACAATGCATGCTCTGGTGTTTTGTTTCCAGGTCATATTAAAAACACCGCGACTCATCACCGGTCGAACATAACTTCGTTATTTAAACAATGTGTATGTATATTACGAACGCAACATGTGTCGTGGTGGCATCACCCATTCAACTCAGTGATGTCTTCCTTATACTACATATACTCGCTTACGGCCTATCACGTTGAATACACTGGTTCTCGCGTGATCACCGAAGTTAAGCAACGTTGTGCCTCGTCAGTACTTAGATAGGTGTCCACTTGAGAATACCAGGTGCTGTAAGCGTATAGTGACGGATGTGCGCTGTGGTGCAGTGGATATCAGCTCGGAAAGAGAAATCAGTGAGTCGAGTTCGAATTCCAGTTGCATACCCTGCATTCACTTAAGCACTGGTAACCTTGGTGAAGGTATTAATCCGTCCCTTCCCTCCAGTTATGGGTTAAATAACAAGGGTAGGATTTGGGGACCCTGCCCTTAAAAACAAATCCTAATGAATCTTGATACTCGAAAAGAAAAATGTATTACTAGACACAAAACTTATAGAAAAACAACAATAAATTGTTGAAAGCAATAAATAAAGTTTAGTTGGTAATAAATGACCCGCCGAGGTTGATTTGCCATAGAAACAAAACAACCAACTAACATATACTCCTCCTCACAGGAGAAGAGCAAATCAGCAGATCAGAATAAAGCAGAGAGAGCAAACCAGCAGAAGGATAGAGAGCGATAGGCAGAGAAAAGGCAGAGATAGAGGAGAAACATAGTGAGATCGCCAAGACTGCTACCGTTCTACCATTGCGAGTCCCAGTTATAGTATTACTTCCTAACCCATATTTATCATTCTACTACATATACTTCCTCTCACAAGAGAGAGCAGATCAGCATAAGGCAGATCAACAGAAGAGCAGATAAGCAGAAGTGCGATAGGCAGAGATAGCCAAGACTGCTACCGTACTACCATTGCGAGTCCCAGTTCTAGTATTACTTCCTAATACGTATCTATCATTCTACTACATATACTTCCTCTCACAAGAGAGAGCAGATCAGCATAAGGCAGATCAACAGAAGAGCAGATAAGCAGAAGTGCGATAGGCAGAGATAGCCAAGACTGCTACCGTACTACCATTGCGAGTCCCAGTTCTAGTATTACTTCCTAATACGTATCTATCATTCTACTACATATACTTCCTCTCACAAGAGAGAGCAGATCAGCATAAGGCAGATCAACAGAAGAGCAGATAAGCAGAAGTGCGATAGGCAGAGATAGCCAAGACTGCTACCGTACTACCATTGCGAGTCCCAGTTCTAGTATTACTTCCTAACACGTATCTATCATTCTACTACATATACTTCCTCTCACAAGAGAGAGCAGATCAGCATAAGGCAGATCAGCAGAAGAGCGATAGGCAGAGATAGCCAAGACTTCTAGCGTACTACCATTGCTTGTCCCAGTTCTAGTATTACTACCTAACCCGTATTTATCGTTCCAAGTATTTGTATTTTGTGTTGTTTAATATATATATATATATCGTTATTTCCTATTTTGGTTGTTGTATTATTTCTTGATGGGCTCTTAACCGGGTCCACGACAACATGCATACTGAAAATGTATTGAGAATCCCCGTGACGAATTCACCCCACCACAAAATAATGTTAATGTTGAAATATACTTTAAAATCTTTATGTAATTACTGATATTATTTTGTTACAGAAATAATGACTGCACGAAAGGTTGTATTTAGAAAAGCCATTTCAACATAGCATTCACGGTATATATTAAGTGAATTTTGGTATACATATTAATTAATATGTGTTCTTTAATAATTTTAAATTTATTTTTAAAGTGAATTATTCTTGAAGTATAGAAGCCCTTAATGATTAACATAATAAAATATGATCTTCGTTTACGTTTTTTGCATGAGTTCAAACTTGGACACAGTGATAGCCATCCAAAAATACTTCTGCCTACATACACAGAGCATAGAGAGATGGGTCTACAATTGATCAGGCTGTACGAATGTGGTTCCAGAAATTCCGTATTAATGATGGATTAAAGCCTTGAAGATGAAGAAGGTAGAGGACGGTCATGCAATCTTGAAAAAGAATAATTGCAAGTTTTGTTGAGCAAACCGAAGTCAACGTGTCAGAGAAATGTCTCAGACGCTTGGTATCAGCACTGCAACTGTCTCAGGCCAGTTGCAGATTGTTGGCAAGATTACATTTAACACTTTATGTCGTGTAGCATAAAATTGATTACACTAATGTATTAATGTTTAAGTAAAAGACACATATCAACATGGAAAGATTTATTCAGACAGGTAAAAAACTGAATAAATATTAATCGCATTCTCAAAAAAACAAAAAGAAGATATACAAATTCACAAGAGCGTATACTTAAGTTTTTGAGGTTATTTAAAATATTGTGATAAAGTACGACACACATGTCTACAGATATAGCATGTTGAATCCACCGGTTCCTGTATGATCACCGAAGTTAAACAACATCGAGCCTAGTCAGTACCCAAATGGGCTACCATTTGGGAATACCAGGTGCTGTAAACGTAAGAACCAAGAATGGTCCACCGGTCCTGCAGAATTGGGGGTTGGGTGCAGAGCTAACAACCTTGCTCCGTAAAAAACAGTTTGTTCCAGCAACAAAAGGTTGCTGCCCTATGCACCATCTGGGTGTGATCGATAAATGATGACGACACAAATAATACTTTGATCTGTTTTGGAAAGAGATTACAATAAGACAGAACATATAGAGGCAGGAATTTCTTTTTTAATTATATCACCCCGAGCAAGGCGGTAGAGCCACTGATGTGCAGGGGCCTACATAAGAGTAAATGATTAGATAGAAGAGAGTGAAGAGATGGACGAATCAGTTAGAAAGGAGCAAGAGAAGGAAGGGAATACAGGTGTGATGACAGTTGCAGAGGTGGAGAGAAAGGAAAGGATATACAGGGTGGTGAAGAAAGAACTAGGGTCAGGGTGATGAAGAAAGAACTACGGTCAGGGTGATGAAGAAAGAACTAGGGTCAAGTGGTTAAGAGATGAGTGATGACCTTGCATTTAAATTCCTGGAGGTTGTAGCCGTCAGGAAATAAGGAATAAGGAAGCGAATTCCACAGGCGGGAAGTGCGAGAAAAGAAGCTGCACGAGTAGAACTGTCGTCTGCATTTGGTAGATCTAACTGTGAATGGGTGAGATCCAGTTGCCAGTCTGGTTACACGAGTAAACACCTGATGCAGAGGCACTAGTAATTTATGTTCGTTGGAGTAGAAGCCATGAAAGTATTTATAGAACAGACAAAGGGAGCCACATCCCGTCTGTGAGAAAGTGGCTGGAGTCGAGCTGCCAAGTCGATACCTATCACATTACTAATTATCCTTTGGAGCCTGTCAAGAACACCGAGATGAGCAGCGGGGGCACCTGACCAAATATGGCAGCAGTACTCCATGCACGCACGAATGGTTGATTTGTTGATTTGTATAAATAGCATGGTTCCGGATAAAATTTAGTAAATACACAACACTAGAAAGAGGTATCAAAATTATTTATGTCTTCTCAGCGGAGTTATTAAAGATTTACAACGAGGCGTTCCTGAGGCAACTAGAAGTCCTACCAGGATTCATTATTGGCGACAACAATATTAGCAACAAGAGATATGCAGATAACAACTTGTTGATAACAGACACAGAAAGAAAACTGCAACAACTACATCGGAAAGTAATAAAACGATCAATCGTTTGTAATTAAGGCAGAATTTATTGTTGTCAGCTGGAAGCACAGGAAACGTTTTAAAAATTGGAGATGTCAGAATCAATGAAGTACGAAAATTTAAATATCTGGCAAATGTTTCAAAAGAAATATGACACCGCAATTTGAAGGCGAATTAGAATGGCGAAAAATGCCTTAAGAAAGTTAAACAAAATAATAAGAAACAGAAAAATTTAATTGGAAACAAAGTAAATATTACTAATATTGTTATGGCTACTACACTGCAGTGAATGTTGGACAATCTCCACACAGACGAAGAACAGACATGAGACAATAGGAATGTGGTTCTACAAAAGGATGCTGAGATTTCTATGGATTGATCAGGGAAATAATGTGATCATTTAAAGAAAATTGAAACAAATAGAATTGTAGAACTTAGAATTAGAAATAGAAAATTCGATTATAAAAGAAACATTTTAAAATTGGGTATGGAGAATATGACACTCACAAGACTTCTTTAAGTCAAGCGCAATAGATAAAAACAGCCATTGATCTACATGTCGAGTTTGTGTAAATATACGACAAAACAGGTATTGGAAGTGATGATAAATAGACAAACCTTATTAATAACTTCAAAGAATAGGAAGTTCTTGTCAGCCATAACTGCCGATGTCTTGAAGGGATATATTAAATATAAAAAGAAGATATTTCAATTAACAAATATACTGTTTGCAAATCGGTTGGGAAAATAGATAGAAAATAAGGGTATTAACGTATGGAAATGTTTCACTCACTTTCAGGCTTTGTTTAATTTAACCTGAATAAAAAACAGGTTCTCATTGTTTCACTTCTTCTTGAATAAGGTAAATAATCTCGCTGACGGAGAAGTTAAGATTATAAGCTTACTGTTGTGGATCCTGGGAATGGGGTTTGCACAAATAAATGAACAACGACCAGTAATTGAGATAGAAAATAAGTGTATTAACATAGGGATACATACTTAAATGAAGATTAGTAGACCAATAATACGGGTTAGTAAAAAAATATGCACAAATCTCTAGAAGTGAAGCCGTAGTACATTGAGTAGGTCCACGTCGGAAGCTGACAGGTACTGCGTAATAATCTTTTCGATGAGTGGAGCACAAATCTACTATGAACTACTTGTACTGACTGCTAATCTCTCTCTGGACTCTCATATTCTCCGGTTAACTCTCAGTGAAAACGCGGTATTCTGTATTTTTTTTACTCTCCCACTAGAGCAAAATGTGGCACACGGCCTTTTTTTACGTTGTACCTCCGGGCCATATAGCCCAGCCAAAAACAGCTGTCTAATTTCGTGCAGTCGTGACTCTACCCTTCGGCGGAGCCACGACTGGGTTAATGCTCTACGCCCAGAGGCAAAGAGCTGAGAGTGTCAGTGGAATTACCGCGTGAAAACGCAGTATTTTCTCGTCTCGCTTCTATAGCAGTAGAGTATAAGTATATTCTGGATGAGTCGATCTTTATGAAAAGCGAGAACCCCACAACACTTACCATATATATTCACGTTTTAGTCAGCTTCATATATTGCACATACCCAGTCTTTTTTGCGAAATTTGTTTATCTTTTTATATAGCTAATTTATAATGAAACTCCAATTTCTGAGTAATACTAGTAGGCATACCTTACTAAAAAATTCAATACTGTGCATCATACTGAACATATTTTATACCAAATAAAAAGTCTTTGTTTTTTTTTTCGTATATAAATTTTGACAAAGAAAATATTTATTGTAAAATATATGCTACGAACATTTATTTATACTGAAAAGTAAAAAAAAAGTTTAATTCCATTTCTTCGTGTTTTTGAAGATGCACAACGCATATGACTATCCTAAATTATAACAATCTAATCACGATTTAAACAATATTCATTTATTTAATATATATATATATATATATATATATATATATATATATATATATAGTCATCCGCAGACAGATTGGTTTCGCTGTATCAAAGCTCATCAGTACGGTTAGACTCCGATCGCTTTTAACCCAGGATTGAAACCCGACATAATTGGCGTCAGTCGGCGATTCTAGCTCTGGGCTATGGGCGCTCGGTAGAAGAAGGCAGGCATTTTAGCGTGTATATTATCATTATACACGCCCAATAGCCAGTGTGGTCTAATTCATTACTGAATAAGCGATGCGTACAGGCCAGAATAGCTACTGTATTTCCAAAGTCTACCATATATATATATATATATATATATATATATATATATATGTGTGTGTGTGTATTGCTTATAAATAACTTAATTTTGCTGTACCAAAATTATGAATTGTGGCACTTTGTGTTCATCACATATTTTGATTGACCTTGAAATGCAACTTCCGTGTCGGACACTATTGAAAAGGTGGAGAATGACATTCTGAAATATGGTAAAAAGGGTGCATTGATCAAACACTAGTTGAGAACCAATATAAAAAACAACACAAAATATAGACTGTTGTACTATAGAGGACGGAATATAGATTCGGTATTGTGAATATTAGTCGAGATATAAAATACCAACACAATACAACGGGGTTACTATAGTAAATAAGTCCAATGATTAGGAAAATTGAAAATTGAAAATATTAACAGTGTGTGTGTGTGTGTGTGTGTGTGTGTGTGTGTGTGTGTGTGTGTGTGTGTGTGTGTGTGTGTGTGTGTGCATTGTTAATCCTTATAGTTGTACATTACATCGTTTACTGTAACCATAGCAACGGGGGTGTATTAGATAAGACGGAGCCAAACCTTCTTTCTCAGGATAGTTTTTATAACAGATTTTTTTTTTCCTAGGCTGGTTGCTGTTTCAAAACAAGAGAGCCAAGTTTGCCCTTCTATTTAATCGAGAGCTCCAAGTAAATACGCTCTCGTTTTTTACCAAGGACATTAATGTGAAATAGAAAGCAACAGAATCAAATTGGAATTGTACTTGACACGCTTTTGCACTTTTCATGCCGATATCAATTACACCGTCTGCGCTTACCTATAAAAGAAAAACCACGCATCATTTCCCGACGTAGCAGGAACAAAAGACCTGCGTTTTCCTCTGTAATATTTGATACAAGATCAAGACAACGACAATATTAGGATCAAGCAGATAAAATATATTTTTAGCATCCAATAATTATCAACAGCAAATGTACGTTGTATAGCAGTGGATATTAGCTCGGAGCTAGGAATCAGGGAGCCGATTTCGAATTCTAGTTGAATTCCTTGCATTCACTTACCCGCAAATACCCTCTTTTCTCGAGTTATGTGTAAAATAACAGGACAGAATGGATTCTATATCCTTGGTTGGCAACCAGTCTACTGCAGAAAGCAATGGCAACCTAGTGCGGGATAATCTTCTGCCCAGTCAGTAATGTCTCTTTCGAGACATGATCGCCCAAGCGTGTATCACGTATGGCACTAACCTGACTGACTGAAGTACCAATAATTTGTCTAGAAAGTATCAAGAAATATGAGAAAACCAAAAATATATTATCGAGCGGTGGATTAAAACAACCTGCAGCAAGTTAAATAACAAATCGCGACGACAAAAAAAGAAACCATTTTTTATCACCAAAACAAAGTCTAGCCTTATAAATTGCTTTTCTACTCTTTTTTCCATTTGTTAAATCATTCATCAAACCTCCTCACAAAGAGAAAACATTTAAAGGTGAATAAAAATGTCCAGTAAGAAAGAAATGGCGTTATTTAAGAGAGAGTAAGATGCCCTTTTGAGCGTCTCTCTTCTGTATAAACATATGTCTACAGGTAACAAAAGACGGAGTAAACTTCCTTAACTGAATTTCAGAATCAGTGATTTTCTTTGCGTTGATTTATTCAAGAAAAACAAACTATTATTCCGAGAACACATTTGTTTTTGGTTTGAATATCTTGCAATAAGCGAAGATTTGAATAAAAAAGTTTCCGTACAATATTGAAGAAAACATAAATGAAAATTTAATATTACAATAAAATTAATGTTTCCATTGATTTAAATACAATATTTGCTGTCCGCTCATATACGAGTATATCTAACTAATAGAGCGGCTATCCAATTCCTGTTTCAGACGCCTGCTAAAGTATATTTTTATTTCTTCAACACCAAAAAATCTCACCTGGGGTTTGGCTAGAATTGTGTTGAACTGACATTAGTTAAAGCTTCTGAGAGAGAGCGCAATATCTGACGTGATGAACAGTCTGATGAAGAACAGTGCGCTCAAACACTCGTCCACGATGACTAATGACATCATGCTAACTTCCTAATAACTCCATCTATCTATTTTGTGCTTTTAAACGTTTGATCACCCTACATATTCTCCTGGTTTAGCTCCATCTGACCATCATTCGTTCTAAAACATAGAAAAACACTTGCATCACAGTGATTATAACATTATATTTGGTGTTGTTGACTTTTGTACTTCTCTATCAATGGGATCCATCAATTATCTCATTTAATTCATATAAATTCTATATTTATTTTTTTCTTTTTGAAACTCTGTTTGGTGCAGTGTATAAGTCATATATATATATATATATATATATATATTCACTCACACACACACACATTCACACACTCACATATATATAGCGAGAAAGAATGTTATTCCTTGTTTAGTATTTAAAACTAAATAAATTCTATATTTTTAACGAGAAACAGAGAATTTCCGACGGTACGTAAAGTAATTCATATGCTGAAATAGATAGATAGATAGATAGATAGATAGATAGATAGATAGATAGATAGATAGATTCTTGTTTATGTCATTTCGATAAAAATGTTGTTAACCTCATCCGAGATATTCATCCATTTATTCATTCAATATAAAACTACACACCAAATAAGTAACTAAATCATTTAAAATTTATTTTCCTGATAGCGTTTTTTTGTGCTTTCAAGATATTATTATGTCATTGCTTGAGAGAGAGAGAGAGAGAGAGAGAGAGAGAGAGAGAGAGAGAGAGAGAGAGAGAGAGTAATATATTGCTCCGGCTTGCAATTCTCTCTGTGCGATTCCAAAGGAAAAGTTTGATATTGAGTATTCCTTAACAATATTCGGCTACATGAGGACATGAATATATGCTTGTCCCGTTCCATGAAATAGATTTTCTTGCAACTATAAGATAGAAGACGTTATTTTCCATTTTTACATTTTGAAATATAAGTATACTTCTGAAGAAATAATTTAACAACTTGTTTATTTGGTAGTTTATATTTTGAATTGAAAAAGAAAAAAAATATATGTGTGTGTGTGTGCATATGTAAATATATGTTTGTGTGTATGTGTTTTTGTGTGTACGTGTGTATTGTCAGTATATGTTTTGTTTTTAATTTTTGCGCATGCTCGTCATTTATTTATATTTGTTAGTAGGGTCAGTTGGACATCATCTCTGAGAAAAAAAAATACCACGCTGCAATTCACAATTTGGAAACGCTGGGTATTCGCGTCAAAAGATACAATACAAACATTTTAAAGTGTTTGGGTATCAATCTGAGGAGAGTGCAGAGGATTTGGAAACAGTTGGATTAGTCTAATTGTGATTACGGATGTATTTGGAATGCTCGTTAGAGATGGCAACGTTATGACTCCAATCATTTAGTCACAGGGCCGTAGACTCAAAACAAATTCTTAAACCAATTGCCTTGAGGAGATAGTGCTGCTCTGGGTCAAGAGGGTGGCTACTAGAAGATTCTACATTTGGCAAGAGGAATCTTCACTAAGCCAGAGAAGTAAAAGAACACAATCATAGCTGTCAGACAAGTTCTGCGACCACATCACCCCTCTCACCAGGCCAGTTAATTCCCCAGACTGCAACCTCTTTTATTATTATGTGTGGGGCACAGTTGAGCAAAAAGTCCCAAAATACTATTTGTAGCACCCACCAATGATGAAGTGAAAGTGAGGATTATGGAAGCATTCACCAAATTAAACATAGAGACCTTCAAGAAAAGTTGCAAGAGATTCTGAAGTTATCTGGAGGCCATGGCTGATGCCAACTGAGATGTTATTAAATAAATTTACCCTTTACGATTTTAAGATGTTTGTTGTGTAATTTTGGTTAAGATATCTGTAAAAATGAGATGTCAGCCTTATTTTTAATTTTTGCGTCATTTAGATGACATTTTATCCATCGCACCATATATATATATATATATATATATATAAATAACATTATTTCATACATTGTTTTACTGGCTATTTGTATTTATTTGTGTGTGATATTTATCGGCTTGGACATTCGTGAAAACATAAAATGTGCTCCCAAAAAGAGTTCTAAACTGCGTGCACGTTTGTAGGAGAAACAACATTTGATACAACGTGTCTTAGACCTCTCGCCCACAGAGAGCAGCCAAGCGATGTCCTGGTGAATACAAACAAATCATCTGAGCCGAGAAAGCGGCTACGAAAAATTGACCTTTGCCTACTGAATAAAATTTGAGCTCGTAATTTCAAAACGTTTACTAAGAAAGAGACAGTTAAAAAATGCCACAGTAGATAATTGTTGAAACTTTAGTGTAAAATATGCTACTCCGAATAGAAAAGGAATTTTATTGAATTGTGTGAACTGAATGAAAAAGAAATGTAAAAATTAAGTAATGGTGCAATATATTACCTTGAACGGTGAAGTAATTGACTGTTACATCTGGCTGCAGATAAGGTAAAAAGATGTTACAAATGTCTTGAAAGTCAATGGAACCAGCCAGTTGGGATCGGCAGATATATCCGGCCGTATGTTAGTGACAAGCCAAAAAAGTAAAAATATGTGGGTGTTGAGGCGTGACTCTGTGGATCGCATAGAAGTTTTAGGACTATATAACATCTAGAAATTTGGTTAAAAAAACTCTTACTGACTCCCGACTCGCGATAGTTCCCTCGTGTGCTCGAATCCTCTTCCTACTCTGCACAAACGTCACCTTCGAAGAATAAAAAAATATATTTATATATTTATATATGCGTGCTACTTGTTGTCTATCAAGATCCAGCGTAATATGAAAACAGAAAAAAATTGTCCGGATTAAGCAAACAAAATAAAAAAAAAAATTTGACAAACGAAGTATTTACTAAATATAAGTGACACTTCGACAATTACAAAATACAGTACACCAAAGATTTTCGTGGATTTTGTTTAAGATGAAAATAGGACAAAATATGTGATGCGTGAGAAATTCAATAATTCTTTATCAAAGAAACAGAACAAACAAGAAATTCATAGAAAATGAAAAAGAATCTATCCCAATAAAATCACCATCACTGACTATGAGCTGGAGGCAGTTGATCATTTTATTTATCTTGACTTCCGTTTGACATAGAACTCGACAAGAGTATCGGGAAGGCAGCCACAGCGCCTAATCATATATAGCATCAGTATTCCATGCACGGACAAATGGTTGATTTGTATATATGCAGGATAGATTCAGGCGGGAAAAACATCCTGGGCCGACACAGTGACCCAACCTTCTTAGCAGTGGATTTATCTATGGACTCAATGTAGTGGTTCCATTTGAGATCAGAAAAGAGGTTAAAGCCGAATAGGCGCAGTGTATTGCTCTCAGGGAGACTCGCTTGGTCCATGCTTATGGGAGGCAGGAGAGGTTGCCTGTGATGATTGACAGACAACAGCTTGGTCTTAGTCGCATTGGAATTGACAAGCCACTTCTTGCCCCAATTCACCACAGTGTGTAGATACCGTTCCAGGTCAGCAGCAAGATTATATTTGACCGCCACGACGGGTTTCTTACTGATGTTGGAGTAAATTGTGGTGTCATCTGCGTAGATGCGTACTTGGCTCTTGATTTCATCTGGAAGATCATTTATGAAAATAAGGAAGAACGTCGGGCTCAGGATAGAGCCCTGAGGGACACCAGCCTTTGTGATGTAGGATGTAGAGGCATGCCCATTCAAAACGACCTTCATTTTGCGGTTATTTAAAAAAAATTGGATTAGATCAAGCAAGCGTCCGGCAACACCGTAACCTCGTAGCTTGCATAGAAAGCCAGAGTGCGAAACCCTGTCAAAAGCCTTGGAGATGTCCAGAGCAACAGCACGAGCCTCGCCTGACTCGTTAAGGGCCTGGAGCATCTACTCTGTAACGGTTGTTAGCATGTTGGCCGTGAATCTGGCAAAGCGGAAGCCATACTCCTGTCAGAGTAGAGTTTGTGGACAGTAAGATGTTGAACTATTTCAGCATTGATTATGGCCTCGAACACTTTCCCGAAAATTGGTAGAAGGCAGATAGGGCGATAATTGGATGGGTCCGAGGATTCACCACAGTTTTTAAATACAGGAACGACTGAAGAGAACTTCCAACATGCAGGAAAACAGGAAGCAGAAAGGCTGTAGTTGTACAGTTTAGAGAGGACATGAGAGAGTTCAGGAGCACATTTCTTAAGGACTATCACCGGGATTCCATTGCCACCGCTCGCCTTATGGGGGTCAAGTTTTGAAATTACTCGGAATACTACTGTTGGGGTAATATATACGTCGTACATTTTAGCCTCAGTTCTAATAGGGAAGTCGGGTGAAGGTACTCCAGATGAGTCAAATGTGGAGTTGGATGAGAATTTGAGAGCAAAGCACTCAGCTTTGTCTGCAGATGACGTGAGAACCTCAAATTCATTGATTAAAGGAGGGATTGAAGATTTGCTATTGTTCAGCACCCATTTCGCATAATCGCTAATAGTCTTTGGAGCCGAACTTGCGGTTAGCTATGCGCTATATATAAAAGCACGCGTGCACGCGTTTGTATTTGTACCAGAAAAGATTCCTACAAACTTAAATGCATATATCTAATTAAAAAGCTGACTTTGTAATCTATATATCTATATATTCTTGATATATTTTGTCTCACTGTTTTTATTTTTATTTTTTTCATACTGCATTAGACTTAAAACTTTCTATTATTTGGTTCATAACAAATTGTTGATAAGATATCACTTACTTAATGTGATATCATTGCATGAATTCAGACAATTACAGAAAACAAACTATTTTTTACCCAACAAAATAGAATAATTAAATTCAAAATTGACATAACTATTTGATTGTCAATTACATGTTCATTCAAAAACTGAGTTCATGTGTATACCGAATGGTTATCGATATTAATAAAAGTAAATCTATTGGTATATTTTTCATCAGAGGAATTATTGCCTATTTGTTTTCGACTTTTTGAGTTTTCCCGAAAATTGTTCAATTAAATTGTCTTCGCAAAGCGAAAAACAGATTCTTAGCCATAAAAACATTCACTTAATATTGTTTTCAGATAAATAGTATTTTATATATAACAGAAAATATTCTCATATGTAAATATATATTTTTTTAGTGGCAGAAAATTTAATTAAACAAAAGATTTTTTATTTGTTGGAAAAGTTTTTCTTCTTGATCTACTTATCAGCTTTTTCAGAAATTGTATATATATTTATCTATATAGCTACTTAAGTCTAAACGTTTTCTCTCTCAAATTAATTTCCTGACCACTCAAACTAATCTTCTGCCCAGAAAAGAAATATGGTTCACCTCAGACTTTCTGCCAACTATCTAATATTAATGTCAGTTAAAGAAAAAATAGAATAATTAAATCTAAAACTTAGCTGTCGGAATAAATTATAGTTTATAACCGCTCTAGGTGATTTGTTGAGATTTTATACATATATATATATATATATGTGTGTGTGTGTGTGTGAGTGTGTGAGTATGTGTGTTCATGTGTGTTGTGTATTTGGGCAAAATCTCTTTTTTATGCAGGTTTTATTAAAAATGATACACAAGGTATTAGCATTGTTTTTATATAATTTTTTATGTGTTCTTATGATTGTTTCTTTACAGAACTCAAATTATATAAGAATTGTTCAAAGCTTTGTATTTTCGACCGGTTTTTACTATTTTTTAGGCATTATAAAGAATGAGATTTGTTTTACTTGTAATTAAATACGTGTAATATTTATATATATAGAATCATGCGTATGTTAAGTCCCGAACACAGTAAGCACATTGTTACCCTGTATATAATTGATGATATTAAGTGTATTTTTAATTTGCCTAATTTATCTAATGGAGTAAGACAGTTGTGTGCTTTTGTGGAATTAAGATCTCTTAAGAGTTTTATTTTGTGACATTAAGAGCCTTAATTAATTTGTCAGTCATTTACATATCGATATTGACTTCTATCAAATGTAGTTCTTCAGGTTATTCTAAGAGTCACCGTTCTAGCATAACTGATAAACTACTTTGGCGTTTTTAGGTTTATAGAGGTGCGTATTGTTTGCATAGTTAAACTTCAAAGTTTTAAAATATAGGATTCAACTGTATAGGGTGACTAGGAATTTCTCGTTGGAATACGATGTTAAAACAAACTTGTGCTGAATTTCGAATTGTTTGTTTGTTTGTTTAGTTTCGAGGTTTAACAACCTATCAGTCCTTATGGGATCATTTTAAGGTTATAACCAATGATTTTTGGGGAGTAAGGTTATTTTATTTTTACAACATTTTTTTCGAGTACCAAATTTCATTGGGATTTGTTTTTTTAAGAGCAGGGTCCCCAAGTCCTACCTTTGTTATTTAATCCATAACTGGAGGGAAGGGACGGATTAATACCTTTCCCAAGGGTACCAGTTCTTAAGTGAATGCAGGGTATTCAACTGAAATTCGAACTCGGCTCACCGATTTCTCTTTCCGAGCTGATATCCACTGCACCACAACGCACATCCGTCACTGTATTCCCAAGCGGTGACCCCTCTAAGTACTGACGTTGCTTAACTTCGGCGATCGAGCGAGAAACGGTGTATTCAACGTTATAGGCCGAAGCAATTACGAATTGAAATGTGAATCTAAAGGTCACATTCAATGTTTACCCCTATTTATATATCTATATATCTATATCACTCTCTCTCGTTCTCACAATCTCTCTCTCTCTCTCTCTCTCGCTTGTACATATATATATATATAACATAAGAATATCTATATCATTGTATACAACTTTGTAATCTACACTGTTTACATATATGTGTGTTTTGGCGTTTGCGTGTGTGAGTGTATTTCAATTCAATCCTCTGTACATAAGTCAAAATTTTCCTTTAGAATTTTATAATATACTTTTTGTATCGTCGTCTTTTCTGCTGTCTATCTTAAATATTTTAAAATTGTGAAGTAGCTTATATACTTAATGCTCAAAATAATTATATATATTACACGAGCATAGATTTTAAGATATTTAGATATATAATATGAATTCAGAATTATCTCTTATTAACGAGTAGTTTAAAAAAGTATCTCATATTAATGAGTCGTTTAAAAGAGTCGTTATGGATGAAAAATATTAATTAGTTTTTTAGATAATTGATGCATGCAACGATGTTAACTAATTGACATGTTAGTTTCGTCGCATTTAAGAGGGTATATTCTTGTATTTAAGAGGGTATATTCTTGTATTTAAGAGGGTATATTCTTGTATTTAAGAGGGTATATTCTTGTATTTAAGAGGGTATATTCTTGTATTTAAGAGGGTATATTCTTGTATTTAAGAGGGTATATTCTTGTATTTAAGAGGGTATATTCTTGTATTGATGACTAATTTTCGTCCTTGCTTCGAGATTAATTTTCTATTTTCTTTGTCACGTTTTGAGAAATGGAAAATGAGGCTTATTTGTAATTTTTTCATTTTTTTTTAAGTTACAAATGTCGAACATGTTTGGGGACAAATGATTGCATGTAATATTTAATGTTCTGATGTTCCATCCATATGTCTAGAAATACTTAATAATCCATATGTCTAGAAATACTTAATAATCCATATGTCTAGAAATACTTAATAAAATCCAAAGAATCAATGATATTATTGGTAAAAATTTGGCATTTTAGCTTCAGTCATTTTCCTACCCCCGTAATATTGCTTCTCTGTGCCTTTTCTGTAAATATTTCAATAGCAACTGTTCGGATAATCACTTCGCCAGGGTACCTAGACATTATAAATTTAACTGCAGTCCTAGACAGTATCAACAGTATATCAGGTCGGTGCAAAATTTATGCCGATTTAAAATTTCATCTTGAAAATGAAAAACTATGTGTTTTTGAAAATCTTTATTCATAACAATAACGCATTTTGGTATCTATAACTTTATTCCATCTGTCAACAAGCTTACAAAAGCCGCACTTTTAAAATTCTTTAGGTTTTGATGTGAAATCTAACTCATGTTCAATCTCCTCTCGTGATGTTAATCTATAGCAATCGTTAAAAAAGTGTTTATCAATTACTTCTTTAATTTTAAATGCTCGTATTTTTATTGGTGCCAAAAACTGGTGTTTAAATATCAAGTCGGTGCAAAAGTTTTTGTCGATTTATAATTTCATCTTGAAAATAAAAATCTGTGTTTTTGAAAATCTCTATTCGTAGCAATAACGACCTTTGCTCTCTATAATTTGATTCTATCTGTCAACGAGCTGATAAATACCTCGCTTGTAAATTCTTTAGGTTTTGATGTGATATATGAATCTAATTCATGTTGAATCTCCTTTCGTGATGTTAACCTAAGGTCATTTAAATTGTTTCGTAATCCACGAAATAAGTGATAATCCGAGGGAACTCGTCCAGGAGAATATGCAGGATGGAGTAAGATGGTACTTCTCATCACCTGTGGCAAGCCTACCCAGAAATGGTGGCTGAAGGTGTCGTCAAAGCAAAGATTCGCAGCAAGAAGTGTGTTGTCGCAGGTTCTCTGGAGACAGTTCGTGCGGGACCCATTTTCCGAATACTGAAATCTTCCCCATTCTTTTCAGTTTGCGTGACGCAGTTTTATGGGAGACATTAAATTGGTGTGCAAGTTCTCTTGAGGTTACCGTAAAGCTTTCAGTAACAGCAGCATTCAATACATCTGAATCAAGTTTTTTGGGCGACCACCTCTAGCCTCCTCTTTCAAGCTGAAATTTCCTTTCCGAAAATGGGAAAACCACCATCTACAACTTCTTTCTTTCAATGCATCAATTCCATAAGCATCCTGAATAGATCGTGCTGTTGCATTTGCATTGGAACCTCTGGGAAACTCATAAAATAGAGCAATCTGTTCTTTAGATGGAAAGAACATGGGTGAGAATATGGCAGAAAAATATAAATGATACTTTAATAATCTGAAAGAAAAAGTTATAAATTAATCATGGTGATATGTTTCAGTAATAACAATATGCATAAAATAGATTACAATAATTTGAAACGCTCCTTTTGCACCAACCTGATACATATGAGTTAGCTCAATGTAACCGTAAGATCTATGCTAATAGTTTATTTTAGCGCACTTCCTGTTTATAGAACTCTCATCCAGCTCAATGCTTTCCATCCAACTTTAATTTTCAAGAATTTAAATGCAATTTCAATCGCTTTATACTGCCCTCCTTGTTACTCAACTTTTCTTCTTGTTCCTCAGTAAAATTTGTTTTCTAATTTTTTCACACGCAATAACCACTTGTGTCCTAGCTTTACTGCCCTGATTGGAGTCAAATTGATCAAAAACAATCAAGAGTATGAACATTTCAGGGAGAATAACACCTGCCTTAACGTCGTATCGTAGGTCAAAATAGTGAGTACTTTCACATGTACTCAAAATGAACAAAGATAAATAAATCTGTATTAGAATATAGACTTTTATTTGAATTCTGTTCATTATAAACGTCAATATGTTCTCTTTTTTTATTACTTTTGCCTTAACAGAAAAACAAATATTCCTTCTAGATTTTAATGTTTATTTTCTGTAATGATGCAATAAGGGAAAACCAAAAGAATCTCAATGTTTGAGAAGAAATGCTTAAGACGGAATGAATCTCTTCAGCAAACAACAATGGGCAAATTCTGTAATGAGATAATCTATTTACAAGCAAATAAGCGAGAAAATCGTTTTTTGTATGTATTTTGTTAATATTATCGTTTTCAATTTCTAAGCTTCAGTCTGATTAGTTGCATTTTGCTATCCAAGCAAATATAGTTTGTTCTGGGTAAGTTGTTTGAGTGAACCATTTTGAGGCAAGATCTTTTCGGGAATACTTTTAACTTTCAAGTAGCACAAGAAAAATATCATCATCTATATAATCTATACTCAACTGTTTGCCTGGACAAAGTCAATGAATAAACACTCGTAAATTCACATCTGACCCAAGTCGTTTTCAAGAATGTATTCAAATGTGAAACATTCGTTGTCATGCAGGGTTACATCCGATGTTCCGATGTTCTCTCTTTTGTTATAAACGCTCTGTCTCTTATATTGAGCACTCAATATATACAGATGTATGTATGCATGTATGTATGTATGTATATTTTATCTCGAAATTATAACGCTTAACAATAAAAACATGTCTGTTAATAAACTGAAAAACACCACTGTCGTCAATCAATTTCGCTGCCCCGTACAAGACTGAGTCTCTTGTTATAAACCGGAAAACCGCTTCTGATATAAAGACGTATTCAACAAAATAACAAATCCTGAATTGTTCTCCTGTTCAATGTCTGTTTTTCTTTCATATATTTGAAGCATTTTCTGGAAACCAGGCGCTTTCATTGGCATAATACCGGACCTTTCAGTATATGATCTAATTTTTACATATGTAAAGTGATATTTGACATCTAATTTTATGTAAGATTAATTTAGAGACTTGCTAGCTTTTATGAATTCCTTGGAGATGAGTTCAAACATATACAATGTGTAAAGATTTTGAATGCAATTGTGGTTACGGAATGAACGTTTGACATAATTTAATGTTTGAAAATCTATCAAACAAATAATAAAAATGAAATATTTCCTGTGTAACTCTGTTTCTACCATTAAAATATATTTGTTAGAATGATTACGAAATTTCATAGGTGAATTTGTATCCATAAACTTTAATTTTTACATGCCTATCAAGGAATATATCCTTAAATCTTTTTCAAGAATATAAATAACGCACAGAGTATTTTAAAGGTAATTTGGAAAAGCCTTTGTTTGTCCAAGATCTCAGGTGTAAACATAGACAACTACACAAAGATCTTTTAACATATCTACTTTTATTTTCTCAACTAATTTTATTCCTATCTAATATAATCAGTGTTCTATTTTTAAGACATAATTCGTTATGACATGTTGTCAGTTATGAATATCATGTCATTTAACATATACGAGTTTTGAGCACACACGTAAGAATGCAAATCCGATTTCAAAATTATATCTTAGTGAGGCAACTTAATTATATATTTTTCATTCCTATGAAAATTACAATTTACATGTTTCAAGCTATTTCGTTTTTATTCTAAAAATTACAACTTAGATATTTTAAAATTTACTATTATAGACATTTTAGACATACTCATAATTAATTTTGTTTAGTGTCAGTATTATTTTTTTATAAAGATGCCATTTGAGTTTTTTTTACTATCTTTATGGCGGCATATGCATTTATTGTCAATTAATATAGACTTAAATCGTAGAAGTAGACTGAAATGTTCATTTCAATACTGTGCAATCAAAGATGAATGGGAAAATAAAACTAATGAAAATACCTTTCTTGATGTTTTCATTCACCATACCAGGATCTTCTTCTTTTATGTACAATGTCCTTTCAGGACGTAGGCGATCATGGCTTTCCACATCTCCCTGTCCTTGGTGGCTTTCTTTTGTTGCACCATGCAACACTTGTTCCGTCATCCACCTGATCAGGTCTTTCAAATATGTTATCCGCTGCTTCCCCCTGTCTCTTTTTCCCCCTATCTGTCCTGTTAGTAACAGGTTCTCCAAGCCCTCTTTCCTCGTTGCATGTCCCAGGAACGTTAGCTGTCTCTTCCTGATGCTCAGTATTAATTTCCTTTTCGTCTCCATCCTTTCCAAAACCTCGTCATTGCTTACATCCTCGGTCCATATTATCCGCAGCATCCTTCTATAGAACCACATTTCAGCTGCTTCACGTTTTTCCTTCATATTCGAAGATACTGTCAAACATTCATTGCCATATTGAAGAACCGACATCACATAGCAATCCAGCACTCCCCTATTAGTTTCTAATGAAATTGTCCTGTTTCTTAATACTTTACTCAACTTCTGGAATGCTTCCTTTACCTTCGGATCTCAGTGTCGAACTTTCCGTCATCTGTTAGAACACTTCTTAGGTATTTAAATATCTGTACCAGCTTGATTTTAGAGTCCCTTACGAGAAGAATTATTCGTAAATATCAGAAGATTAAAATATATATAGATATAATGTGTATAAATTATTTTATCAAAGATTATTATAGATAGATAGATAGATAGATAGATAGATAGATAGATAGATAGATAGATAGTGATGCCAATACCGTGAACGGGCATGATAATCCAAAAAGATCTACTTAATATAAAATATTAAGTGATAGATGTGTATAGAAAGCTCAATGAATATTATCCAGAGCGATGTGGTATACATAAAGGGAAATTCAACACATCATCTAAAATGGTGATAAATTAAAATTCAATTTAATGAGTTAATAAACTAATCTCATAAGACCACATTTTTGGTATAAAGATGTCTTAAAATATAAAAAAAAACAATGAAATGGAAATCAAGTAACATGATCAAGAATGAATATTTTGATTCTTATCTTACCAACAATTAATGAAACCTTGAAGTGTACAATGTAGCAGTAGGAAGATGTATCCTTTGTTTGTTTAAATAAGTTTTGAAATATATGCAGCCAATATATTATTTGAGATGCGACAAGTTTGAAATAAATACAATAACCATATTTGTTTTGAAGGGCTTCATTAATAATAAAAATACAAATTTAATATAATGAAGATGACGTAAAGAAAAATTAGTCGATTTGAAATTTATCTGATAACAAAAGTAAACAGTAATGTAGCAGATAATTATGGTTAGGTATAAGGTACATATAATTGACTGAAACAGGTAGGATTATAGATTATAGCATATAGTAAACACTTGGAGATAATTTTATATTAGGTACCTCCATTACGTCACAAAAATCCATCATAAAAAAGTTTAAAAAGGTTAAAAACCTAATAAAGGACATTTTTCTATCCAAAACGTTTATAATATTATGAAGAGGAAAGATCAAAGTAAATTTTAATTATTTTTTAAAATTTTTTAATCCCTTTTAACATTTTCGAAATTTTGTCAGAAAATTTTGTTTTTGATTTGGAGTTAGCGTTGTTAAAAATATTACGTCTATGTTATAATTGATTACGTCATTTTTTTTCTTCACTCACTTTTTCGATTTCCGAACACATTAATTAGGAAATTCTCGCAAAAATCAAATATTTGTCGGATTTTAATGAAACTTTCAGTACTCATTAACAAATGAATAAAATTATTTTTGAAATTATTACCTTCTTAAAATTTTGATGAAAACAATTTTTTTTTTAAGTCTGTTACCCCCCTTCAAGTAAATTCATAAAATTTTAATGAATTTTAATTTTCTGGAATTTTTTCTTTTATTAGTTAAACGCAGAACTCATCGGGAAATATAAATCATGTATTTTTTTTATTTAAAATTATCATACACCATACCAAAATCTGCTCCGAAGAGAAATATAAAAAATGCAATAAAACTTTGATATAATTTTTTTTGATAAGCTTTTAATTGCTGGAATAAATAATAAAAATTAAGGACATTATAGTTTGAAAAAAAAAAATTTTTTTGATTACTAATAAAATTATAAAAGAATTGTTTTCATTTTTTTATTTTTTTATTATAAATAATGTATAAAGTTTTAAAAATATTTTAAAAATCTTTTAATGAACTGTATGTGTTTTTCCTTTTAGTTAAGAATTGATGATTATACTGCCTATAAAACAGAAAAAAAATTCATAAAAAATTTTCACCAAAAATATTTTTAAAAAGAAAAAAAACAATTAATTATTTGTGCAAATACGTTCAAAGTTATAAAGTACGATGTTCAAATCTTGTAAAGTACGGTGTTCCAGTATGGGTCAAAATGATTGCATAAGTTAGCAGGCGTTCTGGGTTATTCCCCTTGGCAAAGCATTACGCAATTTCAATCTTAGGTTTCTAAAATTTAACAGCCTGTTTGCAAGTAATTCCATCAACATTTAAAAGTATCTTTTTATTTTAAAATCTTTAATTTTTGAATTAATTGTGACCGTAGGTGCATTAAGTAATTCATGATAATTAAAAAAAAGATATGTATTGAACACTACAGTTCAAGAAAATAAAAACATTTTCATAACTGAACTTCAAAAAAATATTCACGATAAAAGTTTGTTTTAATTAAATTTGAAGAATTATCATAAATGGTAACTTTTTATACGTTTGGGAATTACCTAACTAACCATTATAAAAATTTCTACTTGAATTTTTTTTTTTTTTGAGATTTTTAGACAAACTTGTCAAACATTTGTTCGCACTTTTGTCTAAAATACCCCCTCACGAAAAAAATAATTAACAAGTCTTCTGATTTTGTTATACCTAAATTTTTAAAAAAATGAAAAGGCATTCATCTCAAAATTCAGAATAATTTAAGATTGTGACAATTTTTTTTATTAAAATTGGGGAATTTTCTTTCTTTTTCCCCCCACTTACATGTTCTTTCAATTTTTTTTAAATGGACAAACCAAACGACAATGAAAAGTCTGGTTACATTTTACACTTACCAAAATAAATTTGTTTTTTATCTCATTGTTTCTTATTAAATTACAATTATTTTAAAAGAAATTTAAATTTTTAAAATTTTTATTTATTCAGAAAGCATATTCAAATGTCTGGCTATAAATCTAAACTAAAATTCTATAAAATATATAAGTGCTGAAATTGTTAAATTTTTAATTTCACTATTTGTTAAAAACCAAAAAAAAAAAACAAATTAAAATTTTTTAGCACGATTGGTCACCATACACTGCGTATCAATCAACATCCGGTAGCTGTCATCTTTCGTCACCTCTATGAGTTACATAACAAAAAAAAGGACTACCGTGATTAATTTTGTTTTTTTTTGTAAATTTCTGGCAGTAAGCAATTATTAATTGATTGAAAATAGATAAAGGTAAGTTTTAATATTAAAATTTGACTTTAATAACCTGTCAGCGCGTTTTTTTTTATTTTTTCAAGATTTTTAAAAACAGAAATTAGGCTACTGTTTAATTAATGAGTCATTCAATCAGAAATGGCGGTATATTTAAAAAAAATTAAAATTTTAGATTTAAATCAATATAATTTAGGTTAAAAATTACACCAGTATGTTTTGCTTACTAGAATTATTAAATTTAATCTCTTGGCTGTCAATTAAAGCAAATTTTAAAGCTTGAAGATAACTTATTTATTTTTAAAATTTCAATTTAATTTTAAGTGTAGGTAAAAAAATGGACTCCAGTGGAGGTACCTATTTTATATATATTTAAGAGTGTGAATAATCTTATGGTAACAGTAAGTAGTTATTTCATTACGTTGTTTAAAAGTTAGTTTTTGGGAAATTATTTTAATTTTTTTTTCTTGTAAGGAAAGAAACAATTTTTCATGTAAAGATTTACATGTAGCTTTTGCTAATATCTTCCGTTTCACTGTAGGTGTTTTATTAGGATCTTTCAATTGCCAATTATATCTGGAAAGTGAAGTTGATTTATTATGGAGTTTATAAATAAAAGATAGCTTATGTTGAGTAATCGCGACTTGAAAGAGTTGTTCGTACTTCCAATTTAATGTTTGATAAGAGTTGGATTTTCTGTAGTAGAAATAATAGCTATGTAGACTATAGAATCTGTAAGCCACGTATTTTGCAGAGGACATTCGTTTGGATTACTACGATTGCAAGTATTAATATTATTGTCGTTATTAATAATAGGCTAATTTTGATTGCTAATTAGTTTATACTGCTTAGGATCTTATTGTTATATTTTTTATTATTTCAAGATTATCAGGGTAGCTATAACTACGTTTCACCTTATTCTTATTAAAAATTTTACTAAGTGGGTTTTTAGTTGGGAACATATATTGAACTAGATTAAAGAATTTATTGCCTAACTCAGTACTAACCATTTGGTTACATGGTGGTGTGTACCAAATTATTTTTCTGTTTCTATTGTTTGATTTGTTATATTTTTTCTCATATTATTTAATGTCATTGCATATATAGCTGCTTTTTTTGCCGTACTGTAGTATTGACTGTATTTATAAAAATATCAATAGTTGAAAAAGTGTTTATTCTGTGTTTAACAGAGTATATTGTGTGATAAATAATATATTCTGGGTGATTTAAATTAAAATATATGTAAATAGGATTAGCATTATATTTTCCATAAGGTGAGTATGTGTTATTAACTAAATCTAGAGTGACATCTAGGAAGTCAATTTTTAAGTTAGTTTGTACTATTACTTTAAGACAAATTTTTTCCATTTGTCAATGTATTAATTTACGAATTATAACTATTTTAGAATTTGTAGAATTATAGACAATCATAAGACCAATGTTATCTATATCAACATCACTGTTGAAAATTAGGCAAGTTGTACAAAATAAATAGACCTAAAAGATCCGATAATTTTTCAAAAAACAACAATCGCATCGTAATGCCGAATTTGTCCTTGGAATTCGTCATTTTACACTATTCATTGTTGTGGTTGAGAATTGATTGTTTCGCATTTAATATGATATGTCTTTTCTTACTTGTGAGGTCAGAATATTCCATGGCAAAATCCAGAGTTAAAGTAAACAAGTTTTTTTTTTAATTGAAGGTAATAATCCGCCATGTCAAATTAGATGAACGACATTTGGAATTATGATTAATGCGGTTAAATCAAATAATGATATCAGTAATGTTAGTCAATTAATTTATTCTTTGTGTTGTGTTATTTGAAAGTTGATTCTATTAAGTATGTGTTTACTAATTATTTCAATTCCTGCTTTAATTAGATTAATAATTTTAGTGGGGCAAATAGTTTCAAAGTGTGAGATAGATAGATAGATAGATAGATAGATAGATAGATAGATAATGAACAGACTGAGATAGATAGATAGATAGATAGATAGATAGATAGATAGATAATGAACAGACTGAGATAGATAGATAGATAGATAGATAGATAGATAGATAGATAGATAGATAGATAGATAGATAGATAATGAACAGACTGAGATAGATAGATAGATAGATAGATAGATAGATAGATAGATAGATAATGAACAGACTGAGATAGATAGATAGATAGATAGATAGATAGATAGATAGATAATGAACAGACTGAGATAGATAGATAGATAGATAGATAGATAGATAGATAGATAGATAGATAGATAGATAATGAACAGAGTGAGATAGATAGATAGATAGATAGATAATGAACAGAGTGAGATAGATAGATAGATAGATAGATAGATAGATAGATAGATAGATAGATAGATAATGAACAGACTGAGATAGATAGATAGATAGATAGATAGATAGATAGATAGATAGATAGATAGATAGATAGATAATGAACAGACTGAGATAGATAGATAATGAACAGACTGGGATAGATAGATAGATAGATAGATAGATAGATAGATAGATAGATAGATAATAAGAACAGACTGAGATAGATAGATAATGAACAGACTGAGATAGATAGATAGATAGATAGATAGATAGATAGATAGATAGATAGATAGATAGATAGATAGATAAATCAGCCAATTACGTTGTCATGGTTTTGATTTTTTCGTTTTCGCCCAGCGATTCGTATTGATTGGCTGCTTAACTTAATTTACAAGAACAGGAAAGCTGTCTACGTAAAAGTTTTATATTTTATAGCTTCATTTCTTTTCCAATATTTATTGAGTACTTTCTAATACACCTGATGACTTGTCTAATTTAAATCCAATTTAAATCTGACATATAACTGTTCAGCATATATATATATATATATATATATATATATATATATATACGAAAATTAGCAGGGAAGACTTTGGTGTGTGATCTTTCTGGAAAAAAAGAATAGGTGGATTGTGTATTCCTCTAACATATCTTGAGGGTATATAATTTCTGCAAGCATAGCATTTCTTTCACAACGAGAGTTTTCGCTGGATATATCGTGGCTCCTTCACCACAACAATCCAGCAGCTCATACGTCCTGAGCATCCGGTAGTTCCTGGCCGAGAATAACGCCATCGTACTAAAACAAACGCCCTATTCACATACTCTTGTCCCGTGTAACTTTCTTTTTTACCGCCAAATCATGCGGACCATTAACGGAACAAATTTGAGGCATAGATTACATCAAGAGAGTCATAACTACAGAGCTGAGGGTCATTCTAGAAGAATCCTTCCAGAACTGCATAGAAGCTTGGTAGAAAATTGTAGAAAAGTGCATTAAATTTGAATCGGATATTTTGAAGGGGAACAGGTTACAGGTGGAGGTCGGAGAATGTGTAATAGAAGGATGTTTATACCGTTGTGAAGAGAGTTGCTTGAGAGTAAAGCGAAAATGGAAAATAATAAAATACAGGGGTGTTGGAAAAAGGATAAGAGACGGATGGGAGTCAAGGAGATGTGAGTTGATGTTGAATTTAAACTCTTGCAGATTGTAGCTATCAGGGAAGCAAATATACTGAAACGAGTTCTACAGATGGGAAGTACAATAAAAGAAGCTGATAGAGTAGAAGTGGCGACAGCATTTGACATGAGAAGATTAAGAATCGGCAAAGATGGAAAAAGAGTTTTGAAATCAATCTGAAAATGAAATGAAGTGTGAAAGATATAATGATGGGGAAATATTAACAACGTTAATAATCGATGCCAAAATATGAGAATGAATTAAAGACAGATAAAAAAATAAAAGACGAAATTAAAAAAGAGTAAAAGAAAGAAAATTTCATTTTTTTTTAGTGTTTTGATTAATCCGACATCAATTGCCAAAATTTTTGCCGATGATATTTTTTAATTTCAAAATCCCTTGAGGCTAGATATGTTAACTTGTCCGAAATCTTAATTCGAATTAATCCTAAAGATTCAACACCCAGCAGAAATATCAACAGATAAATTATATTAAGAAAGCAAATGTTTTCTCCGCCGGCACACACAGATAACATATACAAAATCAGTTATCATTTTCATTATATCCCCTGTTTGCACAGGAACACGTACGTATTCTTATACTAGAAAAATATTTTACTAAATTCACAATGATCATCTTCTGTTGTTATATATTTTTTAATAATTATTCCACCCCAAGCAATACAGTTTTACTAACACTGGTGTGCAGGGGGTTGCATACGAAGAGAATGATGATAAAGGTGAACAGGTTTTAGGGGATGTCAGAGAATGGGTAAGAGAAGAATGAGAACACTGGTGGGAAGAAATCTAGAGAAGGCGGGGAAGAAAACATGTGGGAAAGAATGCCAGGCAGAGAGATCGAAAATGGCAATTCACTTTACATTTAAACTCTTGGAGATTGTAGCTGTCAGGGAAGAAAGTATCTCGAAGGAAATTTCACAAGTGGGAAGTGCGATAAAAGATGCTGATAGAGTAGAAGTTGTTATATTTTATTGTTTCACTATAAAAGGGTGGGACCTGGTTGCTAGTCAAGTATTTTGAGTAAATTGATGCAGAGTGGGCACTAGGGAACAAAGATCGTCAGAGTAGAAGCCGTGAAAGTATTTGTAAAAGAGACAGAGAGAAGCCACATTACGCCGGTGAGAAAGTGACTGCAGCTGAGCTACCAAACAAGTCATTTCAATTTGTAGATTTATTCGAATATGTCTGACCCCATTGGAAGCGACATAATGTCATATATATATATATATATATATATATATATATATATATATATATATATATATATAAGCTAATTGCAACTTAAAAAATCAAACAACACACGCTGTTTTTTTCATTGTTTTATATTAAACTAGCAGTATAGCCCAGCATTGCACCGGTGTAATGAAAGCTTTAAAACTAATCTATGGCCCTGGAGCTCAGAACTACAATTATACCTACTCAGAGCAAAAACCGAAACAAAAACCAAAATAAAAGGGCTGAAAACCTGATTTTGAACAGACCCGATAGGATATCGGGTATCGATTTCCAATATCGGAGTCAAATAAGTCATCAATGAATAAACTAATCAAAGTAAGTCCATGAAAACTTGTCGTACCTATCGGGAGTAAAATTGGAAAAAATGAGCCATATTGATGGCTGATTATCGGTTTTTGATCAGATTCGATAGAATATCGGGGGTATCGATTTCGGATATCGGGAGAAAATGAGTCGCCTGAGAAGATCTACTAATGTTTAAGACTAAAAACTATAATTTTACCAAGTTAAAGCAAATTCTGCAGCAAGAACAACAATAAAAGGGCTGAAATTCTGATCTTGGTCACACCTGATCAGATATCAGGTTATCGATGCCCGATATCAGGGGGAAATCGGGAAAATAAGTAGCCCAGGATCTGACCGGAAGCATAAAGAATATTTGTGTGAAGGTTGATGAGAATCAGATAAAAATAGTGGATTTGTATAAAAGACATACAGACAACCAGACATATAGACAGACAGACACACAAACATCTTGCCTTTTATATATATATATATATAATCTTTAGATAATATCAGTTCAAGAAAGTATGCGAGTTTAATACAGACACCTTAAAATATAAAAACTTTTATTTTTAAATGTCTTTATTTGGATATATTTTCCTGAAATCATGAAAAAATCGGAAGTGCCATCTTATGAATAATACAGTGTGTTCAGGAACGATTCAGCCATTTTGAATATCATGAGAACTGATTGTGAGGTGTTAATGTAATTCTTCAATCAATAAGAGAGAACCCTATTATTCATGTGTGAAAATTATCTCACTTGTGGATACATGGACGGTATGAATACGTTTGTCTGAAGTGTGACCATCGCGTTCACACTGATGTTTCGTGTTGGGTATTTGGGAGAACATCACACTGCTGTTGCCTGCCAACGCCCCTAATGTCCGGATTGGGTTTCCTACAATATTTGGCTTTTTGCAGCACTAATATTTCAAGCTAAACATCGATTAAGAAAGCCGAAGGAGCAAGATGTGTTTACAAATGTATTTTGACGCGACCTAAGGGAACTGTTCCTCTAGGTTGGCTATACATTGTTAATAATAAATAGATGGAAGCTTTCAGGACATTGCCAATATGGCGTCATAAGATGGTAGCAAAGCAATATTTAAAAATGTCTAGAGGAGTATAATGATTGTGGTAGTTATTTTGACTTGTTTGATAAATAGTTTAAGAACATCTAATTTTCCACTTTAACAGGGTGTAACGATAAACATTCACACTTACCAGAGCCAAAGCGTCCAAGGTGTTTTGCTTGTCGGGCTGCTGTGATGTGATGAATGCGTGCATAAACCCACGCCAGAGAGTTCGTCGTCTCGTCAGCTGCGTCCTAGCAAGTTTGGTCAAAGAAAGGAATATTCTTCGACCTGTCATTTTATGCTGAGTGAGAATGAGACCGACGGCGATGATTGGTGCGTCAGCAATGGATTTTTATCCATAAAAAGTGTCTGAGACAATGGCTGGCTGGTTTTTTGTTGTGACTCTGGTGACGTGCGCAACTGAAAGAGAGCATTTAGTTAAGACTGTTTATATTTGTCTGGAAGCTTCAAACCCACGAGTGAAGCGAGCGGTGGAAGAGAAACCAAACAGAAATTTAATCTAACTACACAGGAAGAATTGTTTTAATCGATTTAATTTATTGCAAAAACAATAAATATACTTCCAAAATTTTATATTATTTGAAATTATTAGAAATAGTATATAAAACGGCACGACGAATTCTCATTGATATCTCCATAGCAGTGAACAAAATTATTTTCTACTTTGTTTACATTTCATAACGAAACGTTTTATTTGAACAAACGTCCATTAAATTGATTATTGTTTCCTTCGAAATATAAAAGAAAGAAGATTTATAATTATCCAGTACGATATGAAAAATAACAAATTTAAACTACTTTTTAAGTTTGAATATAGAAGGACTTTCCGAAGCTTTTGCGTATAATCAAGAACACCTTCTCTATAAAAAAAAGATTCTGTTTAAAATAAATTAGTACGATTTCTAGAAAATACGTTCGAGCGAAAATTATTCAGCCCCATTTGGACTATATTTTAGCGGTAGCAACAGATATAATTAGGCGACAATTAAACATGAAATAGTAAAATATAGGAGTATATTTTAAAATCCCTGCAATGAATTGGTACTTCTACTGATTAACATTTGGACAATAGGGACAAAGCGTAAAGCATATGAAAACACTTCGAGAACTTTCGAAATTGATAAAATAAAAGGGAATTTTGTTGAATAAATATTACAGACAGTGCCATTAAGATGTAATAACTGTCATTGACACAAGGTATCCACAGGAAAAGAGAATCTTACAAATTTACAGCGTTTATGTTAGAAAAATAATGAACCCAGTGGTAGCTTATATGAAACCGCCTCGGTTCTGCTAGTACCAGTTATCAATTATGAAGAATTCGTTTTCCATGGAAGAACGATTTTATTGGTAGAACATTCATTAGTAGAATATTTACAGATATTGTTTTGGTATTTCTATTGTTTATATATATTCCATTTTTAAAAGAGTTATTTTGCTACCCAGGTTTCTACCATGCGTGATGTCTTCAGGCGATTTTTAATTACTGATTTTACCGTTTACCGCTTTTTTAAGAACGCTCTTGTAACGGTATTTTATTTGAACGTTCACATGGCAGAGAATTTATGGACGCGAAATGTTTAAATTAAAACGGGTTATGGCGTTTTCATGCATGGTTGTATGAACCTAAGAGGTATTTCTTAGTGTGGATGTATTTAGTCATAATTTCCGTTCTATCATTTAGCAGTTCGTCTTCATTTGGTAATATCATAATTTCTAATTTTTTTTCGTGGCACAGTCTAATTATTTTTTCATTATTTTAAGACTTGGCTGTTTTTACAATGCTCTACCTTATGTATGGGTCTTTTCCATATTTTCATTTCAATTTCCAGACGTAACTAGCCAATTTTGTATTGTTTTTTAATTTTTCTATTTTAAATGTAGATCTGTGATTAAACCACCTGGTCTTAAAGGTGCCGTTGATTGAGCCCAAATATATTTTGTTTTGGCCATCTGGGTCATGTACCGTTGCCTTGTAAATTATTTCTTTTGTGTTGCAACGTCCTTGAAGTGGACATTTATTTCTGTCCCTGCAGTTGCCTTTTTGCTAGTGGTTTTGTTTTGTACGATGCTATTTAAGTTTCTGGCGTTTTGTTTTTTTATGAAACTATCTAAATTATTAGTGCAACTATAACTTAGTTTGATTGTGATTCTGTTGAAAACTTTTTTTTAGTTCTGATTCTTTTGGAAAGTGTCTATCTATTAGTTTAAAAAATATTTTACCTGCTTTGGTCTTTACTTCTAAATTAAATGGTGGGTTGAATCAGAGAACGTTTCGTTTTCTATTGTTGTTTTTGATTTGTCTGTTTGGTTAAGAAATATATCGTCTGTCTGTCTGTCTGTCTGTCTGTCTGTCTGTCTCTCTCTCTCTCTCTCTCTATATATATATATATATATATATATATATATATATACATATATATATATATATACTAGCAGTATAGCCCGGCGTTGCTCGGGTGTAATGAAAGCTTTAAAACTAATCCATGGTTCTGGAGCTCAGACTCTTTGTACGGTGGCACGAAAGACTAAAAAGTAAACGTTGTTTCAAGTTAAAGTGAAACCGTAGACTGAAAGAAAAATGAATGTATGTAAGTCAAATTTTGATTTCCTGGTATCGATATCAAATAAGATTTTTTCCTCGTAAACTGAATTTTGAAGGCTAAATAAGTCCTCTGAGTAAATGGTATCAGGGCTGAGGCTAAGAACTACAATTATACCTACTTAGAGCCAAACCCGATGCAAAAACTAAAATAAAAGGGCTGAAAATCTTATTTTGATCAGACCCGGTATCTTACCTTTTATATATATATATATATATATATATATATATATATATATATATATATTATCGATTTTCTGCACTATTATAAGAAGTGCAACCTTGAAGCTTCTGAATATTGTTTCTTATGTCTTTGCCTATGAGTGTATCAAATTTTATTAAATTCGGACCATTCCTTCTATAACCCGATTTTTCGACTATCGATTTTCGATATTTATTGGGTGTACCTCGACACAAAGCCTAGCTAAGAACACTCGCAGATGCTTATAGTACCACTGTGTAAATTTTCAAGGAAATCGGTTCAACCGTTTCGGAGTCTATAGGTAACGGATACACACACACACACACACACACACACACACACACAAAGTTCCATTTATAAATAAGTTTGGATTATATATATATATATATATATATATATATGTGTGTGTGTGTGTGTGTGTGTGTGTGTGTGTGTGTGTGTGTGTGTGTGCGAAAAGAATAATTAATGATCAAGTAGGAAAAAATTTCTTTAATTTAACATGTTTGACTTAAAATTCTTCAGAAATTCTTTAAAGATGTATGCTTTAAAAATCTAAGAGACTATATGTTGATTGAAGTATGATTTCATTGGTCAGATATGATTTACGTGTGATAAAACAACTGATGACTATTAAATGTAGAAGAAAAAATTTATGTCTGTTTAAGTGTGTGTGCCAAAGTGTAATAATAAGAAAAATATTAGATGCTTATTATGAATGTAAGTACAAGTGAGCGAAAATAATGCGTGTCAAGCGTATTAAAGCTATAGACGAATGAAGCGGGTATATATATATCTGTAACGTTAGTATGTGTAAATGACAGTGATGAGATACATTTTCCTTCAGAATTGTAGCAAGTATTGTGTACACGTGTCAAGTGATGAAAAAATTTTCTTTTTAAATAAAATGAGACAATCAGGTTTGAATGTATGTGTTGAGAAAAGCCATATGTGAATATGTGCGTTTATGAGTCAGAAAAGTTAATATTTGAAAGAAGGAATACACGTGTCAGGTGATGGACTGATTTTTTCAATAAATTCTCAGTAACGTAAAAGAATCATATACGAATGTATGTGTATGAGAGAATCATGTAAGAATGTGTGTGTATATGTGTCTGGAAGCATAAAAACGAAATATATTTCGTTGAAAATTCTAGTGAAAATAATGTATAAAAGATTTGAGCGAACTTTTTCATAAATAAATAAATGTTTGAAAAATACGATGTTAACTGTTATTCAATGGAATAATAAAATGCTAATTATCTATGTATTAAAATTATTACAATAATATATTTAAGTAATAATATATAAATAAGAAACACACATATAAATTATTATATTAAATCATTATATTAAGCACTATATGTATGATATACAATTAGAAATAAAAATAAGAAGTAAATAAGAATAATAAAAAATAATAATAAAATCAATAATAATAATGTATAGATATATACATATATATATGTGTGTGTGTGTGTGTGTGTGTGTTTTATTTTGAATTAAAAAATGGAAACACCTTTGCTTACTCAGTCAGTCAGTTAAGTGCCATGCGCGATACACGCTTGGGCGATCATGTCTCGAAAGAGACATGACTGACTGGGCAGAAGATTATCCCGCAGTAGGTTGCCATTGCTTTCTGCGGTTGCCGACCAAGGCTATAGAACCCAATCTGTCCTATTATTTAACCCATAACTGGAGGGAATAGACGGAGTAATACCTTTCTCAAGGGTATTTGCGCGTAAGTGAATGCAAGGAATTCAACTGGAAATCGAACTCGGTTCTCCGATTTCTCGTTCCTAGCCGATATCCACTGCGCCACAACGCACATTTCTTACTCACGTAACTATATTTTACGGTTCTCAATAAAATTTCGCACGATACACATTGATATATTATTTTAATTTCTTCATAACTCTGAGTTCATTACATTCTAATTGTGTAACCATTTCAAAAAAAATCTTTTTTCTAATGAATAAGCGAAAGTATAAACGGAATACAGAACAGTGATATATTAGAAACTTGTATTTTTAAATAACTAAAGAATATTTTTGTAAATATTCTTTAGTTATTTAAAAAAAATAAGAATAGAAGTGAAATATTAAATTATATTATGGCTACTTTGAAAGGAAAAATAAAAGCTGTTCTTCTTTTCGTTAAATAACTAATGCAATGATATAAGAAGAAAAAGAAAGTTCTTCATACTGTAATATCGAAGGGCATAACCGAACCAAAATTCTTTAGTAAAGAACATTACTGATTATTGCATTTGTTTCTGCAAAATTCAAAGATAAATCAAATATAATCAGAAAGGCTGAAGTATACAAAGACTAAAACATTTTCAGCAAGGAAGATGATTATGTTGGTCAGAAAAGCAAAATATAATAATCCAAATTTATTTTCTCTTAGCAACCAAATATTTTGTATCATAGTTCAACAAAAATATGATAAAAAATAGTTTCAATATACTTTTCTTTATTGTGTTAATATGTAAAGATATGAAACACAACTAAAAACTGAAATATTCTCATGGGAATAAAATGTATTAATTTTAAAGAAATTTTCAAAAATTAAAACATTTTTGATTTTTTAAAAGTTTTGAATCATCGCATTGTAATTATGTTAGTATGTAGAATCAAATAGTGTTATTTTTGGTGATAATGAAAAATGTCGAATCTTCAAAATATCAAACGTTGAATCATCAAAAGTTACATAGGTGCAAACGAGAACATGACTGATGGCAAAATGTAAAATATAATTAATAGTTTCATTATCGTAGACTTTCTTATGCTTTTAAATATTTTTTCTCCTATTTTTTAAATTTTTAGTTGGATTCTTCCTTGTCAGCCATTACTTTAACAATAATACAATTAATTATTGAGATAATCTACTTAAGGCATAAGATAATGTTAAATCTTAAGATAATGCTCTTAAGGCTTGAGATATATCATGAGATGCAATATTCTTATTTACCAATCTTCTTCTTCTTCTTCTTCTTCTTCTTCTTCTTCTTCTTCTTCTTCTTCTTCTTTGTGCCATGTCTCTTTAAAGCGTGGGTTATCATGTCTCTTAGAATTTTATACCGTATGTAATTTTGCTAATATAATTCGAGTTCTGCCAAACATTTACACAAATTTGTTAGGTAGGTTATACGCTGCTTTCCTCTGTCCCTATTGGCTTCACTATGTCCTGTGAATGTCAAATTCTCTAAATCCTCATTACTCATTATCTACCAAGAGATTTTAGTTGTCTGTTTCTGATGCTAAGTATAAGCGCCTGTTTTGTTTCCATTTTATCTTAAAGATCGTCGTTGCTTCTGTCTAGTTCATGATATTTTGTTATAACCCGTTTCTAGCGATTATAATATAAAGTCTTGCTTAGTTTAATAACTGTAACGTCTTTTAGAAATACTCTTAACTGACTCCAACGGTCATTTTTGACTCACTTGGAATTCTTTATTTAAATTCTTTATTAATATTTATTTGTGTTACCGCAAGCTTACTTTGCAATCGCCTCGCTTTTGAGATTTCTTTTCATTTTATATTTTAGTATTTATTTATTTCTCTTTCTAGCGAGTTCCCCAAAGTAATGCACTTTCCATTTTTATCTTCTGAATCAACTTCTACGTTTTTGTACGTTTCATTTTTTCTAGAAAACCTACTCGTATATTTAACAAATTGCTGAGGTGCTGGTACATCAAACGTATCATACAGTACTTGCATAGGTTCTTCGTTTCTTGGTGGGCTTTCTTTGGGTAAACTTTTCTCTAACTGTTTACAAGGTCTTTTGTGTTCTCATTTTTTTCATTTTACCATATATATCATCTTTCCAATGAGTAAGATTATTTTGAAGTCTTACTACATTTCTTTTGCATTTTTGTATATTTTTCAAAAATGTAGTGTCCTTTTTTTTATTTTTACCTATTCTTATTATTTTTTGAACTGGTTGCATCCTGTCGAACAGCGTTTTAATTTTTCTGCAAACATCAATTTTGCCAGTGACATGCGTGATAGTGTATTTGGATTTTATCCGGTATACTCTCAAGAAATTTTGTAGTGCTTCGCTCATTTTTCATTACTTCAATTTTTGAAAGCTCTCTTAAAATTATCCACAAACCATTCAAAGTGACCGTTTGACCTCGGTGGTTTAGTAATATGTTTGATCGAGATCGTTATACAAACATCTTCATATTCGTGAGTGTGTACATTTAGCCGTAACTATAGCATCCGGGATGCCATATCTTGTAAACAGTCCGTGTAAAAAAAAATATCACTGAAAAATAGAAGATGGTTTTTGACCTAACAAATTTCATCTTACTTAGTAACACTATTTTTTTAATCGTATCACCCCGAGCAAGGCGTTAATTCCACTGATTTGCTGGGGGGCTATATAAGAGTAAAAACAAATTGGATAGGAAGAGAGTAAAAAGAACAACGAACCAGTTAAGGATAGGAATACAGGTATGATGACACTTCCAAAGGTGGCGAGAAAGGAAAAGTTATACAGGGTCGTATAGAAAAACCAGAGTCAAGTGGTTAAGAGATGGGTATTGACATTGCATTTAAATTCTTGGAGATTGTACCAGTCAGGAAAGTAAGAATATGGATGCGAGTTCGACAGGCGGGAAGTGCGAGAAGAAAATCCGAAAGAGTAGAATTGTTGTCTGCATTTGGTTGATCTAACTGTGAATGGGTGAGATCAAGTTGCCAGTCTGGTTGCATGAGTAAACACCTCTTGCAGGGGTAACAGTGATTTAAGTTTGTTGAAGCAGAAGCCATGAAAGTACTTATTGAGCAGACAGAGGGAAGCCACATCCCGTCGGTGGGGAAGTGGCTGGGGTCGAGCCACCAAGTCGGTACCTATCACATTACTGATTCTCCCTTGCAGCCTGTCGAGAACACTGACATGAACAGCGGGTGAGCCTGACCATACATGACAGCAGTACTTCATGCAGGGACGGATGGCTGATTTGTATATATGCAGGATGTATTCAGGCGGAAAAATCATCCTGGCCCGACACAGTAACCCAACCTTCCTAGTAGTAGATTTAGCTATTGACTCAATGTAATGGTTTCATTTGAGAGCGGAAGAGGGGGTAAGGTTGAGAAGGTGTAGTGTATTGCTCTCAGGGAGACTTGCTTGGTCCATCCATATGGGAAACAGGAGAAGTTGCCTGTGATGATTGACAGACAGCAGCTTGGACTTAGACGCATTGAAATTTACAAGCCACTTCTTACCCCATTCTACCACAGAATGTTGATCCTCACAAAATCAGCAACGATGTTATGTTTGTCCGCCACGCCGGATATCTTACTGATCCGGGAGTAAATTGTGGTGTCATCTGCGTAGATGCCTAATTTTGAAGGCATGCCCATTCAAGATGTCCCTCACTATTAATATAGAAAAGATTGGATCAGACCAAGCAAGCGCCCGGTAATATCGTAACCCCGTAGCTTGCATAGAAGGCCAGCATGCTAAACCCTGTCAAAAGATGATCGTTAGCATGTCGGCGTGAACCTGGAGAAGCGGAAGCCATACTGCCTGTCTGAGAATAATTTATGAGCACTAAGATGTTGAACTATTTCAGCATTAATAATGGCCTTGAACACTTTCCCAAAAATTGGTAGAAGGCTGATAGCGCGATAGTTGGATGGGTCTGAGGGATGAGCCGAGTTCTCAAATACAGGAACGACAGAAGAGGACTTCCAGCATGCAGAAAAACAGGAAGCAGAAAGGCAGTAATTATAGAGTTTAAAGAGGACAGAGGATAGTTCATGGACACATTTCTTAACGACAATCACCGGGATTCTATCACCTCCGCTCGCCTTATAGGGGTAGAGTTTTGATATTACCTTAGATGCTATTGCCGGGATAATGTATACATCGTTCAGTCTAGCCTCAGTTCTAATAGGGAAGTTGGGTGCCAGTACTCTAGGTGAGTCAAATGAAGATGAGAATCTGAAAGGAAGGCGGTGGGCCCTGTCTGCTGATGCTGTGAGAACCTCAAATTCATTGATTAGGTGATGGATAGAGGATTTGCTAGTTGTTCAGCACCCGTTTGCATAACTGCCAAGAGTCCTTGGAGCCGAACTTGTGGTCAGCTATGCGCTGTCTCATTCTCTCAGCAAACAACCACCTGGCGTCATTCAGGATCCTCTTGCACTCATTACTAACAGTCGTGAAGATGCGCCTATTGTGCTCTGATGCATGTCTCCGAAATAGTCGGAATTAGTGGTTCCTGTGGGCAATGGCGGCCAAACAGGCAGGAGAGAACCAAAGGGAGGAATAAGATTTGAGACGAAACTTCCTGGTAGGTATGAAGACATCAATGCCAGTTTTCACGCAGGAAGAATTATCAGAGGCGCAATCATCAAATGGGAGATCGAACACTTTCCCCAAGGGACGTCGCATAAGAAATCACGAGACGCGTTCCAGTCAGTTCTTTGGTAGCAGTAGGAGATCCTGTAGATAGGAGGCTCCTGGGGGGGAGTGAGAAATATTGAGAGAGAAAACAGCATGATCGAAAATGCCGAGAGGGCAAACCTGCGAGACTTAGCAGGAATCAGATACAGAGGTAATGCATAAATCTAGTAGAGAGGCGTGTCCTAATGGAATACTGGGAAAGCGTGTAGGGAAATCCACCACTTGCGTAAGAGATTGAGAAATGGCAAAGTTCATGGCGTGGATCCCAGCTGAATCAGTAACAGAGTCTTTAAGCCACTCAGCATGGCTTGCGTTAAGATCTCCGAATACAAATATGTGAGCAAATGGGTTGAAGGAAATAGCCTTATCTATATTGTCAGAAATGCTGTCAAGAACGGTAAAGGAAGAAAAGGTAGCTAACCGAACTTAGAAGTGACAAACGGAGACATATATATTGGTTGTCAGGGGATTCGAGAGATGTCACCCTAGCTACAAGGAGGTGTTCCCTAACGTAGACCCCAAGCCCATGTATATGGACAGTGTAATCCTTCCTTAAGAGGAGAAAATAGCCAGGGATCACGATCTCTGGCTATTTTCCTCTCTTAAGGAAGTCGAAGGAGGGAATTGATGTTAGTCTCACAGAGCGCTAGGGGACTTTTCGTGAAGGAAAGATTCTATACTACAAAAGATAGTACGAATGCTCCGGATGTTAGTAAAAGAAATGTCAAGATGTTTTGGTGATTTGAGTTTGACTGGTTTAGAATCCATAATCACACGATAATGAAATCAGTTTATTTCACCTGCGAGATCTAAATATCTTTGGCTGTAGTTTTGTTTGTAGTTTTACTTTTTGCTGGTAGTAGCGAACGCGAAGTATGTCCAACGGTTTTTTTGTTTTTTTGTTTTGTTACCGTCATCAAATTTATGCAGAATTACTGCTCTTATACCATAACGACTAGAATTTGAAGGCAATGCGTTTAAAGCTTTTGAATTGTAGTGCGTCGTGGATATGTCTGACTTTAGTACTTTTTTCAAACGCCTTTTGACAATTATTAGTCCAGTTCAACTTTACGCTTTTTAAGCAAATTGTCAATGGAACTCTCAAATTCTGAATATTAGGTATGTAAATTTGATAACAGTTTGCTAGTTTCAGAAATGCTTGAACTTAGCCACATTTGTGTAAGTGGGCGTATATTCTTACTTGCATTTACCATCGAAGTATCTGCTAACGACCATTTTTGTCAATGATTAGTTTTAGGCAAACACTATTCGTTCTTTTCCTCAATGAGTGTGAACTGGTAATCTCGTATTTTTTTCAACAAAAGGTTTTCATATGCCCACTATGTTGTTCCTTCGATAAACATTTCATATATAATCTAGATAAGAATTTGCAAAATCACAACCTGAAAGCGGTGCCATTTTTATAGCAACAAATGTCGGTTGAACTTCTACAGTCCCTTGTACATATTTATAATTGTTAACTTTGAAAATTCAACTTGTAATTGTAAATATGCTTCAAAAAGATCCAGCTTCTAAAAGAAAATTCACACTAACTTTGCCAAAGAATTCCTCTAGACTAGGTAATGGTAAGTTATGGCGTTATAAAAACTTGTTTAACGCTGTAGAAAAATCGGAACAAACAGTAATTTTATAATTATTTTCATTAAATATACATTAATATTGTGCTGCCCATTCAAAATGGTTTAGCTTTTCAATTACACCTTTTTTTTTTCAAGTCTGTCACTTAAAATTATGCTTTGATTTTGAACACCGACACAACTAAGCAGAAAAAAGATCTGGAAAATATTTTTCAGTTTTTCTTTTAAATTTTTACTTTGATTTTTTTTTAAACTGATTACTTGTCGACTTACATTACAGTATTTTTTCATAATCTAAGGTGCTAACTTTCATATCCTCCCAGTCACTGCGTTATTCTCTGAAAACTTGCAAGTATTTTCTAAAATAAACAGATAATGTAATTACTCCATGCGTAGGAAGTATATTTTTCTGACAAGGTTTCTCGAATATTCAGGCCGTTAGATGTAAATAACTAAATAGCGTTTAATAATAAAAAGAAAGTATCTACTCAAGTATGAAGATCCATTAAATATAAGGTTTAAACAAATAAATTTGACGGATTTAATCTATTTTTCTAATATATATATAGGCTTGTATATGGATGACTAATATATATATATTATTTTGAACATTATTTTTACCGATACTCGTATTTAAGTAGATGTTCTGCTTTTAATTAAACAGTATTTTATATTTATATCTACCGGCCTGATTATTTCACGATAAATTTTTATTGCGAAAACGTGTGCTATTCAGCAGGATTCGAACCTGCGACCCCTATTTACATAGGGGACGCTACCATTTGATGTAGTACTGTCTTAACCACTTGACTATGAATAGCCTCTTGATCAGACGAGGTTTTTATCATGCTTATATAACACAATTTTCGATTTATCGTAAACAAACCATATCTGCTCTGAAATGTATCGTAAATGTCTACAAATGTAAACATGTTACGGAAATTAACGAATTTTAACGAAACTTGGTTATAAGCAACCATTTAAGTAGATATTTAAGTAGATATTTAAATATCTACTTAAATACAAGTATCGGTAAAAATAATGTTCAAAATAATTCATTACAAATTGTCGGTTGCTTATAACCAAGTTTCGTTAAAATTCGTTAATTTCCGTAACATGTTTACATATATATATATATATATATATATATATATATATATATATATATATATATATATAGTCATACATATAAGAGCCTGTTTCGCAGCTCATTAGAGTGGCGAGACAACTCCACTTGCTTCCAGCTGGGATCGAAACTCAACCGGTTTGGTGTAAGTTGGAGTCCCTACTCCCTAAGTCATTGATATGAGAGGGGAAATTTTAGCATATGTGGGGTATATACACGCCAATTATCGAAAGAACTCGATTCATTACTTAAGAGTAACGCGTAACTCGCAGAGGTGGTAACTATTTTAAATATTTTACTCACTAGAGAGCTCAATCACAATAAGAGCATAATATATATATGTTATGTATGAGCGTGTCTGTGTGTGCGTGTGTGAGTGTGCTCGTGCTAACGCGTGTGTGAATGTGTGTATGTATGTTTGTGTTTGCAAAGAAAAAAGAAATATTTTCTTTATTTATGCTTTTTCTGTCCTGTGAGATTTTATCAAAGTAAATGTCATGTATGTACGATGTAGGTAGGTCTTGTTTGAAAATCATCTTACATAGAATTTCTGGCCATGGTTTTCGATTGATGAATACAGCCTACTTCCGAAAACACGTATAGTGGGCAGGTAAGAGAAATGTACAGGAGGATAGAGCAATAAGTCTGTAATCTGACAGGATGATATTGATTCAATTTCGAAGATATATTTTTACTACAGGGTGCTCTGTTCGATTCATATTTACCAGTGAATTAAGGACCTTAACAAAGAAATAGTTTGTTAAAATATAGATTTTGTTTTTATGATGGCTTTTTTTATCATTTGGCTTCAGGCATTGAAGTGCGCACATCACACACACACACACACACACACACACACATATATATATATATATATATATATATATATATATATATATATATAGTCATCCGCAGACAGATCTGTTTCGCTGTATCACAGCTCATCAGTACGGTTAGACTCCGTTTGCTTTTGACCCAGAATTGAAACCCGACAGAAATGGCGTCAGTCGGCGATTTTACCTCTGGGCTATGGGCGCTCGGTAGAAGAAGGCAAACTTTTTAGCATGTATATTATCATTATACACGCTTAATAGCCAGAGTGCTCAAATTCATTAGTGAATAATGATAAAAAATGCTCATATATATATATATATATATATATATATATATATATATATGATAATACTATCTACATTCCTCTATGTCTAGAAAAATTTTGGAAGAAAACTGACGACAAAGATGAAAAAGTTTTCCTATGAGCCGTTTCAACCCTTAGGACTTCATCGGATTTTTTTTTACGTTGATGGGACTACACAAGCGCACGAACGAGTTGCATTTTGAATTTTAATATTTAACATAGTTTCGAAAAGACAGTTTTCACTATTCTGATTCATGTGTAGGGTTTAGTAACGTATTATTTACACAGTTTAAAAGGTTTTCCTTCTCCAGTAACGGAGCGCCAACATCCTTGTGAAACGGAGAAATTAGAATGAAGACTGTCACATGATTAATGAAGGACGATCGCAGTTTGGATCATAGTTTCATAAAATTCACTATCCTTTCATTTCTTGTATAATATGTGCTTCGACAGTGTGACATACTGGATTGAAACAGCCACATACATTTTTTTAAAATCATTTCATCATTTTTCTGCAAACAGAGTATTCTTCTTCTTCGTCGTATATGTGCCTTGTGCCTTCAAGACGTAGGCGATCATGGCTTTCCACGTTTCCCTATCCCTGGTGGCTCTTAGCACGCCTTCTCCTGTTACACCGTGCAATCCTCGTTCCGTCATCCACCTGATTAGGTCCTTCAAATATGTTATCCGTTGCTTTCCCCTGTTTTTTTCCCCTCTATCAGGCCTGTTAGTATCAGATTCTCCAAGCCCTCCTTCCTCATTGCATGTCCCAGGAACTTCAGCTCTCTCTTCTGGATTTTTTTTCTTTTTATTAATCGTATGACCACGAGCAAGGCGGTAACGCCTCTGATGTGCAGAGGGGGGCTACATAAGCGTAAAAAGATTAATTTGAAGAGAGTGAAGAGGAAGACGAACCAGATAGAAAGGAGCAAGAGAAGAATGGGAATACAGGTGTGATGACAGTTGAAAAGCTGGAAAGAAAGGAAAGGATATTCGGGGTGGTGAAGAAAGAACTAGAGTCAAGTGGTTAATAGATGGGTATTGACATTGCATTTAAATTCCTGGAGGTTGTAGCCGTCAGGAAAGCAAGAATATGGAAGCGAGTTCCACAGGCGGTAAGTGCGAGAGAAGAAGCTGCAGGGGTAAAATTGTTGTCTGCATTTGGTTAATCTAACTGTGAATGAATGGGACCTAGTTACCAATCTGGTTGCACGAGTAAACACCTGTTGCAGAGGCACCAGTGATTTAAGTTCGTTGGAGCAGAAGCCATGAAAGTATTTAAAGAACAGACAAAGGGAGGCCACATCTCTTAGGTGGGTAAGTGGATGTAGTCGAGCCTTCAAGTCGGTACCTATCACATTACTGATTCTCCTTTGGAGCCTGTCGTGAACACCGATATGAACAGCAGGCGCACCTACCATATAGGGCAGCAGTATTCCATGCACGGACGAATGGTTGATTTGTATAAATGCAGGATGGATTCAGGCGGGAAAAACATCCTGGCCCGACCTTCTTAGCAGTGGATTTATCTATGGACTCAATGTAGTGGTTCCATTTGAGATCGCAAGAGAGGGTAAGGCCGAAGAGGCGCAGTGTATTGCTCTCAGGGAGACTCGCTTGGTCCATGTTTATGGGAGGCAAGAGAGGTTGCCTGTGATGATTGACAGACAGCAGCTTGGTCTTAGACGCATTGAAATTGACAAGCCACTTCTTGCCCCAGTTCACCACAGAGTGTAGATCCCGTTCAAGGTCAGCAGAGAGATTATGTTTGTCCGCCACGACGGGTTTCTTATTGATGCCAGAGTAAATTGTGGTGTCATCTGCGTAGATGCCTACTTGGATCTTGATTTCATCTGGGAGGTCATTTATGAAAATAAGGAAGAGCGTCGGGCCCAGGATAGAGCCCTGAGGGACACCAGCGTTTGTACTATAGGATGTAGAGGCATGCCCATTCAAAACTACCTTCATTTTGCGGTTATTTAAAAAAGATTGGATTAGATCAAGCAAGCGTCCGGTAATACCGTAACCCCGTATCTTGCATAGAAGGCCAGCGTGCCAAACCCTGTCAAAAGCCTTGGAGACGTCCAGAGTAACAGCACGAGCCTCGCCTGACTCATCAAGGTCCTGGAGTATGTACCCCGTAACAGTTGTTAGCATGTCGACCGTGGACCTGACAAAGCGGAAACCATACTGCCTGTCAGAGTAGAGTTTGTGGGCAGTAAGATGTTGAACTATTTCAGCATTAATTATGGCCTCGTCAATATTAATTTCCTTTTTGTTTCTATCCTTTACAAAACCTCATTACTCACACACTCGGGCCACGATATCCGCATCATCCTTCTGGAAACCACATTTCATCTGCTTCAAGTTTTTCATTCATCTTTGATAATAGTGCGTTGGATAAATCGTCACCATTTTATATTAATTTCGTCCATGCGCATTGCTTATCCTTTTTTATTTTGTCGTCTGCACAGTATCGTAAACTCAGTTAAGTACCGTAAACGAGAAAAAGAACACCAAGGTGCAATTAACTCCGCCAGAAATTTGGAAACGGCATGCTATACTGAACGACATTTATGCCAGAAGCTCCAATACTAACATTCCAGTTTATTTGAGTGTCAACCTGAGGACAGTGCAGAAGATTCAGAAAAGGTTGGATTATATAACCAGGAAACATCATAGTTTTAGATTGATCACTAGAGATGGTATCGTTATGACTCCATTCATCTTTCACAGGGGTTCAGACTACCCACAAATGTCTACATCAAGTGGCTTCGGGAGATAGTACTGCCCTGGATCAATAGGGTAGCTGATGAAAGACCTTGTGTTTAGCAGTAAGACCCTGTGGCACGTCACGCAAGCAGAAAAACCCAGTCACGTCTGTCAGACAATTTATGCAACTAGGCCCGTTATATTTGACCTCCTAACTCACCAGACTGCAAACCCTTGATTATGTGTGGGGCACATTTGAGCGATAGAGCAACAAATCTCCTTGTAAGACCAAAGAAGAACTGAAGGCAGTTTTTTGGCAGCATTCAACAACTAAAACAAGGAGACAAGACAGAAGAGATGCAGGAGATTCTGAAATTATCTGGATTGCGTAGTTGAAACCAATGGTGATTTTATTGATTAAATTTACTTTAAAGTATTTCAAGATATATTTGTGTAAATACATCTCTTAAAATGAGATGTCAGTATTTTTTAGGTTCTTTTTGCGTAATTTAGACAAAAATTTATCCATCGTTTATTTATCTTTATCTTCCGTCTCTAAATAAAACATTCAGAAGAAACCCCCATCAGTACTTCATCAATCTGAAATGAAAATATTAGCAATTAAAAATTGATATCTTCAAATGAGCAATAGTAAGGGAATATTTACATTTACAGTCGGTACTTTATTTTTACATGATTTTCATTGCAAATAATGTTTTTGCATGTGTAAAAATAAAAATTCCAAGAGATCATTTTGGGGTGTAAGCGTTGATTTCTAGAGTTAATCAATATAAACATTTATGTTTGCCAAAAATTGTACTTAAAAACAAATTATTTATAAATGGAAGTACTTTGGCAATACGGCATCGCAATCGAAAAATAATATAAATAATTGTGTCTTCAAAAACCTGTAGTTAGAGACTAAATTTAAAAACGAATATATGCCAAAATTAAAAGATCTTGAAGCTTTGAAAATTTCCCAGTTGAAACTTATAATGATGGAAAAGGCTACACAAAAGCGATCAAAACGTTTTGGATTGCACGTCTCGACCGCGAGACAAATTATTTATAAGTGGAAGGACTTTAACATGACGGCATCGCAATCAAGAACTGTCCGTCATCGAAAAATAATATAAATAATTGTGTATGCAAAAAACTGTAGTTAGAAAATAAATTTAAAAACAAATATATGACAAAATCAAGTTGCGGACTGGAGTGATAGCCAATTAACTAGCCCGTATGTGACCCGTGGACAGGGAAAGAAGAGAAAGAAAGAGTCCAACAGCCGCAGAGGAAAAAGAAAGAAAGAGAGAAAGAGTCCAACAACCTGAGACATTTTTGACAGGTTAAAGAAAAGAAAACCAAACGTTCAATTAAACATGACACACATCAAAAACGAATTTAATCTAAATACATACTACAGGATATTCAAATAAAAATGACTTAATTTTAAGAATATTATAAAGAATATTGAGCTCCCCACCCAACACATGGTTTTTGCTAGTAAGGTAAAAAATGCATTAGCTATTACCCCCGCCCGCAACTTCGGTTCTAGCCAAAAAGTTAAAAAGTTGTATTTTTACCTTAGCAATTCTCCACCCCCATTTTTTATTAGAAGAAATAGACAAAACTATCGCCCGGTTAAGACTCTACCGACCTCTATTGAACAGATTTAGAAGCTCATCCCTGGTTCCCTGTTTAGGAAGTGGTTTCTGTTTTTTTTTCCTTTCTCTCTTCTGACCTCAGTATTGGTGCTACCGTGATTTGTCTGTGATGTGTTTGGTTATTGGCAAACCTTCATTGCGAGGCTATCGGTTTGGTAGTTTTCTGGCTGTTGCTTTCGAATGGTAGTTAGGAGCCCTAACTCTTGCGTAGCGTCATTAGCGGCTGCTATGATCAACAATTGCATAATATCGGGGTTATTGCAGTGCCGTGTCGCGCATGGATAGGTGTCCCTGCAAGCGCATTCAGTGGGCAACCCTGAGGCCACACTTTACTGCAGCCCGAGCCAGTTTACCGTCCAGCGTATACCCGGGTTAATGACCGCCTACCTACTTTACTCAAGGTTCCTCCTTACCAACAAACCTTTTTTTTTTTTTTTTTTAATCATATCACCCCGAGCAAGGCGGTAACGCCACTGATGCGCAGGGGGCTACGTAAGGGTAAAAAGAATGGAAAAGAGAAAGCCGGAAACCACATCCTAAACAGGAAACAAGGGATGAGCCTCTTCACCTGTTCAATAGATGTGGGTGGAGTGTGAACCGGGCGATAGTTTAGTCTATCTACTCCAATTGAAAAAAAAGAATAATAAAGGAAAAGAGTGAAAAGATTGGAAAAGAGAAAACCGGAAACCGCATCCTAAACAGGAAACAAGGGATGAGCCTCTTCACCTGTTCAATAGATGTGGGTGGAGTGTGAACCGGGCGATAGTTTAGTCTATCTACTCCAATTGAAAAAAAATAAAAAATAAGGAAAAGAGTGAAAAGAAATATTAATAACCATATTACAAAAAAATCTACACCAGTCAAACTTAAATCACCAAAACCTCTTGACATTTCTTTTAGTAACATCCGGGGCATTCGTACAAAAATTTTTAGTATAGAATCTTTCCTCCACGAAAACTCTCCTGACATTCTAGCGCTCTGTGAGACTAATTTCAACCCATCAATTGTCTCCTCTGACTTCTCGATACCTGGCTATCATCCCCTCTTATAGAGGGATCCCACTGACCATATGCATGTGCTGGGTTCTACGCTAGTGAACACCTCCCTATAGCTATAGTGACATCTCTCGAACCCCCTGTCCACCAATCAATGTGTCTCCGTCTGTCACTTCTCACTTAGGTTAGCTAACTTTTCTTTCTTTACCGTTCCCGCTCCTCTCCCGGCTGATCCCTTGTAGACAGCATTTCTGACAATATAGATAAGGCTACTTCATTCCACCCATTCACTCACATATTTTATTCGGAGATCTTAACGCCCATCATGCTGAGTGGCTTACAGACTCTGTTACTGATTCAGCTGGCATCCACGCAATGAACTTTGCCATTTCTCATACGCTTTCTCAGCATCCCGTCAGGACACGCCTCTCTACTAGATCTATGCTTGACCTCTATACCTGACTCCTGCCAAGTCTCGCAGCTTCGCCCTCTCGGAAACTCCGATCATACTGTTATCTTTCAGTAATTCTCACCACTATCACTTCTCCCCAGGAGCCTCTTACCTACAGGATTTCCTACTGTTACCAAAAGGCTGACTGGGACGCGTTTCGCGATTCCCTATGCGACGTCCCTTAGGGAAAAGTGTTCGATCTCCCATTTGATGACTGCGCCTCTGAGATTTCTTCCTGGGTGAAAGCTAGCATTGATGCCTTCATACCTACCAGGAAGTTTCGTCTCAAATCTCAAATCTCATTCCTATCCTTGCTTCTCTTCTGGCTGTTCGGTCACCATTGCCCACAGGAAACACTACTTTCGACTATTTCGGAGACATGCATCTGACCACAATACGCGCCTCTTCACGACTGCACGTAATGAGTGCAAGAGGATCCTGAATGACGCCAAGCGGTTGTTTGCTGAGAGAATGAGACAGCGCATAACTGACCGCAAGTTCGGCTCCAAGGACAATTGGTGGCTATGCAAACGGGTATTGAACAATAGCAAATCCTCCATCCCTCCCTTAATCAATGTATTTTAGCTCCTCACAGCATCAGCAGACAAGGCCGAGTGCCTTGCTCACAGATTCTCATCCAACTCCACATTTGACTTGCCTGGAGTACCAGCTCCTGACTTCCCTATTAAAACTGAGGCCATCTTCATAAAGGAAAAATTGCACAAACTTCCATTCTTTCAAACACCCTAACTTCCATTCTTTCAAACACTCTAAAAACTATCTATCACCCCGCTTCTGACATTTCCTATATCTAACCACTCTTCCGATTTACCTTCCTCTATGTAGCCCCAAGCGCAATAGTAGCAGTGGAATGCTTTGCTTGGGGTGGAATGATTGAAAAAAAAAATTACGACTGCACTTTGAAAAAGTAGTAACAGATATTAAAATATCTGATAAAATATTTATGAAATCGGATATACAGCAAATTTCTACGAATTCACAAAGGAATATAATACTTTGATTATAAAAAATTAACAAAGAACTATAAAAAAGTTAATAACATGGAAAATTTAGTATATAAATTCTTCTAGTAACATAAACAACGATAAACTTAAAATAAGTGTTCGAGTAACAAAACTAAGCACAAAAGAATGTTTTATTTCCATAAAGGACCATAAGCAAAATTTTAATACAAACCCTACCCTTAGAATGATAAATCCCAAAAGAGCTGAGATTAAAATATAGTAAAAGTATACTGGAAAAAGTAAATAAGCAAATTATGGTATAACTTGGATTAAAATTACGGAATGATAACACCAGTGCAATCAATTGGTTATGTAATATAAAAGAAAAAACAACAGTTCTTTTTTCTAATTCGATATTGAGGAATACTATTCATTGATATCAAGGAAACTATTTGTTACAGCATTAGAATTTGCCACTGCTTATTCGAATTTATGGGAAGAGGAGAAAAATATAATAACGAATAAAAAGACTGTTCTCATTCATAATAAAGAACAGTGGACCAAAATTAATTCCAAGGAAAATAACTTTGATATAACAATGGGAACTTATCCATCGCGTTTCAATGCTGGGTAAAAGCAATTGGATGTCTAACCGTACTTATGAGCTGTGATACAGCGAAACAGATCTGTCTGCGGATGACTATTTACGCTCTCACACCCTGATTGAGCACTCTGGAAGAATGGTAGATTTTGGAAAAACAGTAGCTACTCTAGCATCTATGCATCATTTATTCAGTAATGAATTAGAACACTCTAATGGCGTATGCTTACATGGTATATCACACGCTAACAGTCTGCCTTCTCCTACCGAGCGCCCATAGCTCAGAGTTAGAATCGCCGACCGACTCCAACTCGGTCGAGTTTCAATCCTGAATAAACGCAATCGGATGTGTAACCGGACTGATGAGCTGTGATACAGCGAAACACATCTGTTTACGGATGACTATATATATATATATATATATATATATATATATATATATATATATATATAAGAGAGAAGCTGTGAACGTTTCGTTTAAAGTGTACATTTATTGTTATTAATATTATTTGCTTTTTGTATAATAAATTAAGTGCCCATAATAATATTTGTGTCGCTGCACGTGTTTTGAGTCCAAAGTTGATTCTCTTTCGGTAAATAAACTTATGATCTTACGTATCGGAATCCGTTTGTCTTTCTGAGTGGTCGTTGAACAGGTCAGAAAATTCATGCGCATGCGTGGTTGTATGTTATTTTTCACACTCGCTCGTTAAATCGCTTCCGTTCTGGCAATCATTCACATTTGATTGGCCATATTATTTTGTTGTTTTTTTTTTATACTGGCTTGCAAAATTAGATTTCGTTTTCTTTTCTTCAAATTTGTTTCGGTGATTTTGATTCAATTCTATGTGTCATCATTTTTTGCGTTTGAATTGAAAGTGTCTCTGTCTGTGTCATAAATTTTTCATGTTGTTTTGTTCAGGAAAGGCTGGCATTTTTTCATAAATATATCTTCCTGCCTCATTAGCGTGTCATAATCTGCATTTTGTGAAGATAGGTACTACTCTGAATTTACCTACACTACATTCGCGTACAACTTCCTGTTATAGGCTAGTTTAATGCTATTTTTATTCAGGCCTCGTGTAGCCTCCACGTGTAACCTTATTTCCACGTAAAAAAATGTATATCTTGGTTTAATATGACAGAGCGAAAGAAATTATTATTAGTGTTATTGTCGATTTTGAAGTTTATTGTAATACGCGATATGAGATTTGCTTAGAAGTATTTAATACTTGTGCTTGCAAAATCCAAAAATAGAGTAATTAGCTGAAAACTGGAAAACAAGGAAATCTATATTTTTCCCATTGTATTCAGGAGTGAATTTTTGTCCGGTAAAAGTGAAAGACAACGATAGTCAAAACAGATTGTCAGGACTTTTGAAGGAGTTAAGGTAAGGTCAGATCCTTAGTTTTCACAAATGCTGGGAAAAATTGGATTTGAAAATTTGAAAACCTCAAATGATGTAATTAAGAAGAAAAAGACGAAAAGAAAACTACGTCATATGAGGCGTTGTTGCTTCATTCGTTAAACCATAACTCCACCTTGAAATGTGTAGGTGAAAAAGACTTTTGTTGAAATTGAATAATCTCATTGGTCAAAGATCTGATTTGCATAGATATCCAGTGTTCGTCATCCATCCCCCAAGAGAACTGGGGACAAGTAAAAAATCCAGGCCCTAGTGATAAAAATCAGTAGGAGCTGCCGAGCAGAAGAGGGTAGAAGGATTTTCTACCGCTGTGGCCAAACACCCCATTTCGGCCGTTTCCGTAAAGCTTCGGTAAAGAGCTATGGAAAGACTTTTTTATTTGGAAAATTGAAAGCTCTGATTATTATTCACGAAAACTTCGCTCCGTTATGAAAATATTTTTTTTATCTGGAGAATTGAAAGCTCTGATCATTCTTAATGAAAATTCGCTCCGTTATGAAAAGATTTTTTTTTTTTTTTTTTGAAAACTGAAAGCTGTTTATCATTAAGGAAAACTTCGCTCCGTTGTGAACATTGAATCCGACGATTGTATATTCTCTTTTTTTATTATTTATATATATATATATATATATATATATATATAAAGACTTTTTCCGTAACTCATTCAGGCTTCTTCGAACTTATTCTTTCTATTTATTTACTTTTTTTTTTTTTTTTATTCTTTTGATGCAATGTTTTTTTTTCTTGTTTTCTTTTTTTTACACAAGTGTTCACGTGTGTCCGGTCTGGTTTGAGGTTGTAGGAAAACGGCCACCACGTTTCAACGTGTCTTTCCTGAGATCAAAGAATACTGCGTGGGCAGGAAAGTTTACCGTTGTAATAATCGTCTTCAAGACCAACTACTGTGACGAGATCATCACGTTTAGCGGAGCGAGATCGTCGTCATAAGTGGTGCCGTTTCGACAGTATCAACCCACTCAGGTTCCGGTCATCATCATCCGAACAGATTCCGGACCAGGGGCAACGAGCCAGTTGGAGGCGAAGTGTCACGCACGTATATATTTTGCATTAAACTCATTCTTGAGAAGAAATTACGCTTTCAGAGTTGCAGCTCAGATTTGTTTTTATTTCAAATGTGTATGTGTTTTTGAACTTGAAGTTGTTTCATTCTATTATTACGTTGCATACCCAACACCTTTTTTGTTGCATTTTGTGACTCCCCCCACCCACACTGTGTTCTGTGTGGCTCGGATTTTGATGAAGTAAATGTTTTTTAAATTTTGGGGTTGGCGTTTGCTCTTAATTATTTTAGTTGTTTTTAAAATTTCTTTTACTTTATCATTTTTATTGAGTAATTCTACGTTTTGTTTTATATTTGGAAGTAATTCTGGGTTGCTTTTGTTTTAGCGGAGTTTTGGAGTAAATCGTTTAGTTTATTTATGTCTTCCCATGTTGATCTCCAAACGTTAAAACAATCATCCAGGTAAATTAGAGTAGAGAGACTAAACTATCGCCCGGTTCACACTCCACCCACATCTATTGAACAGGTGAAGAGGCTCATCCCTTGTTCCCTGGTTAGGATGTGGTTTCCGGCTTTCTCTTTTCCAATCTTTTTACTCTTACGTAGCCCCGTGCGCATCAGTGGCGTTATCGCCTTGCTTGAGGTAATATGATTAAAAAAAAAAAAATTTCCATGATTTAGGGAATTCTGTTTTTATGTCTTCCTATATTTGTGTCATGTTTGGTTGTAAAGGTTTTCTTCTAGGTATGCGTGCGTGTTGCATATGTCGGCGCCAATTTTATCCCCATCGCGGTACCTGTTGGTTGAATATAATTTTGGTTGTTAAATTGGAATGAAATGATGTCCAAAATTAGTTCTATACTTTGTATAATAGTTTTTGTGAAGCGCATGGGAAGTATTTCTGGGTGTATTTCAATCCAAAATTTAATGGCATGTTTTCCTAGATCATAGGGTATGCTCACGCCAAATGTTGCTATAAGTATACCTGCGTCTGCTTTTTGTAGTATGGAGCTTAGGAAATGTATGCTCTCTCTGATGTCGCATTTTATTTTTGTAGTGTATGTTTGTAATATTTTATCCATTAGGTTGCTCAGTTTGTTGTTGAGCAGGCTGGCCTTGCTATAATGGGCCTGAATTTAAGCTCCCTATTACTGGATTGATGCTTTAATTGTGTTTGATTTATGTTTAGGATGTGGTTTCCGGCTTTCTCTTTTCCAATCTTTTTCACTCTTACGTAGCCCCCTGCACACCAGTGGCCTTACCGCCTTGCCCGGGGTGATATGATTTTAAAAAAAAATGTATCTTTGGAAGTCCGTAAAAAATTCTGGTTTTTGAAACGAAATATGAAAGAAAATCATTTTCTTTTTCCTTCGTATTCTACTTTGTGTAAGGGAGAGTTTTTTCTAATTTTTGATGCGTTGTTTTCATCTATGTTGTGGTTGATTAAATTTTTGTCACCTAGAATATCTTGAATATTTGTTTTCTAGTAAGTTTTTTCTATAATTTCTACAGCACTGACCTTGACTTGTTCCTTTATTATTATGTCATTGTTCTCACGAATGTTTTCTAATGTTAGTTTTTGTTTGAGAGTGAGATTTTTATGGAGATTGTGATGGTTTTGAAAGTCTGTGTCCCAGATTTTGTCTAAAGAATATGTTCATTTTATTTAAATAGTTATTCGTATTTGGTAAATGTTTAGATTTGTGTTTTTACTAGTGAGCTGTAGGTAGTATTGTTGTCGTTGTGTAATGTTTCTAAATATCTAAATTTGCGTTCGGAATTTCTGAAGTCATTTTTAAGTCACTAATGTTACTTTTTGAGTGTGACTGAATTTTAGACCTAACTTTAGAAGATTTATTTTTCTACTTTTAAAAAATATAAAGAAAGATAAATAATAGTAAGTTTTCTATTTTTTAAATTGGTCTTTTCCTTCGGATCAGATGTTCTAAAAATTGTTTTGTAGTTGATGAGATACTTCTCTTTATACGTTTTGAAATTTCTGGGTGGTAGATGTTTGGGTTTGAAAATGTGGTGTAGGCCTATTTGGGTGATTTTTGGTGGGTGAGTATGTTTTGATTGTGGGATTTTTATTGTAATATCGTCCATTTTGTGTGTGGGGAATGTTTTGTCGTTGTCTGTTTGCGTTATAATATAGCGGCCTTTTAACCGAGCTGGTTGGTGGGTGAACTGCATGTCTTGGTGAATGATTTCATGGGTGGATGTTTTCGTGCGTGGATATTAAAATTATTATTATAAAATAGTTATTTCTTGTTTCAGTGCGTTGGTGAGAAGTTCGGTATGACTTGCTGAGTGTACCTGATGTGTGGATGAGTTTGTGTGTGATAGCATGCTTTGAAAGCCTGTTCTCTATTTTGCTGTTCATTTTGGTTTCTTGGCTAGCTGTTTTGTTTTGTGTTTTTTTTTATCTTATTTTCCAATTCCTTTTGATTTGGTCGTGTTTTCATCGATTTTCTTTTCTTTTCAAGAATTTTCCGAGATTACGCTCCTTCCTCCTTGCATTTAGATTCCCATAATTCTGATAATAATATTTGTGTTTCTTTAGGGCATGTGTCTTATTTTTTTTACTATTGGGCTGTCCATTTCCGTGTATTTTCTTGTATATTTTATTGGTCTGTCTTCTTGTATGTCGATATTAGCCTTTAGCTTTGTTAGGCAGAGGATAATTTTAAATTATTTTTGCTGTTATCATGGGCCGTGTTCATTTCTCAAAAGTTTATTATTATGAAGGCGTCTCTCCTCTTTTAAATGTTCTGTAAATGACGGCAGTTTCTTTGTTTTTTTCTGTTTTTTTTTTTGTTTTTTTTTTGTTTTCTTTTGGAAAGTATTTTAAAATGCTAATTACTTTCGGTTCATTAAGTTGCCGCACATTTTGATATTTTGTCTCTTTATTTTAAATGCTCTTTTATATATGTATGAGTCGTTAAATTGCTCACATCGTGTCTTGAGTTATTCCATTTGTTTTATTGTTCTTCGTATTTTCTTCTTTTGTATGGGGATTTAATATGGTACCCACTTTTTAATTTAATTTCCTCTTTTAGGAGTTTATGAAGATTCAGGAGTTGCGCCAACGTTTTGGCTTCAGGTCGCGGCATTCTCTCGTTGTACGGATATATTGAAAACAGAAATCGGGTTTGTTCCAACGAGAGAAATCGGTATAGAAGAAAAAAGTGCGAGAAAACGTGAACGTTATTTTTAAGTATAGATTTATTGTTATTAATAGTACTTGCTTTTTGTATAATATATAAAGTATCCATAATGGTATTTGCGTCATTACACGGGTTTCGAGTCCAAAGTTGACTCTCTTCAGGCGAATAAACTACAGACTTTACATATCAAGAACCGTTTGTCTTTCTAAAGAAAATATTGTGCAAATATAAAGTGGTCGGTATATATATGAGAGACAAATTAAGGCAGACACGTTATCTCATAGTGAATCGGAAGTGTGGGCCTATTTCCGACGAACCATCATCAGCTTCCGTCTTTATTTAACAAAGGATTTTACACAAATCTGTGTAATTGTGTAAAATCCTTTGTTAAATAAAGACGGAAGCTGATGATAGTTCGCCTGAAATAGGCCTATACATTCGATTTACCATGAGATAAGGTGGCTGCCTTAATTTTTCTTATATTTGCTCTATATGTATTTATATGCATATATGTTTACATCTCTCTTAGAGAGTTATCCTACCACTGTATGTACAGGATCCTTCTTTGGATTCTTCTCTACTCACACTGCATGCTGATATATATATATATATATATATATATATATATATATATATATATATGAATGTCCTCAAGCTACAAGATAAGCAACTAGGTCCCATCCTTTTACTGTGAAACCAATAGATTTTAAACGCAGATTCTACTCCATCAGCTTCTTTTCTCGCATTTCCCGCCTGTGGAATTCTCTTCCGCATATTGCTTTCCCGACAGTTACAATCTCCAAGAATTTAACTGAAAATTCAATAGTCATCTCTTGTCTTAATAAATTACATCCTCTCTCTCATGCTTTTTTCTTCGTCCACTCCATCTCTCATCAGCATTCTCTTCGTTCTCCTACTCTCTTCCGGACACCCCCTGCAACCTCTCACTCCTTCTCATAACATTCCTCCTATGCAACCCCCTGCATAACAGTGGCAGTAAAATGCCTTGTTTGTGGCGACACGATTATATATATATATATATATATATATATATATATATATATATATATATAGTGTATCGAGGCAGCAAGTAATTTTCTAAACATATGCTGTTAAATATAAGAGACAATGAATGTCTATTATGTTTTATAATGAGCCGTTATAAACGTCGTATTTTTGCTTTAATTTCAGTTGAAAATAAAGACAAAAATTCTCCAACATTTGGATAATTATTTATTGATTTTCTTCTAAGCTTTCGGCTCACATGAGCCATCTTCAGAGAGGTAGTTTAAACTGAAATATTATAAAATCCACCATCACCGACGATTTTATTTTGTGTTGACATAAAACTCCGCTTGGCAACGGCAATAGTTACCAAAAATAATAAACGCAGTTCTTAAATTTGCGATGTGGTTTTATGACGTCACAACGTGGGATAGCGCGAAATGACAACAAAACCATGTAGTCAAATGCAATGTAATATGTTATTTCCTGATTTCAAGTTGATTTTATTGAGTGTTAGTTGTTTAGATTTGATGTACATGGCCTCCAATATCTTCAGGTTCCTCTAACTGTGTGTATGAGTAAGGATCACCGTATTGTTGACCAAAATCTGTGTGATATTACCTACATGTTTATGTTTTTCAGAGAAATGTTGTTTAATAGCACTCTGATCAGAAAGATGACATGTAAGTCTACGGGAGAGCGTGGTTGTAGTAAAACCAATATATGTACTAGGTTTTTGATTAGTATCAGAGATGCAATCTCTGAATGGGCATGTAAATTGGTACACTACATTGGTTTTTTGTAGAGAATTTAGTTTAGTGTTTCTTGGGTTATTATAGACTATGAGGTCAATTGTTTTAGACTTTTTATAATATATAATGAGTTTAATTTGATTATTACTTTCCACTAGGTTTTCTACGTATTATGTTTTTGAAAGATTTTTCATCTTGTTTATAATTATTATGTACTTGGTTGCAATAGTATAAGTTAATAGTGTCATGTTTATTTTGCTGTATATATATATTAATTTTTAAACGAGTTTAAGTGAAAAATATTCAAAAGTTCTACGATATAACTGTATAGAACACTTTTTAATACAAATGTGTACTGGTCTAACCCTATTAGCACCAAAAACCAAGTATTAAACAATATATATATATATATATATATATATATATATATATATATATATATATATATATGCATATAATACAAAATCCCTTAAGAATGAAGACATCACTTTAAAGGTTTTTATTAATCTTCGTAGCCGGTTTGACTCTGCTCAGTTACGAGACAAACTTATTCACATTAATTTTAATTTAATGAACGCTCTAGTTCTAGCACATTCTCACAAAAAATCTGCTTTCCAAAAAAGCATTTCTATCCAGTAAATCAGTGAAAAAACAGCAATTTCAACTTTGAGCATCATCACAATTTAACACAGTATAAAAGCCGAATAATATGTCATGTTATATGTTTTTCTCCGTTTCTCCTTTCCCCTTTTTCTTTTTCTTTTTTATGTATCTATCCCTTTCTTTCTACCCTCCTTGGCTAACAATTGTCACATCTATATATCCAACGTACGTTTTCCCTATATCCCTCTTTTTTCTTTTACCCCCCCCCCTCTCTCCTATAACTTTTCTCTTATCTTCCCCTTTTTTTGTTTTACTTTTACTTTTCCTTGTTTTCCCTTATTTTCCGTTTCCCTTTCCGTCATTTTCGTTTCTGTGACACGCTTATTTTTGTTATTTCTTGACACATATGAAATATTTAATAGTCCTTTTCAAATATCAAGCTTGAATATATTTTGCCATCTTTGTTTATTTCCCCCTCTCTCTTCCCCACCCTCTGTAACAACGTTTAGACGCTTATCTTCTCACATAATCTTCCCTCTCTTTTTTAACCCCCCCTCCACATTTTCTTTCTTATTTCTTTCCTTCTCCTATTTTTTTTTCAAGTGAACTTCCGGTGTATCAATTTCTTTTTGAATTTTTCCATAATAGACGGTCACTGTCTAAGCGAATTTATCGCAGAAATGATCATACTACACACGTGATTTTTTTTTTTTTTGTATTTTACGCCCTCACACCCTGATTGGGCGTATGGTAGACTTTGGAACCACAGTAGCTACTCTAGTATCTAGGCCTCGTTCATTCAGTAATGAATTAGAACACTCTAACTACTGGCGTATGTTTACATTTTATATCAGTCGCTTAACGTCTGCCTCCATATATCGAGCGCCCATGGCTCAGATATAGAATCGCCGACTGAAGCCAATCGGGTCGGTTTCAATTCTGAGTAAAATCAATCGGATGCCTAACGTAGTGATGAGCTGCATTAGATTTTGAGTATAATTTTTCTGATAAATTTAACAACTTTTAAACAATAGAATGATATACGTATACATGATACATGAGTGTATGTTTGTATGTACGTGTGTGTGTGTGTGTGTGTTGCAGTGTGTCTCAAAAATTTCGAAAAGAATGTATTTCAAGAAAAATTCATTTAATTTACAAAATATTCCCATTTTTGTCTTCGAATTTTATATTTATTATGAAATCGAACGATTCCCATAATTTAGACCCAGCTTCTAGCTCCTGGCATTTACGGCAGCGGATTTTCTTGAAATCTAAGTTAATGCGGGAACCATCATCATTTTTTTTTTCCAATCTCAGTTCACATTACCAAAAAAAAATTTCTTTGCAACATTATATTTACAGCTTTTGCAGGATATGTTTCCTAAAGTTTCGTAGTGTATATTTGCATTGTTATCTTAATGCTTCTGCGAAGATAGGATTTACATCTTTAAGTCAGAACGAACGGGCATGCCTGTGTATTTTCTTTGTTTCTGCTATTTTTCTCTACCAATTTTATTAGTGTATATCTTTTGGCGTAAAGAAAAAATAGATCTGTTTTTTTATACTGAGTAATACTCTGAAAAGTAGGCTTTGTATTTGTACAAAGATCCTTCATCAAGTAATATTGCATTATATATTATATATATTAAACTAGAACTTACATATACTTTTCTACACAAAAACGTAGGGTTATATGTATGTATGTTTATCTACGTATGAGAATTATGGGACCTACCCGTTCTGGATTATAATGAACTCTTCCTATTATTATGAATACCGGAAGACTATGCTTCTCGGGGTGGAGTTGAGTTGAGTCACCCCGGTCTAATACTTAGCAGTCCGACTGACGCGTAACACTCTTTGTGTTTGTTCTTTTGTTAAATATATATGTTTAAGCGAGTTCGAGTTTTCTTCCGGACCTATTCTGTGCCAGAACATATGGATTGGTAAAAAAAAAATTTCAGTCGTGTCCCGTCATTCTACTACCTCATGGGTAGCTATAAAGCTATTGGTCTCATTTGCCTCCAGAGGATGAACAAATGACAAGGACTCAGCTGTTAATCTTCTAACAAGAATTGTCAATCTTTTTAGAAAGCGGAATTTCATTGTATATACAAAAGTACTGTTTCACAAAAAGTAAAAGTTTTGTATGATGTAAATTGTTTTTCAGTAGAATAAATGTTATGCATTGAATATAACTTTATTATTATTGTTCTTTTTTTAGACTTATCCATAATATTCAGTAATATAAATCATTATGTATGAATAAATGGGTACCTAGTGGATATTTATCTCTCTTCAGTTGTAAATAGGCTTCCGATAAGAAATTTGTACTACAGAAAATGTCAGCATTTACATTATTCGGACTATTGTCCTCATCTTTGTTGTCATTTGTACGACGTTTCGGCAGTTTTACATTCCGGCCTTCTTCAGTCCGAATAATGTAAATACTGTAAATACTACCTCATCTCAGAAATATAGACAAATACTAGAAAACGACAGTTTATGTAAATTGTTTTTGCACTTGCAAATTCCTTCGAAGATCTGTTTTTAAAATAAGTATCAGACTTTATTACAATTTAGCAAATGAAAATTTAAAAAAAAAGAAACATAATTTGGCGAATTAACAATACTATAAAACTATTTTCCAATGAGAAAGAATTATGCGGTTATATATGAAGGCAGAGCGTTTTTGAGCCAGCAAAGAAGACCAGCAAAATTATATAAAGGTCCTATTTTAGAGAAATCAGATATCGTTTATAGTAGAAGACCAACCAAATAGATAGATAGATAGATAGATAGATAGATAGATAGATAGATAGATAGATAGATAGATTTAGGGATTTTAAATATGTTTGTTTGTTTAAAGGCATATCAACTCTTTATGGCTCATTTAATGCTGAAATTTAATTTTCCTAGGAACATTAGTAATGTATTGCTGGAATTTCTATATAAAAATGTATTTTTATACTTTCATAGTGTTTTAACCGCAATTCGGGGTGTTAACAAGTGTTACTATCCTGGGTCAGGGTGGATCTGGAAACAACAGAAATTAAGAGGTGGTTCCACGGTCCGCAGAACCTCCAGACCTTGCAACCGGATATAACTTATCGGCATACCCAGGACAACTTAGATAGATAGATAGATAGATAGATAGATAGATAGATAGATAGATAGATAGATAATGAAAAACTAAGATAGATATGTAAAAATTTAGATTGATACATATGTATAGACTTATAGATAGATATATAAAAAGATCGACCCTTACATAAACACACACACACACACACACACACACACACATATATATATATATATATATATATATATATATATATATATATATATATACTCCATTTGTAAACCAGTTATTACGCGACCTAGGTTTCTACGATGAGTGGTGTCTTCAGGCGATTTGCAATGACTCATTTTACCGTTAACCGTTTTTTTTTCAGAACGCTCGCGTAACGGTGTTTTGTTCATTCATGGTGTTATAAAAATCTTAGGTTCATACAACCATGGATGAAAACAACATAATTCCTTCTAATTTTAAAAATTTCGCGTTCAAAAATTCCCTGCCACGTAAACGTTCAAAAAAAAAAAAACGGTTATTGCAAAGACACCACTTACCTCGTTTACAAATGGAAAATATTAAAATGTTTTACCATATAATTGTATTGAACACTTTTTAATACAAATGTGCACTGGTCTAATCTTATTATAACCAGAAACTAAGTAATTATACAACCAATATATATATATATATATATATATATATATATATATATATATATATGAATCCATACATAAACACTCACGCACACACAAAAACAATATATATATATATATATATATATATATATAGCGCTGTGATACAACGAAACAGATCTATCTGCGTATGACTAATTATATATATATATATATATATATATATATATATATATATATAATTAGTCAGTACGGTTAGACTCCGATTGCTTTTTATATATAATTAGATAGAAATATATATCCAATGAGAAATTACTAGACATATAAAACTTTTCTGTGTGGATTAATAATGTCAGTTAAATTCAGAAATACACTGAGGACCCTTACTATTACAGTGAATTTGATCCCGGTTAATTGATTTGCAAGTGTAACATTTTGCCAAGCTTGTGTATATCTGAACAGAAAGAAAGGGTTTCATAAACACCCATTCAGGCATATATTTGCTTATTATTTCATAACAACAACGTTATAAGCAAAATTGTCAACTTCGTTAACTCAACTTCCCGACTACTGCCTTGTACCATTTTCTCTCGAGTTTTTTTTAAAGAAAATTTTTGCTGTTTAATGTCAATCTTAAAAGGTTTTTGTCTCGTAAAATCAACTCCGGAAACAATCAGCCTCAAATATTTGATTCAATGTCATTTAATTTTTTTCATATCAGAAAGGCGTCAACAATTGTTCTAATAACTTTAAACACTTTATTTCAATCAAACGGCGGAAGCCTTGCGTGACATTCCGACCTTTAAACGTTCCAGGAGCCGAAAATTAAGATTGAATGGAATCTTGCTATTTACTTGGCCATAAACACAGGTCTTTGCCGCGTTGTGTCGCAGTGACACAACAGCCTATAAATGTTTGAATTTATGTCAACCATACGATCAGTATTTTAGTCACTCAACAATATGTGACGTACATAACACATTATGCAGTGTCTGCTCGATGGTTGAGAAAGTTGCATATTTTCTGTCGACTCAGTTGATCGGTAGTTAATCCAATAAAATCACTCAAATATTCTAACGATGATTTTAAAATGAAAAAGTATGAAACTATTATAATCATCCTTCTCTCCAAAACATAAGTTTAGTATATGTTTATACAGTGTTTTCTATAAAATGGGTGAAATTGATGTGAACAATTTTGCACTCACATGTCATAATGTTCAAAACTTCGGAGATCGTTGCTGATTACTGTGACGAGTCTTTTTGTAAAGTCCGGAGGTTTTTAAGGACACTCAGAGACCTGGAAGCCGACGGTCTTTTACTTTCGTCTTTTAGGCTAGTTGGAATAACAATTTGAAAATGATTGAAGAAAATTTGTGCCAGAACTTGTGGATTTTCTCTCTCAATTCAGAGAATAATTTTTAAACGAATTTTCTAGATCCAGAAATGGAAGATTGATACTTTTTTTCTAGTATATGCGTGAGTTTATTTGATTTCAGTGTAGACTCATGATCATCTATGTTCTGAAGTGGCGCAGCATGACGATGACGACGAAGAAGAAGAAGAAAATGATCATCATCATCATGAAGGTGATGAATATGAAGAAGATGATGATTATAAAAATGATGGTGACGAGAAAAATGACGATGATGATTGTTTTTTTTTTTTGTTTTTTTTACAGATGCATAGTTCAGACGTTTCTTTCTCCCTGTATCATTATTTGTTCTTATTTGAGGATATCTCTCTCCCATCTCTCTCTATCTATCTATCTATCTATCTATCTATCTATCTATCTATCTATCTATCATCTCTCTTTTTCTTTATCTATCTATCTATCTATCTATCTATCTATCTATCTATCTATCATCATCATCTATCTATCTATCTATCTATCTATCTATCTATCTATCTATCTATCTATCTATCACATCCTCTTCTCTATCTATCTATCACATCCTCTTCTTTATCTATCTATCTATCTATCTATCTATCTATCTATCTATCTATCTATCTATCTATCATCATCCTATCTTTATCTATCTATCTATCTATCTATCTATCTATCTATCTATCTATCTCATCTATCTATCTCATCTATCTATCTATCTATCTATCTATCTATCTATCTATCTATCTATCACATCCTCTTCTTGATCTATCTATCTATCTATCTATCTATCTATCTATCTATCTATCTATCTATCTATCTATCTTTCTTTATCTATCTATCTATCTATCTATCTATCTATCTATCTATCTATCACATCCTCTTTCTTTATCTATCTATCTATCTATCTATCTATCTATCTATCTATCTATCTATCACATCCTCTCTTTATCTATCTATCTATCTATCTATCTATCTATCTATCTATCTATCTATCTATCACATCCTCTTCTTTATCTATCTATCTATCTATCTATCTATCTATCTATCTATCTATCTATCACAACCTCTTCTTTATCTATCTATCTATCTATCTATCTATCTATCTATCTATCACATCCTCTTCTTTATCTATCTATCTATCTATCTATCTATCTATCTATCTATCTATCTATCTATCATCTCTATCTATTCTATCTATCTATCTATCTATCTATCTATCTATCACATCCTCTTCTTTATCTATCTATCTATCTATCTATCTATCTATCTATCTATCTATCATCATCCTCTTTATCTTTATCTATCTATCTATCTATCTATCTATCTATCTATCTATCTATCTATCTATCACATCCTCCTCTTTATCTTTATCTATCTATCTATCTATCTATCTATCTATCTATCTATCTATCACATCCTCTTCTTTATCTATCTATCTATCTATCTATCTATCTATCTATCTATCTATCTATCTATCTATCACATCCTCTATCTATCTATCTATCTATCTATCTATCTATCTATCTATCTATCTATCTATCTATCACATCCTCTCTATCTATCTATCTATCTATCTATCTATCTATCTATCTATCTATCTATCTGAGCTGTACTACACGCCATAATATGATATAGATATGATGTTTAAAGTTACCGATTTGATAAATGAAAATATTGCATAAAAAGAGAGGAGAAATTTGATGATGCATTTCGCCAGTTAAGGCTTCATCAGATCCAAGACGAAAGAGAGAAAAGTGTACATGCGTGTATTTGTATTTGTTTGAAAATATTGAAACGTATTACATTTACACCTAAGCTGGCATTTCTTATAAAAAGAATGAAAAAGAATGATATTTGAAAAAGTCGTTAATATATTAATTTTCTCAGCTTTTTTTCGGATTAAAGTTAAATTTCTTTTTTGATGATCGGAATGGTTCGAATCTCAGAAGATTATATAGCCATTTCCGAAATGAATCCAAACATAGATACTTTAAACGTTAGGATGTACGTTGTGGTACATTGGATATCGGCCCGGAACGAGAAATCGGGGAACCGAGTTCGAATTCCAGCTGAATTCATTGTTTTCACTTACGCGCAAATACCCTTGGCAAAGGTATTAATCCGCATATTCCTTCCAGTTATGGGTTAAATAACAGGACAGATTGGGTTCTATAGCCTTGGTCGGCAACCAGTCTACCGCAGAAAGCAATGGCAACCTACTGCGGGATAATCTTCTGTCCAGTCAGTCATGTCTCTTTCGAGACATGATGGCCCAAGCGTGTATCACGTATGGCACTTAACTGACTGAACTGTAAACTCTGTCAGGATTTCAATACGCTATTAAATATGATGCATAGTTAGATTTCCTCCAAGAAAAGGAAATATAATTATTTGTCTTCTTTACTGTTAACCAATCTGAAACTGATCAAATACCATAACAAGAAAACAGTCCATAGGCTTATCTCATCAATGCCTCATTGCAAACGCAGCAAATGACAGTCACATTTTTTTTGGTTGAATCCCCAATCTTTTACAAGACACCGCATAATATTTAGAGATATTAACTGAATAAACTGTTTATCCTTTGCAAGGAAGTATTGTTGATAAATAATAAAGATTAGTATTAACTTTAGAATTACAAATAAAACAACATAATGCCATTCTAATCTTATTAAACAACATTTGAACGAATTATTATAATTTGATTTTAAACTTTCACTTCATCACAAAATAAATTTTCAAAGCTGGATGAACGAGGTGCTTCAGTAAAGCAAGTAATATATTCTAATGTCAGGTTTAAGATTTGATTGTTAAAAGCTATATTATACACCATCAGTTCTTTCATACTTAGGAAAGTTGATTTTGGAAGATTGTGTTGCATTGTTTTCGTTGGGAGAATTTCCTTTTCTTGAAAAACAAGCATTCACAATCTTAGTATATTATTTTTTACCCAAACATCAAAGATGACTCCTATAGGAAAATAAGCAATCAGTGGGTACTTCATCTTCCATATTATGGTATATGTAAAAGTTCTCAGTGCAACTTTTCTATGGGCTAAATAGCAGGAGTTCTATAGCCTTGGTTGACCACAGAAAGTAATAGCAACCTACAGTTGGAAAAGCGTCTGACAAGTCAGCCATGTCTTTTCAAGACATGATCGCCCATACGTGTATCATATATGTCACACTTAAATGACTGAAAGAATGAAAAGTGAAAATTCTTGTGCGCACTTAATATTATCGCAATTGAATGAAAGAGCAATTTCCACGCAGTAAATATGTCACGATAAGAATACGCTTTACTTCTTGACAGACAAATGGAAATTATGAATGTATTACAATATTAATGGTTAGAAGGAAAGTTAAAACTGGAGATTGTCTTCTGATCGATTTGGGGGCCGAAATAAGAATGATCAATGAGATAATTAATTTGGTTTGACAGAACAATGAAGTTGGGGACACTATTGAATTGAAAAGACTCGGAGGAGAGGGACATTTTGGAGAGGCGCGGAGATGGGCGATGAGAAAACCTCCCCGAGTTAAGATTTTAATCCATTTCTTTATTTAGTTACTATAGCCCGGCGTTGCTCAGGTAAAATGAAAGCTTTAAAACTAATCCATGGTCCTGGAGCTCAGATTCTTCGGACGTTGGCACGAAAGACTAAAAAGCAATAGTAGTTTCCAGTAAAAGCGAAACCGTCAGTCAGTTAACTGCCATACGTAATACACGCTTGGGCGATCATGTCTCTTTCGAGACATGACTGACTGGGCAGAACATTATCCCGCAGTAGTTTGCTATTGCTTTCTGCGGTAGACTGGTTGCCGATCAAGGTTATAGAACCCAATCTGTCCTGTTATTTAACCCATAACTGGAAGGAATAGACGGATTAATACCTTTCCCAAGGGTATTTGCGCGTAAATGAATGCAATGAATTCAGCTGGAATTCGAACTCGGCTCCCCGATTTCTCGTTCCGAGCCGATATCCACTGCACCACAACGTACATCCAAAAGCGAAACCGTAGAGTGAAAGAAAAATTAATGGATGTAAGTCAAATTTTGATTTCGATATCAAATAAGATTTTTTCGTCGTAAACTGAATTTTGAAAGCTAAGTAAGTCCTCTGAGTAAATGGTATCATAGCTGAGACTAAGAACTACAATTATACTAAACCAGCTCATTTGAAAACGCCCAAACCTGTCTGCATCTCTTTCACTAACATACGCGGCATCCGCACCAACTTCCCCAGCGTAGATTCTTTCCTCCATAATAACTCACCTGATATATTAGCCCTATGTGAAACTAATCTTAACCCTTCTATCCCCTCATCTGAGTTCTGCGTTCCTGGCTACCTTCCCCTCTTCAGGAAGGACTCCAATGTTCATATGCATGGGCTTGGTGTCTATGTCAGCGAACACCTTCCCTTAGCTAGGGTGTCATCTTTTGAATCCCCAGATCATTCTTTCATGTGCTTCCGCCTCTCACTTCTCAGCTCGATTAGCTATCTCTTCTTTCTGTACCGCTCTCCTTCCTCCCCTGACTGTTCATTACTTGATATCATTTCTGACAATATTGACAAAGCCATTTCTACCCATCCCTCTGCCCATGTATTCGTGTTTGGTGACTTTAACGCCCACCACACCAAGTGGCTGAAGAACGCTGTCACTGACCCTGCTGGTGTCCACACCATGAACTTTTCAATCACCCAATCCCTTACGCAAGTAGTGGACTTCCCCACGCGTTTCTCCGACAACCCTAACGGAAGGAACTCACTTCTAGACCTCTGCTTCACTTCCATCCCAGACCCTTGCACTACCAGACAACTCTGCCCAATTGGAAACTCTGACCACACTGTAGTGTCCGTCAATATTTCACTCCACTCCCGCCCGACCCATGAAACACAGATAAGTAGAATATCATACTGCTATCAAAGAGCAGACTGGGATTCGTTCCGAGACTTCCTCTGTGACATCCCTTGGAACAACGTCTTTAGTCTTCCCATCGAAGAATGTGCATCCGAGGTCTCCTCCTGGGTTAAGGCTGGCATTGATGCCTTCATCCCTGCTAGGAAATTCCAGCTTAAATCTCATTCGTCTCCATGGTTCTCACCCGCTTGTTCGGCTGCCATTGCCCACCGGAATCATTTCTTCCGACTTTATCGTAACTATGCGCCGGAACAAAACAGACGCCTTTTCACTTCAGCTCGTAATAAGTGTAAAAGGGTACTTAACGAAGCTAAGATGTTGTTTGCTGCCAGAATGAAGCAACGCATAGCATGCTCTAAATTCGGCTCTAAAGACTACTGGCGACTCTGTAAAAGAGTACTTAACAAGAGCAAGTCCACAATACCCCCGCTAATCAACAAATTTGAGGTCCTCACCTCCCCAGCAGATAAGGCTGAATGTTTTGCCCGCAGATTCTCGAACAATTCGAGTCTGGACTCGTCTGGAGTTTTTACACCCGACTTCTCACCTAGAACCGAGGCACAACTGAATGATGTCCACATTACACCTTCGCTTGTCTCTAAGATTATCTTAAAACTTGACCCTCACAAAGCGAGCGGTGGTGACGGAATCCCAACCATAGTCTTAAAGAAATGTGCCCCTGAACTCTCCTCTATCCTTTCTAAGCTCTACAACCTCTGCCTATCTGCTTCCTGCTTTCCTGCCTGTTGGAAATCTTCCTCTATAGTTCCTATATTTAAAAACACTGGAGAACCCTCTGACCCTGCAAATTACCGCCCTATCAGCCTTCTTCCGATCTTTGGCAAAGTGTTCGAAGCCATTATCAACGCCGAGGTGGTTCAGCATCTCACAGCACACAGGCTCCTCTCGGACAAGCAATATGGTTTCCGCTTCACCAGGTCTACTGCTGATATGCTAACGACCATCACCGAGTACATATACCAGGCACTCGACAGGAATGGCGAAGCTCGAACCGTTGCATTGGATATATCTAAGGCGTTCGACAGAGTTTGGCATGCTGGCCTTCTATGTAAACTGCGGAGCTATGGTATAACTGGACATTTGTTTGAACTAATCCAGTCATTCCTCTCTAACCGCACAATGAAAGTGGTATTAAACGGACATGCCTCTCAGAACTACCATACAAACGCAGGTGTCCCCCAAGGCTCCATCTTAGGTCCTACACTCTTCCTGATATATATTAATGATCTCCCTGATTCCATAAGAACCCAAATAGGTTTGTACGCCGATGACACCACAGTTTACTCTCGCCTCCAACAAAAATCTGGTGTAGGCGTCAAAGCTAAACTTGCAGCCGAGATTGAAAAAGACCTCCAATCCATATTGGACTGGGGTAAGAAATGGCTAGTAAATTTTAATGCTTCTAAAACGAAGCTACTGTCAATTAACCATCATCGACAATCTCACCTACCTCCCATTAGCATGGACCAGGCTTGCCTCCCAGAGAGTAAAACACTACGCCTCCTTGGTCTCACACTTTCAGCGGACCTCAAATGGAATGACTATATCGAATCCATTGCTAAATCCGCTGCTATGAAAGTCGGTTCTCTGTGTAGGGCCCGGAAGTTTTTTCCGTCTAAATCTATCCTGCACATTTACAAATCTACCATCCGCCCGTGCATTGAATACTGCTGCCATATCTGGTCGGGTGCCCCTGCTGTTCTCCTCGGGCTTCTCGATAAGGTTCAGAGGAGGGTCTGTAATGTGATAGATACCAACTTGGCAGACCGCCTGCAGTCTCTCTCCCACCGGCGAGACGTGGCTTCGCTGTGTCTCTTCTATAAATACTTTCACGGCTTCTGCTCCGATGAACTTAGATCACTGGTGCCCCCTAAATACGAATTTGCACGAAATACTAGATTATCAACTAGATCCCACCCTTTCACAGTGAAATCGATAAAATGCAGCCGTAACTTCTACTCCAACAGTTTCTTTCCTCGCACTTCCCGACTGTGGAATTCTCTTCCAAACGATTGCTTCCCCGACGGCTACAATCTCCAGGAGTTTAAATGTAAGGTCAATAGACACCTCCTAACACACTAACCTGCTCCCATTCTATCAAACACTCTTCCCATCTGCCCGACACTCATCCTCGCTATCCTTACTCATCTATCACCTTTCTCCTGACATTCCCTATGTCTATCCACTCCTTCTCTTTACCTTCCCCTATGTAGCCCCATGCGCAATAGTGGCAGTGGAATGCCTTGCTTGGGGTGAGATGATTAAAAAAAAAAAAAAAAAAAAAATACTTATTTAGAGCCAAAACCGAAGCAAAAACTAAAATAAAAGGGCTGAAAAATACAGACATACAGCAAGTTAAGCAGACACACACACAAACATCTTGCATTTTATATATATAAATATATATATTATCGATTTTCTGCACTATTGCAAGAACTGCAACCTTGAAACTTCTGAATATCTTTTCTTGTCTTTGTCTATGAGTGTATCAAATTTGATTAAAATCGAACCACTTCTTCTATAACCTGATTTTTTCGATTATCGATTTTCGATATTTATCGGGGGTGCCTCGACACAAAACTGAGCGAAGAACACTCGCAGACGCTTATAGTACAACTGTGTAAATTTTCAAGAAAATCGGTTCAGCCGTTTCAGAGTCTATAAGTAACGGACACACACACACACAGTTCCATTTATAAATAAGTTTAGATTACTATTTGCTGCAGCGTTTATTTCGTGTTTTAAAACAAAGGGATCTCGACCGATTTCTACTTTCTCAGAATATTTTCTCTCTCTCTCCCTTTCACTCTGCCTGTCTCTCTCTCTCTCTTTGTCTCGCTCTCTCTTTCTCCATTCTACCTCTCCATCCTCCTTTCCATATCCCTCTCACTCCTGCCTTCCACTCTCTGTGTCATCAAAAAATTATGTATATTTTTCTACAAACTGTTTTTACTTGGTCATGTACCTTAAAAAAAAAGTTATTCTAAAACGATTCGAAATTCGGTGGTGACAAGACAAAGGTTTTCTCAACGCCGAAAACAGTGCATTTGTTCGCTTCGAGCAAGATTAAACCTAACCTAAGTAGCAAAAAAATAGAAAATAGTGGAGAGAAGCTGATAATTTTCTCATTTATAAGTTAATTAAAACTAATTTGCTTTATTTTTCGTTATTACTAGATTTCGCCACACACGCGCACTTGCACAAACGCACGTGCACACGTGTGAGCTCAAGTGTGTGTGTGTATGTGAGTGTTTGTCTGTGTGCGCGCGTGCGTGTGTGTGTCTAAAAATGTGTGAAAATCAGTTGTTGGTGCTGAATGATTTTTTTTAAATGTTCATGTTGATATTCTTGCATTTTACGCGAGGATTTTCAAATCAAAACTAAATGGAAATATGCCATGACAACAAAGATGGTAACCATAGTTGCGAATTTTCACTTTAAATTTATGACGTTTTGAAAGGCCGACAGAAAGTATCGTAAAGTAAACACGAAAATGAAATATATAAATAAGTCACCAGAAAATTTCTTTTTTACATACTTTATCGGGTATTTCTCATCACTCATTTATTGCTTTCTCTCTTTCCTCTCTCTCTCTCTTACACATACACATGAATATATATTGTTAAATATAAAAGACAATTAATGTCTATTATGTTTAATCAAGAGCCGTTCTAAACGTCGTATTTTGGCTTTAATTTCAGTTGAAAATAAAGACAAAACTCCTCCAACATTTGGATAATTTTTTATGAATTTGGTTCTAAGCTTTCAGCTCACCTGAGCCATCTTCAGAGAGGTTATTAAGACGGTAATACAGTAACATCCACCATCACCGACGATTTTATTTTGTGTTGAAATAAAACTCCGCTAGGCAACGGCAATAGTTAACAAAAATAACAAACGCAGTTCGCAAATTACATTTAATTATATTTAACAGTATATGTTTAGAAACTTATTTGCTGCCTCGATACACTATATATATATATATATATTGTCATCCGCAGACAGATCTGTTTCGCCGTATCACATCTCATCAGTACGGTTAGACTCCGATTGCTTTTTTAGTCAGTCGGCGACTCTACCCCTGGTCTATAGGGCGTTCGGTGGGAGTAGGCAGACTTTTAGCGCATATCATTATACGTGCCCAGTAGCTAGAGCACTCTAATTCATTTCACTGAATGAGCGATGCGTACACGCCAGAGTAGCTACTGTTTATCAAAGTCTACTATTTTTCAAGAGTGCTCAATCAGGGTGTGAGAGCGTAAATATTGTGTGTGTATTAATTTAAAACTTTATCAGTTTGAAGATGTCCAGTCTATCTTCGAATACTGTAGTTGGACTTGGTCAATGTGATTTTTGCCATTTCATTGGGTCATTTTGCAGTTAATGTGCGTGTTGTGGTTAAAACATGATCTCTTCTTCCATCTTTGAGTAAAGACATTTTACCTTCTTCCCCTCATATTAATTATAGTTTTACGCATTAAAATTGATTTTACTCACTTTTTTTACCTTTTTTTTTTACCCTAGTTCTCCTTCTATCACGAATATTAGTTGGCTCTCCTTTTGTGGGCAACATATAGCCTCTCCGACATCCAGTCGTTGTCTTGTATTATATCGAGTATTAGTTAATTGGGACGTACAGAATGAACTGGTCGGCCAGCTCGGTCTGACGAACCAACTGGCTTGCTCTACATGGCCTTGGGCGACAGGTTGAAATGTTGAGGCATCACTCAACTGGCTGATGATTCATAATTCACTCTAGATAGGCAAGAAACCTTATGAGGCGGGCCTACAAAAAGTTTAAACCTGCGTGCAGTGTGGGCTGTTGAGGAAGAATGTCGAATTTGCCTTCTTCCACTGCAGCGTTGTTGAACCCTTGTGAAAGTTAATGGAAGACATCATGGTTCGTATGTTGCGCGGAATGTTCTTTGTTCTCGAGACCAGTTCTGTTCGTAGCAATGTCGTATCTCAGTTAATTAAGACTTATCATTATATGCTCCTGTGCTTACTAGGTGTTATGCGAGTGGCGATCTGGACAACGCGATAGAATGAATTCCACCGGCAAGAGAAGTTTACCTCTTCCCAACTCATCTTGTACTTTAGGTATCAGGTTAAAGTCAAGATTAGAACGGAAAGGAAACGACTCCCTCCATTGGAATTTGACAAAAAGTGTTTGAGTCTTTCGTGAATCTGTCGAGTGAAAGTTGCTGACCTAGAGTGGCTTTTTGATGACGGGTAGGCATCAGGATTTTGGGTGTTCTAAAGGGAACATGAGCAGCCTCACCCCCGTAGGATAGGTTAGAAAACATTTGTGTTGTTTTATTTTATTTTTACAAATTAACTTAGCTAGGAGATGAATACTCATTAGCCATTTTTTCTCTACATTTTCTTTTAGTTTAATTCCCCATCTTCTCCCCAATTATGTGACTAGGAATGTCAGTTATCTTGCGGATGCGTGACGTGTTTTGTTTTTTTCAAGGGTGCTCTTTCATTTTTTGTTGTCGTGTTTAGAAGTGTGAGTGACTGAGTGTGTATTTTGGATCAATGATTATTGTTATACTTGGAAAGTCACGCATTAATTTCGTCTAGTTGACTAATGTTTCTGCTATAATCTAAGCGTTCTGATTATGTTTTGTTGTTTGTAAGTTATTGCTACTTGTCATTGTATATATTCATTGGGGAATTTTTTAAAGTTGTTATTTTTGGCCCTTATCATCCACAAAAGATGTACATATGGGATTTAGTTAAGATATCACAGAGTTACTGTAATATTATGGGGACTGTAGCAAGAGTGGTTAGCAGCAATGTGGCAATTTGGTGTAAGGATTATTTTAGTGTGCTAGGGTCAACGATTGTGGCAGGTTAAGTTAAAGTATAAGGCGGATGATGACTAACCTTCCTCGTACCCTTTTTTAGGCCTTGTGTCAAACTTGTACTGTTGTATAATAAATATAAGGTGGAGGGTCATTATCGAGTGAACCACCACTTTCCCTTAATCAAGAACCTGCTTCCATTTGGAGAGTAACACAAGCCTGACTCCGCCGAAAGTTTAGAGACACGTTTGAGGTGAACAGACGAATGTCCAACCCAGCCTTAAGTTGGATCAAAGAGATACTTTTGGCTGGACTCGAGGGCTCAAAATACCCAAATGAATGGACTTTGTGTCACATCCGCTTTGGTTGAAAAGTCTTAAATACCAGTGTGGACTTAAGTCTAATAATTTTTATTGCTCTTTTGAGTATTGATAATGCTTCATTCCAAGTGTATTTTTTCTTTTTTTTTCTTTTTTGTAGTAGTGTGGAACATCAAAATATTGATTGCATTATTATTTTCTTTTCAATTACATCTGATATCAATTTTATTTTTCTTTGGTTTAATGTCCTCAGGTGATGCGTTTTCTGTTATTTGTATATCTTTTAAAGTTTTTTCCGCAAGCTAAGCAGTACTGCCACTGGTGCGCAGGGGGCTTCATATGAGGAGAGCAAAATGTTACTTAATTGAAGAGTGAATGGATATAGGAACAGGTTACAGGTGGTGTCAGAGAATGGGTATAAGAAGGATGGGAATACTGGTGTGAGGAGAGTTGCGTGAGAATAGATTGAAAATGGAGAAGAACAAAATACAGGGTTGTCGAGTAAAGGATAAGAACGAAGGGAAGTCAAGAAGATAAGAAATAGCAATTGACGTTCTAATTAAACTTTTGGAGTGTGTAGCTATCAGAGAAATAAGTATACTGAAGGGTGTTCTACAAACAAGAAGTGTGATAAAAGAAACTGTTATAGTAGAAGAGTCGATTATTTAATTAAAAGCTCATTTTTCCTCTCTTTTCTACAAATACTTTCACGGGTTCTGCTTCCCTTCTGCATGAATATACTCGAGTTAAAAGACGAGCGATTAGGTACCACCTTTTTACAGTGAAACCGATCAAATGTAACTGTAACTTCTACTTCATCAGCTTCTTTTCTTCCCGCCTGTGGAATTTCCTTCCTTATACTTGCCTCCCTGAGAGATACAATCTCCAAGAATTTAAATGCAATATCAATTGCAATCTCTTACCTCCTTGACTAGCATCCTCTTTCTGACAACCCTTGTATCATGTTTTTCTCCCTTTCCACTCTAATGCAGCTCTCTTCACATCAGTGTTCTCATACTTTTCTTACATGACATGCCCTGTAACTTGTTCCTCTTTCTCATCACTCACCTCTTTATGTAACCTAGTGGCAGTACTGCCTTACGTTGGGTGAAATGATTACAAAAACATATCTACCTATCAGTAAAATTATATGTTTTCCGTCCATCACACTCTCTAAAATAAACATACATTGAACAATCGAAATAAAATTTTGGGGAGAAATGCCAACAAGGAAGTGGGCACAGTGTACAATCAATCTTAAAATGGTGCATAGCTTAGTACAATCAATTTTTATTCATTTTTTCGAAAGTGTAAATTTAATTATTTAATATACAAAATACTTCCACTATTTTAAAAACAGTTTCATGGTTAAAATGGCAAATACGTATTTAATAAAAATGCAATATTGTTTTTTACATATTTTTCTTTATGTTTTTTATATATAAGAATCCATTTTCCAGTTTGTCCTTTGTTTGCAAGAACTATAAACAAAACAAAAGGCCAAACGCTTAAAAAAGATGAAAATTGGATACAGAAATATTTACGCATGGTCAGTTGTGTGATGCACGCTAAGAATTTATTCTGCGTGGTTAAAATGTGAGAAAAAGAAAATATTCTTATAAAATTTATTTTACCATTGTCCTATAAAATCAAATTATCAGATCGCGAGTTAGGGTTTTTGTTAATTCATTTTTTTTAAAATATCTGCTTATTCAAATTTAATCAATCATTTTGTCAATTGAACGAAACGTGGAGTTTGAAAGGCTCGGCAAAAAATATTACCGACAACTTCAATAATACTAAATACTGCAAAGATTAAACAAATTATAGTATTTAATCATTCCATATTCTTAATTTCTTATTATGGATTTAGTTGAGGTGTCATCACTGCTTAAATTCCAAAACATATCGTTGTTTTGTTTTGTTTTTTAGAAATGTTTATCTGAGTTCTGTTTTTTTAAAATACGTGGTAAAAGATATTGACAGTGTCGGGTTTACATATGAGGTAGTATGGGCTGCAGCCTAGGAATCCAAAGACTAGAGCCCGCAAGCAACAGCTTCTAACTCCTGAAGAAAAATAAAAAATGATATGATGAATGAGGACATTTATTTCTTTCCAGAGGTAATGAGTCCACTTTTGAAAGATTTTAAAGTTTCGGATAAAATATATCATTAAGTTGCTAATTAAATATATTGGATGAGTTCCCAAATCATGAATATTTTAAGTGTTTCATTTTTACACTAGCAAAGTATTCTCTCTCTCTCTCTCTCTCTCTCTCTCTCTCACTATATATATATATATATATATATATATATTTATTTATTTATTTTCCATTGTAAACGAGTTATTATGCGACCTAGGTTTCTACCATGATTGAAAATCTCCTGAAGTCACCAAGCATGGTAGAAACCTAGGTCAAGTACTAACTCGTTTACAAATGGAAAATATTCAAAAGTTCTACAATTGTATTGAACACATTTTAATACAAATGTTTACTGGTCTAATCTTTTAAGACCAGAAACTAAGTAATGAAACAATCAATATATATAAATATATAGCGAGTAGTGCGAATATACGTAGTGAAAGGAAACCCAAATTACATCTATTGAGGATTAAATCCGGGCATGCTATTGATATTTTCTTCAAAATCATTATTATCTTAAATGTGTATACTTTCATCATCGGCAAAGTTTACCCCAGATCAGCAGTATATTAGCCTCAGGTGATAAATCTTGTACGCTGTTTTTCTCTTAATAGATTCGTTGTGGTCAATATTTAAGGAATCTGTGCGCATTTCTTTACAATTTTTCTTGTACCTACGCAGCGGATAGTCAAGGAATAGATTACATAGATTTGGGTTTCTCATTTTCTCCGTGTCATATTCCTGCTGAAGTTGAAAATACCTTAATATTGGGGTCTTTACCAAACATGTACAACTGTCGGAATCGATATAGATCCTAAATAGAAAACACATTATCAAGACGGACATCCACTGAGTATTTTTAAAATGATTTGGCTTCACTCTGCAAACCTAATCTACCCGCGGAAAGAAATGTCTATCCTAGTTAGTAAAATCTACCTATATTCTAAACCAATGTATCCAGGCGAAAAGACAGTATCTGATAATCGTAATCAAGAGATAAAAAAGGACCAGCCAAATTGGAACCATAATTTTGAAAAGAGAAGAATGAAGAGGCTTGTAGAAGTGGTTGTGCAGACTAAAAAAATAGAAGAATCTACCATCTTCGATATTGTGTAGGTTGGTTGGTTGGAAAGAGGAAAAATGATAAATGCGTGTCAGTTAGAAGACACCATTGTGTGGCAAAAGAAAAGGGAAAGAAACTTTCATTTTAGAGATGTTGATGTGGACAAGAGAAAAAGAGAAAAAAAGGCCTGACATCTTCGAAAAGTGGTTGTGAAGACAAAAACGTAAAAGGGCTTGACAGCTTCGAGACATGTTTGTTAAGACCAGAAACAAAAAGAAAAATGAGAAAATATCAAAAGTTGTTCAAACTACTGACTAAACTCTGAATTACGAAATTTAGATTGGGGTCAGTATTACTTGGAGCACTCAGAACAGTGTTAAATTTGAAATGAGATAAAATGGAAATAAAAGACGAATTGTAACGGTGTTGATTACTGCAAATATATTGTAAATAGCATTGTCCTTTCCTGTTCTCCACCGAAAACTATGTGCTGTTAACAGGGAAATGTATGAAAAGAAAATAATAATACTGAAAAAGCGACACCCAAATCTACTAAAAGAAAAACCTGTAAGTCATCATTAAAAACCTTTGTGACAACATCAAAATGGGCTTCAGTCTTGAAAAATCTACTTTCAATTGAGGTAAACCAATAAAAACTGGAAATTTCTCGACTAACGCAGATAATTATAGTCAAACAGAGACCGTTTACTCACACATTAAATATTGCTGTCACATATGGTCTGGTGATTCTACTATGTATTTAGAGATTGTTGACAAAATCCAAAGAAGAATCTGCAATGCTATTAGTCCTGAGTAGGCATCTCGGCTTCAGTCAGATTTCCTCTACCGTAACGTAGCTTTTATATGTCTGTTTTATAAATACTTTCATGGTAATAGTTTTTTTTAGCATAGTTCTTTGTTATTTAGACTTTATGCATTTAAGCATACTACTATATTGGCTATGCGTTTTGGTGCTGTGGATATCGGGGTGCCGAGTACGAATTCCAGTTGAATCCATTGAATTCACTTACGCACAATTACCCTTGTGAAAGGTATTAATCCGTCTCTTCCCTCCAGTTATGTGTTAAATATCAGGACAGATTGGGTTCTATAGCCTTAGTCGGCAACCAGTCTACCGGAGAAATCAATGGCAACCTACTGCGGGATAATCTTCTGCCTACTCAGTCATGTGTCGTTTGGGATATGATCGCTAAAGGGTGTATCACGTATGGTACATTCAGTTTAAATGGCTGAGTATAACCGTAACCTCTATGCAAACATTTTCCTGCTTGTCAAAAACAAAACATCACGGCCCAAATTAACCTAAATACCAAGTAAAAATAGATTCTATCTGCAAGTGATCTACAATGATATTGTCAACAACTATCCACGATTACTGTAGAGTTCTGTGATGACACAAGAGATAACGATGCTTCTAAAATCTTCCCAAGAATATTTATTAAAGAATGAAGTAAACCCAAAGTGTATTTTTCTGTACTTAAGTTGAAGAGATTCTATTAAATTTCTGGATGTCCTCCTCTTTGCATTCTACAAAAATTTTCATGGTTTCTCCTCCGACGAACTTAAGTCACTGGTGCACCCACCACAAGAATTTACCCGTACAACCAGACTGGCAACAAGGTCCCACCCATTTAAAGTTAGATCAATCAAATGCAGCCGACAATTCTACTCCAATAGTTTCTTTTCTCGCACGTCCCGCCTGTGGAACTACCTTCCATATACTTGCTTTCCTGGCTGCTACAACCTCCAGGAATTTAACTGCAATGTCAATACACATCTCTTATTCACTTACTCCAGTTCTTTCTACATCGCACTGTATATATTGTTTTTTTTCTTTCTCTCTACCTTTGCAACTGTCTTCACACCTGTGTTTCTATCCTTCTCTTGTCTTTTCTCTGACACCCCCTGGAACTGGTCCATCGTTCTCTTCACTCTCGTCTTGTCCAAACTTTTACTCTTTTGTAGCCCCCTGCGTATCAATGGCGTTACCGCCTTGCTTAGGGTGAAACGATTAAAAAACATTGAAAAAAATAACTTGAGTGGATAGTAAATATGTTCAATTGAAAGTAAGCCTACATTTCCACCTACACAACGGTATGATCCAAAATTATCACCAATTAGCAAAGGTGGTGGTGTTACTTTTGCTCTGAGTGTTTAATATACATACCATGTGTAATATACAAGTAAATTGAACATATTTATGCCTTAAAAGGAGAGCTGGTTTTCTGTCCATCACGCATTGTCTTAGGGTGAAATGCATAAGCGTATAATTGACTTACAAGTACTTATTCCATTTCCTGTACATTGCAATAACACGCACGTATAAATACACGCACGATTTGACATGTTTTAAAATAAGACACTGGAATAATACATTCCTCTCCTCTGTAGTCTTCATAAGCCTTACATCAGGTGAAGAATATCATCACGAATTTAGAGACATGAAAGAAAAAGAAATACAAATGTATCAACAGCTTAATTTCCGCCAAATTCTCCCTGCTTACATGTGTCTATGGCTTTGAAATATAAAAGTAATCAGATTTTCTTTTTCTTACCTAAAATTGGTGAGCATTACTATCTTGTTTATAATAGTTTCACTCAATTTATCTCAGTTTATAAGAGTCTGTTCCCACCTATCTATTTCAGTCTATTCATGCCTATCTATAAGTTTTGAGCAATTATTTATGCTTTTTAATGTTACCATTATTCTTTTAAAAATAAAGTACAATTACATTTTACTAAGTCGCTTATTCACTATTATTTTTTATTTTCTACGTGTAGGAATACGGTAAATTCGTATGTGTTTCACATCTTAGATAATTCCCAAATTCTTTTACGTGGATAGCTTTCCATTCATGACCTTATATCAACATCATTAAAGCCAGGTGAGCGCCCCGGTCTGAGTTCATTTTTCAATGACGTGTTTTCCGGACGAAACTTTGCAAATCTATTACGCACTCCCACAATAAATACTATATACTTTTCTAGAGATATTTACAACGTTATTTCCCTCGCTTGAACACCCATAGCATAAGCTGATGTAAATGTTCTTTCAATCACTTCATCAGTCGGGTCAGGAAATGTATACTTTAATTCCCATTGGTGTCCGCAATATAATCCACAGTTTAATTCACAATGCCGTACAAACCTAACGTAATTTATTCTTAAATGTCTCGCCCGATCAGCATCTCCGATGATCGATTCATCATTACAAGTACTTCTCCAAAACAGAAATTACTTTTTACTTAATATATTCATCTAGTCATATTCATTATGTATTAAAATCAGTATATTCAGATCTGTATTTATTGTTACCACAAAGTAAATGTACAATTAATTATTTATGGTGATAAAATAAATTTAGGTTTATTTCTTAAAAATTTGTAGCTATAGAAATTGAATTCAGCTAAAAATGTCATTAATAGAATTAAAGGGAAAAATTGTATTAATTTCTCGACGAAAATCCCATTAATGATTTAATCGCTGCAAAATCAGAAAAACATAAGAATTAATTGATATTTTACGCATTCATCTGGTAATAAATAAAATCAATTTTTACGTCTTCTTATAAGCTTTTCAGAAATAGTTTTAGATCTGTAAATCAATTAAAATATTCATGCGCACATGCAAACCTACGTACGCACGCAATATGAATGAAATTGCAATGAACATCTGTGTCAAGTGGACTATCCTCTGCTTAACAAGATAAGCATATACCATATTTTTGTATAATACGAAATGAGTATAATACGTTTCCTTGTGTATAATACTAATTGAGTATAATACGTTTTCCTTGTGTATAATGCAAATTGAGTATAATACCTTTTCCTTGTGTATAATGTGAATTGAGTATAATACGTTTTTCTTGTGTTTAATACGAATTGAGCATAATACGTTTTCCTTGTGTATAATGCAAATTTAGTATAATACCTTTTCCTTGTGTATAATACTGTTGTGGATTCTTGTTTAGAAAACCACACAATATAAGAATAACACAAAACAGATATGAGAGGAAAAATGTAAGTATATTTGAACAAAAGATATACAACCTGTACACGGTTAGTAGATTCAGAAATACTTGTTAGTTGGAGTACAATGCATACAAACAAGTACGTCCGGTTAATATGTCTTTATACTTGCTGACCAACGAGCGGCAGTTCAACTGCTCTGACAAGCACCAACGCTAACAACAACTATATTTAGTTGTCCCTCCCAGTAAGGGCAACATGTGACACATGGTTAGTTATGACTGGGATTTCCGGGCTATATGGCTCGGCCAAAAAATACCTGTCTATTTTTCCCCAGTCGTGCTTCTACCCTTCGGCGGAACCACGACTGGGTTATTGCTCTCTGCTCGGAAGCAGAGAGCGCCCTCTACCCGAAAGCAGAGAGCTGACAGTGTTATAGCTGAAGAGTCTCAGCAACTCTAACAACAACAACCCGTTCTATGTACGAAGGATTATTTGTATACCAAGGAAGAGTCCATAGAGTGTGTGAAAAGGGGTAACTCTAACACCTCCTCCCTAGCTATTTTTAGGAAGGGTTAAATTTTTTTCGTTTTGGATCAATAACCAAAGGCTCTGTAAATTTCTACTTCCTGATGGTTCTTCTGATTTCCGTTTTAGCTTTTGGTTTCTGGATGTCAAAAGCTTCGAAGATTTCCTCCATAGAATCTACACATGCAAAAGTTGAGGTGCTCGGTTTGTCACCTCTTTTTTTTTTGGATTTGATTAACGTGTCTTCTATGCGTGAATTTTCTCCTTTTGATAGTATACAGTACGCTTCCAATTCTGCTTATAATAATTTCTGGCTCCTAATACGCCATATTGTTATCCAAAATTTTGAAATATACATTTTTGCCGGCCTTGAACGATCTTTTCACTATTGTAGGTGTATTGAGATTATTGCTTTGCCTGGTAATAATTTCTCGAAAATCGATCGGATTTTTCGCGCGAACATCACCTCGGCCGGTGACAGTCCTGAAGGTGTGTCCTGCTTTGACATAATAGGGTAGAATTGTAGGAATTGCTGTAATACTTTTTCTGTAATGTCTATCTCTTTTTTAACGCCTTCTCAAGCGTATCTACAAATCTTTTGGCAAGCCCATTTGATCGTGGGTGATAGGGAGCTGTTTTTTATGTCTTATTAGGTACATTTCACAAAAATCTTTAAAATCACCTGACGTGAATTGTGTACGATTATCTGTAACTAAAACATCAACGACGCCGAACCTCGCAAATAGTTCATGAAAATATCTTATAGTATTGTCAGTTGTTTCGTGTTTATATCTAAAAACTCCTAGCCATTTACTAAAGCTGTCTACTACTATAAAACAGTAGTAGCTATTTATAGGTTCTGCGTAGTGTGCGTGTATCTCTTGACCACGGTTTGTCCGCCTTTGGCCAAGGTTTTTGTATAATCGGTGGCGATTATGCTGCCGCCACACAACCCTTAAACTTTTCCACCATCTCTGCGATATCTTCATCCATTTTTGGCCAGTACACATCGCTTCTCAGTAGCGTTTTCATGCGATTTTTCCCGGGATGCCAACATGAAAGTCTTTTAAGATTCTCCTTTGAAGTGACTTCGGTATCACGACCATTTCATTATACAATAGTACATTGTCACAAATTGAGAAACTATCTGCCAATTTTGCGTCTCTGTTTTCAATTTTTTCTTTGTCGTGTTAATAAATTCATCCGCTTCTGCATTTCTTCTTATCTCTAGCAATGTAACCGGTAGTTCTTTGACCGTGTTACTTAGTACTTTGCTGATTTCATCCTCCGCTCTCAGCGCTGCTATCACTGAGTCTTCCAATGGTTCACTTTTCTTAAGAATAAGCCTCGATAATCCATCTGCGTGCCGTAATTTTTTCTGGTAAATATTCTAGTTTAAAATTGTAGTTTATTAGTATTGTGCCTCACCTCATGAGTCTATCCGCGGTATATACAGGCAGTCCTTTCTTAGATACAAATATGTTAAGAAGCGGTTTATGGTGCGTTTGTAGTGTCAATTCTCTACCGTATATATATGTATGAAATCGAGGTATGGCGAAAATAATTCCCAAAGTTTTATTTTCTATTGGTGAATAGTTTTTCTCGGTCGGTAGTAATGTTCTCGATGCATTGCCTACCGCTTTTGTAGTACCATCCTGCATTTTATGTAAAATGCATGCTCCCACACCGTGTAAGATTGCATCACTTACTCAATAATCTCCAGCCTAGGGTCGAAATGTGTCAAAGTTAAATCAGATATCAATTTATTTATAATTTCGATAAGCGCCGTTTTGCACTTCTCCGACCAGTTCCACTGGATATCTTTCTTCAGTAATTCGTTGAGGAGTGCCCTCAATTTATGCATACTATCGATAAACTCTCCATAGTAATTAGCAAAAGAGAGAAAGCTTTGCAATTGTTCAACATTTTAAGGCTCAGGCATGTTTTTGATTGCTGAAGCTCTCTCTGGGTCAGATTTCCTGCCATTCTCATTTATGATGTGGCCCAGATATTTTATTTCTTTCAAGAAGAAATCACATTTCTTCTCTTTAACTTTTAACCCAAAGTATTGTAGTCTTTTTAAAATTTCCTTGATGTGCGTCGCATTGTCTTTTAAATTATCGCTTTTAATTAAAATATCGTCCAGATAAACTGTGGCGAAATTTTGCCCCGTCAACATAATATCCAGCGTCTGCTGAAAAATCGCAGGCGCTACTTTTGTCCCGAATGATAGCCTGTTGTATTTGTATAGACCTTTGTGCGTATTTATGCACGGTAAGTTGAAACTTTCTTCCATAATTGGAATCTGCAAGTATGCTTCGCTTAGGTCAATCTTTGAGAAAATTTTTCAACCATTAAGTTTAGTGAATATTTCTTCTGGGCTAGGCAATGGATAGTGATGGTCTTTAAACAACCGGTGCCGCCCATTCACTGAAGTCAGTTTTCGAAATATTTCCAGTTTGCTCTAGCCTCTCCAATTCTTTGTCTATTTTTCTCAATTGTGGCGAAAGCTACGTTTCTCTTTTTCCTAAATACAGGCTGAGCACTCTGTTTAAGCTCGATTTTTGCTTCAAATTTGTTGCAAGGTCCTAACACACTTGAAAATATTTGTGGGAATTCTTTGGGCAATTCCTCTTTCAGATTTGTGGCTTCCAAAAACTCACAGTCTATTCTTTTACAAAACGAACTAATAGGTAAATCCCATACACTGAATTGCTGCAACGAGTCCGTTCCTACTATGTTGTCTGAATTTCTCATCACACAGATTTTTTTTTTTATTTCTCCCTGGAATTTTACATTCACTATAATTTCACCTTCAAAATCTATTTTTCCCCGTTACGGATTTAGCATTTTTTTTAGTGCATAGCATGGTCGGCCTATTTAACTTCCGACATGTTTGAAAGTTTATAATCGTTAAATCAGATCCCGAATCCAGTTGCAATATAGTTCTTTATTCAGAATTTCCATTTCAACGTATGTTCTGATATTTTCCTTATTTTCATCCTCCATTCTAGTAAACCTTACCCTACTAGATTGATTTTTATTTCTGCATACCGTAGCTTTGTGGCCCATCTTACAACATGCTCGGTAGTTTTTGTATTTAAAAACACAATCCTAAAACCAATGCCATCCACCACATCTGTAACATGCAGAAGGGGAGGATTGTTTTTTACTCGATTCTTGTCAACCGTAGTGTTGCATTATTTTCTCTTTGGCATTATAATTTTGTTTTGTCTGTTGGGAGGGTACAAAACGTAAATTTCTTTTTACCTTTCGAATGTACACTACTCCTTACTCTTCAATGTCCTTGCTATCTTTCTTTATGCTGAGGTATTTCTGGTAATCTTCTGACAATTTTTGTAATGTTAAACCTGCCTCGTTTTGCAGTTTGATCAGCATGCGTTTCCTCATTTCGCTGTCTTTAGCAGCAACTAGTCCTTGGACATATATGAGACACTTGAAATTGTCTTGGGTAAGTTCCGACAATTTAAAATTGTCACAATGTTTATTGACGATAACTGCAAAAGTAGAATAGTCCTCGTTTTTGTCTTTTCTGAGATTAAGGCATTTCCACCTTTTATGGAACAACGAGATTTTGGAGCTAAATAGCTCTGTGAGGCCTCATCGAACGTTAGATCATTCATTTTTTAGGGAGAATATAGTCTACGAACTTGGTGTGTTCGTCTGTGTCTAATTTCTTGAGGAGAAGTCTTAATTTTTTTCTTCTCACTCTAGTGCTGAGAGTCGATATTAAAAATATCCTCGTATCGCCTGTAATACTCTCCGAAATTTTTTATCTTCCTCAACTGAGTATTTAAAACTTTCAATCACGTTCCACACCGCATCTTGTGAAAATGTCTCCTCCTTTTCTGTGTTCCTCTCCAGGGCTGTGCTTGTTAATTTTAATAACAGTTCTTGCAGTTGTGTTTGTCTTTCCTCGTTTGCCTTTTGCATTTCAATTTGTTTTTTCGTTAGTCTTTTGCATTTCCATCTGTTTTATTTCTAATTGATATTGTCTTTCTTCAGTTCTCTTTATGATCTCGAGTATTCACTTTTGAAATTCTTCCATTTTTTCCGGTATTAGTATCGACAACTTGTTTGTGGTCGACTTATTCAAGTCAATTTGTAGCACACTTTGTTAAAGTGATTCGGGGTGGGGGAGAGACAAAATTCGTCACGATTTCGTTGTGCGACTTGTATGCGAATCTGTTTCGCCAATTTGATGTTGTCGACTGCTCTTAGGTGATTTTCGTGGTCCTCGACGCTAAGTTTTTTTTCCTTAGTGTTATGCGTAAGTTCGTTCTTTGCTTTTTGTTTTTTTCGCCAATTTGCTCTTTACAACTGATGTGACAACGTCTTTTTTTTCTCCTCGCGAACTTCTTCGTCGCCAAATTGTTGCTTGGCGAGAATGTATTTTTTTTCCTCCGCGTGAACTAGTACGACTCCTTCGTTGCTTAATTGTTGTTTGGCGATTGACGTGAAACACGTACATTCTTCCGCGTGACTTGTTCGAATCTTCGTCACCAAGTTGTTGTTTGGCGAGCATGTATTTTTCTTCCGCGTGAACCTCTTCGAATGCTCGTTGCCAAATTGTTGTGGATTCTTGTTTATAAAAAAACACAGTATAAGAATAACACAAAACAGATGTGAGGGGAAAAATGTAACTATATTGAAAAAAAGATATACAACCTGTACACGGTTAGTAGATTCAGGAATACTTGTTAGTAGGAGTCAAATATATACAAAGAAGTAAGTCCGGGTAATAAGTCTATATTCTTACTGACCTACGAGCGGCGGTTCAACTGCTCTGACAAACACCAACTCTAACAACAAAAACACCCGTTCTATGTAGGAAGGATTATTAGTATACCATAGAAGAGTTCATAGAGTGTGTGAAAAGAGGTGACTCACCAACAAATAGGAATTGAGTATAATATGTTTTCCTTGAGTATAATACGAATTGATCATAATATGTTTTCCTTGTGTATAATACGTATTGAATATAATACGTTTTCCTTGTTTATAATACGAATTGATTATAATACGTTTACCTTTTGTATAATACGAATTGAGTATAATACGTTTTCCTTTTGTATAATATGAATTGATTATAATACGTTTTCCTTTTGTATAATACGAATCGAGTATAATACATTTTCCTTTTGTATAATTCGAATTGAGTATAATACGTTTGCCTTTTGTATAATACGAATTGAGTATAATACGTTTACCTTTTGTATAATACGAATTGAGTATAATACGTTCTCCTTTTGTATAATACGAATTGAGTATAATACGTTTTCTTTTTGTATAATACGAAATGAGTATAATACGTTTACCGTTTGTATAATATGAATTCAATACAATACTTTTTCCTTTTGTATAATACGAATTGAGTATAATACGACTCCGTTTTTCTGAAGCTGAAAACGAATCAATTACCACATTTGAATATAATACGATGCTGTAGTATAACAATGGCTACGTATTTTTTTGAAGAGTTCTACCATATACATTAAAATGTCAATTTTCATATTTCACTAACATTTAATTTTTCATGATATCAAACAGTAGAAATAAACAGATGTTTTGACGTTGCGTGTTTCTTAATTCATTTTTAAAAACATATTTTTGAATTTTCAGGCATAGATGCTAACAAAATATATTCAGTCATATATTTTAAGTGCTTCATAAATCTATCCTATTTTCCGATTGATATGAATTTACTGCATTTCTACATATTGATAAACTATGAAAATAGAACACAGTTTTTAATTAAGAGGGGAACAAATATTATCTACATATCAAATACGTTTTGCAAACAGTTATTATTAACAATTCCCTATGTTTTGTTTCATTATATATTGTACTGAGTGCATTTGAAATCTTACTGTTTTGAATAAAAGATGTTTTAACCTGAGCAGAAATTCCGAAAATGTGTACTAATAATAATACGACCGATGATTCTGCCTTTAATTTGATTGCAAAATTTCTCGTATTATGCACGAGAAAATAGGTTAATCCGAAATGTATGATTCTTTGACGTCATTTGTTTTTATTCATTCTGTATTTCATGTGTAGGCATTCTCTAATTAATCTGTGTCCGTTTAATCTGTTACAATTTAGACTTTAAATTTTACTATTTTTCCGTCTGAAAGCAAAGAAGTAACGAACTAATATACTCATAAATGATTTCAATGAGTATAAATATATTGCAAAGTATAAAAATTAATTTCAAATATGATCGTACCATTTCAGTAAACAAACGTGATAAATGCTCCCAATATGAGAACCTGAAAGTACAAATTAATAAATGTGGAATTTAATCCAAGCATTATTCTAAAATTATTGGCGGCACTAAAATGATTTAAAAGAATATTCATATATATTAAGACGATCCCAGTAAATACATATGTGTCCTTCCAAAAGAGATTGTAATTATGTACTCCGCTCAGAACCCTAGAAAAAACACTTTCAGTGCATTATACGCAATTATTTGTGGAATACTTGCTAAATTATTGTAACAAACCGAATATTTAAATAAATAATTCAAATTCCGGATGTCTAAAGGGGAACGTTAAAATAAAACTCATTGTACTAAATTAAAAGAGAATCTATTGCTTTTTATTCAATACTAGCAGTATAGCCTGGCGTTGCTCGGGTGTAATGAAAGCTTTAAAACTAATTCATTGGTCCTAGAGCTCAGACTCAGCCTAAAGAATATTTGTGTGAAGTTTGGTGAGAATCGGATAAAAATTGTGGATTTGTATAAAGGACATACAGAAAGATAAACAGACACACACACAAACATCTTGCTTTTATATATATATATATATATATATATATATATTATCGATTTTCTGCACTATTGTAAGAACTGTAACCTTGAAACTTCTGAATATTGTTTCTTATATCTTTGTCTATGAGTGTATCAAGTGTATCAAATTTGATTAAAATCGAACCACTCCTTCTGTAACCCAATTTTTTCGATTATCGATTTTCGATATTTATCGGAGGTACCTCGACACAAAATCTAGCTACGAACACTCGCAGATGCTTATAGTACAAGTGTGTAAATTTTAAAAAAATGGTTTAGCCGTTTCGGAGTCTATAGATAACGGACACACACACAGAGAGACACATACACACAGACAAAGTTCCATTTATAAATAAGTTTAGATCTATTCTATAGGATTTAATGAGTCGTAGAATTCTGCTGAGGCTCATTATCCTTTCAATCGTAATGAGTTTTAATAAGTGTTATTCAATTCAATAGACCACAAGCATAGATTACCCAATGAGGATTGAACTTAAAACTTGCGCATGAATTGGCGCTTCTCAGTTTAAGTTCTAAGAGAAAAACAGAATTCATGAAAACAACTTGAGTATTTCTAAAAGCATCTGCTTGGCTTCTAAAACTGTGCATTCAAGTTGTCCTGCGCATTTTTCCCCAACAACGTTCACTTGTTACATAATTCATAGTGATGCCGATGAGACGAAGATTATGTAAAACTCCAGATATAAGCTTTCAATAATCGATATAGATAGATTCTTTGGAGAACGTTTTCTATAGAAATAAGCCTAACTTCTTCTATTACTTCTATAAACAATTCATGACAAAAAAGAAAATGGAATAAAGTCGTGATAACACAGGGAGCATATTTGTCGCAATGAACACTTGATTGTTTTGACGCTTTTCATTGGATCGACTGAAACGATTTTTAAACAAATTTCCCTTCTGAATCTATCCTGCACATTTATAAGTCTACCATCCGCCCGTGTATTGAATACTGCTGCCACATCTGGTCAGGTGCCCCTGCTTTTCTCCTCGGGGTTCTTGACAAAATACAACTGAGAATCTGTAATGTGATCAATACCGACTTGGCAGACCGCGTGCAGTCACTCTCTCACCGGCGTAACGTGGCTTCCCTGTGCCTCTTTTATAAATACTTTCACGGCTTCTGCTCCGATTAACTTACATCACTGGTGCCCCCTAGGTACGAATTTGCACGAGATACTAGATTAGCTACTAGGTCCCACCCTTTTAGAGTGAAACAGATAAGATGTAACTGCAATTTCTACTCCAACATCTTCTTTTCTCGCATTTGCCGCCTGTGGAATTATCTTCAATACACTTGCTTTCCCGACAGCTACAATCTCCAGGAGTTTAAATGTAGGGTCAATAGACACCTCCTAATACACTAACTGTCATTCATTCACTCAAACACCCTTCCCATCTACCCAACCCCCATACTCGCTATCCTTACCCGTATATCAACCTCCTTTTGACATTTCTTATATCTAACCACTATTTTCAATCACTTTCTCCTAAGTAACCCCATGCGCAATAGTGGAATGCCTTGCTTGGGGTGAAATGATTAAAAAAAAATCTTAAGGAAGAACAAGTTAGTATACATTAACGCATATTCTGTTGAGCTATTCTTAATTCCTGGATTCAAATAGTTTCGAAAATTAACATTAATGAGGAGAATAAAAACACGCTGGGGATGCTTTTAAGACCTACTGCTGAAAATTTCTTAATCTGACTTACTCGCTGAGGCTTGGTCATGGAAAAAAGGAATCGGAAGAGAAACTTTTCACTATGTGTTATCATAGAATATAAAACATTGTTTCTAAAGAATAAAATAATTACTTAAAAGATGAATTAATCCAAAAATAGAAAAAAGCATCGAAAAATGTAAAAATACTTATTTCAAAATTGTTGCAACATAATAAGTTTAGAAAAGACAAATGTTTAAAACTGTTGTCACAAAATGATTCATCTGAAGGAAAATAGAAAAGGAACAAAATATCTTAGCGGCCAATAATAATAAAATAAAAAGAGAAATCCTGTGACATGATAATAAACAGAAAAGAGTGAAGTATAAGGAGGGAATAATTAAAAAATACAAGGTATTTAAAACTTTGACAGAATTGTTTTACTAATGTGTTTAGAAGATAACTGCGTTCAAATGTGTAAGAAAACATTTGTTGATGGTTTAAAAAGACGCAGTAATAATGTCAAAGGAAGGAAGATAAGCACAAAATGACGGCAAATAGTAAGAAGAAGCGAACTGGCAAGTAGAAAAGAAAAGAAGAAAGCATTTAGAAAATCAGAAGAAAAAGATATGAATTAAGAAAGAAAGGAGTTCAAGTCGGAAATTTTTTGCTTGGTTGTTTTATGGTATATCAAAATCTCGTGGGTCATTTATAGCTGATAAGACCTTTTTTTTCTTTCAACAATTTATTATTGTTTTTTTTTATATAAGTTTTGTGTCTAGTAATACTTTTTCTTTTCGAGTATCAAGATTCATTTTTAAGGGCAGGGTCCCCAAGTCCTACCCTGTTATTTAACCCATAACTGTAGGGAAGGAACGGATTAATACCTTTCTCAAGGGTACCAGTGCTTAAGTGAATGCAAGGTATTTCTCTTTCCGAGCCGATATCCACTGCACCACAACGCACATCCGTCACTAAACGCTTACAGAACCTGGTATTCCCAAGCGGTCATCCATGTAAGTACTGACCAGGCTCAACGTCGCTTAACTTCGGTGAGCGAGCATGAACCGGTGTATTCAAAGTGATATGTCCGTAAGCCACTCAAGTCGAAAATAAATAAGATATAAATGTTTGATGGGGAAGTACAAATAAAAAAACATAATTTTAAGTAAATAAGTCTTATCAATGCAGACGCTGACAAAACATTTTCTTTTCTTAAATATATGTTTATTTAAAAAATATTTTATGTCCAGAATGTTTTTTTTTTAAATTTTGCAAGGGATAAAAAGAATGAATAATCACAATTTGAAAAATGACTAATGTTAAAAAGTTATATAGAAAATCTATTGTTTAGAAAAATATAAATTAGATTTTTTTTTTTTCAGAAGTGTCAGGATTCGAGGAAACTTCTTTCTTTTTGTGTTTAAAGATTTTGTTTTACCATAATTTAAGCTGTTTCGATGAATTGGAATAAATAAATGAGTAATTTTCGCATTTTACTCACCTCCCGCATCAGTGGTGGGCAATAATGGATAACGGGGCGCACGCGGCCCGCCACAGAATTTCGGTGTCTCGCGGAAGCATTCAGGGAAAATCTTTTAATTTATCATTTTCTTCAACTTTTTCTGTCAAATATTCGTGCTGACAATTTTACATATTTTACATAGAAATCGCTCGTGAATTTTAATGTTTCCAATACGAAGCTGCTATTTATTAACCATCACAGACAACCGCTCCTATCCCCATTAGCATGGATCAGAGTAGCCTCCCTGAGAGCAAAACACTACGCCTCCTTGTCCTAACACACTCAGTGGACGTCAAGATGAATGATTATATCGAATCCATAGCTAAATTCGCTGTTAAGAAGGTCAGTTCACTGTGCAGAGCCAGGAAGTTTTTCCTGTCTGAATCCATCCTGCATATATATAAATCTGCCATCCGCCCGTGTATTGAATACTGCTACCACATCTGGTCAGGTGCCCCTGCTATTCACCTCGGGGTTCTTGACAAAATACCACGGAGAATCTGTAATGTGATCGATCAAATTCTATTCATCAGCTTCTTTTCTCGCACTTCCCGCCAGTGAAATTCTTGCTTCCCCGACAGCTAAAATCTTCAAGAATTTAAATGTAGAGTCAAGAGTCATCTCTTATCTCACTAACTTGCATCCTCTCTCTCTCTCTCTCTCTCTCTCTCTCTCTCTCATACTTCTTTCTCTGTTCACTCCATTCCCATCAGTATTCTCATCCTTCTCTTACCCACTTCATTACACCCTCTATAACCTGTCATTCTTTCTCATGACTTTCCTCCTATGTAACCCCCTGCAAAACAGTAGCAGTAAAATGCCTTGTTTGGGGCGATATGATTATAAAAAAAATTGAATAATTTTTCTTGGAAAATGTTTTCTATTCTTGTATCCACACACATCTGTGAACAAAGTTTTTCTTGTATAAAACATCATCAAAACTAAAAATAGATCTTTTCTGACGAGCACAAACTTTCAATCAGTAGTGAATATTTGAACAAGCAACTTCACTCTTGATTTCAGAAAAGTTGTTGAAAATTGTGAGAGGTTACATTTGTCTCACTCAATTTGATGTGTGAACAATTGTTCACGTGAACAATTTTATTGAAGTATTTCTTGTCTACCATTATAGTTTTTGTTTTATTTATTTATTACATATATTACGTTTTAATTTACATTTGCACTTCCCATAAAATGAAATATTTATGTAAGCTAATGAATATCATCAGTTTTAGAAGGTACGCATCTGCGCTAAACGCGGCCTAGTCAAAGTAGAACCCGGGTCAAATTTAATTGCACACCTCTGTTCTTCACAAATACACAAAATCCATACTATTTTACACACACACACACACACACACACACACACACACACACACACACACACACACACTTACAGACACATATTTACGGGGTGTCCATAAAGTTCATGCGCATTTTAAAAAATTTATAACTTTATTTGTATTTGCGATAGAAATAATTTGTAAAAAGGATTAGGAAGAAGTAAATTTATATTTTTTAAGGTTTTATTGAAATTTTAATAAGTTTCCACATGTCCTCCATCATTAGCAATAAAACTGGTAATACGATCTTGCAGTTGATATTTCTTTAACTTTTTTAAGAAATGTTGTAAATTTTGTGGTAAAGAAATATTCAATAACTATACTTAAATCTATGTACATCAAACTTTATAACATTTTTACAGATTATTTCTAGCACAAATACAAATTTAACAAATACAAATACAACAGAGAGGATAATCCAAAAATATTTATTTAATATAAAATATTAAGTAGAAGATCTGGATAGAGAGCTCAAGGAATATTATCCAGAGCAATATAATACACATAAAGGAAAACTCAACACATCATCTGTTACATATATACACACTTGGGCGATCATGTCTCGAAAGAGACATGACTGACTGGGCAGAAGATTATCCAACAGTAGATTGCCATTATTTTCGGTGGTATACTGGATACCAGCCAAGGCTATAGAACCCAATCTGTCATGTTATTTAACCTATAACTGGAGAGAAGAGACGGATAAATACCTTTCCAAGGGCATTTGCACGTAAGTGAATGCAAGGAATTCAACTGGAATTCGAGTTTGAAAGTGTAAGGGATTTAAATAACCTTCTTTATTTTTTTTCTATTCCATTGAAGATTATTTTCTGCGTTTTATTTTTAAATTATTGTAAATTATTTGGGTAAAATGTGATCTCTTAATTACGTGTCTTACCTTTAGCTTACTAGCGACTTATGCAATCGACTTTCTGTTCCTATTCCTTAATACACAACACATTTAATTGCTTAAAAATAGTTGAGTGTCTTATTTAGGGAAATCACTTGCCAGTATACTTAAATCTATAAATATATAATTCTAACATTGAGTAAAGTAGGGATAGTAGAATCATGTGTGTGCATTATATTCCGAACAAAGTAAGCACGCTGTTACCATCTTCGAATTTGATATTATTAAATGTTTGATATTTCTTTTTTTATAAATAATGCTTCCATTATGTTTAGCCTTGACTGCATGTGAATAATGATATCATATTTGTATTATCACCGAGTATTTTAAGGATACACTTTGGAAGGTCTCTCTGTATGTTTAAATGTGATCGAAATGAACTATTGTCTGAATGATGCGACGTGAGTCTTCTCGTCAATCAAGTGAGTGTGTCGGATGTAATTATTTCCTAACTTGGGTTCATCAAGAACACAGTTCTTCAAAAGACATGTAAAGTCGTAAATAATATTGGTTATCTGTAGTTTAGATCTAGCAGGTGAATTATTTTTAATGATGAGTTTAGCAGTTTTAAATTTTCTGTAATAGATATTTTATTTTTTTTTAGTAAATGAGGGGAGTGTAGTTCGAATGATGTTTCGAAGTGAAGATTCATCCTGTTTATTATTGCTATGCATTTGGCATTTTTTTAAAGATATTAATGTTATTGTTTCTTCTGTGTTATTTTGTTGTTGATATTGGTTTCATTAGAATGAATGTGACAATCAATTTCACGCTCCTAGAAGATCTTCAAAATATATAGCACTACATCTTTTCCCAGCTATGCACACAAGGCAAATAGGATTAAGCAGAAATGAAGGAAACCTTTCAAGTTTGTATGCTTAGGGTTAATGGTTTAGGTTACGTATAATCATAACCTGTAGCTTGGTTAATTTTCTTTATTTAATTATTACCTAATATATTATCGATCAACAGAACAACATGTAAATAAAAGATTCCACCACCAACCTCAGTTAATCATCCAGTGGTCTATATATAGAATGATGAAAATAAGCCGTGTGGTATGCTTTGATGATAGCTTTAGGCGGGAAACTGGCAGCCAAAATGCTATGTCAACACTATCTCTCTCTCTCTATATATATATATATAGAGAGAGAGAGGGGGTGGAGAGAGAGAGAACGAGTGGTGAATTTATATATATATATATAGTGGTAATAAATCCAGGAAATGTTTTGGTAAATAATCCAATGTATCTTAGTAATATTGCAAGGTAACCAAAAAAGTTCAGTCTGTTTTTAAAGGAAAAAAAGAAAACGCTTCACAGTATGTGTAACTTATATTTAGTCTTCGAAGTAATTACCATCGGCATCCAGCACCTTCTGCCAACGTGTCTCCAGCTGTTCAATGTCCTTGCGGAAAAACTCGGCGAGTTTTCACGCAAAGAAGTCCGTGTGGGCTTTGCGCAAGTTTACTTCATTGGTGAAGGATTTCCCACGAAGATGATTATCCATGGAGTGGAAGAAGTGGTAATCGTATGGCGCAAGTTCAGGTGAATAAGGTAGATGGCACAAAGTCTCCCACCCAAGTTGCTGTATAGTATCCTTGACCACTCGCTCGACATGCAGCCTGGCGTTGTCATGAAGGAAAAGCACACCTTTGCAATTCACCAGTGCTGGCTACTTCTGGTGCCATGCCTGTTGCACACGTTTTAATTGCCAGACACAAAGCATAATCTTGCGTGGGCGCATAGCCGGTCTTGCGGTGTGAGGGACAGTAATCTGAGGAGACAACCGCTGTCTGGAACGCTTGAGAGTTTTGTACAGAAACCACTTTTCATCACTGGTAAGCACTGGTAAGCAGTACAGTGGCGAGAAAGCAGCGATATCCAGGCTGCCACTCATTGTCTTTTGTTGACCTCCAACAGCGTTTGCGGAACAAAATTGCTCAGTTTGTACGTCTTATCTAGGCGGTGCCGGTGAAGGCTAACTGTTTCATCGGAAACTTTGAACTGTCTTGCAATTTCACCACACGTTAGACTACTGCCCTCTTTAATGGCCGCCTTCAGGACTCCGTCATTCAAGACCTGTGGTTGTCCAATGCAAGGCTCATCATGGAAAGACAAATCTTCCGACTTGAAATTTCCAAACCAACGCCTTGCAGTACGTTCGTCCACAGCACTATCCCCAAACGATTGACATATGCAGCGACTTGATGCAGCTGCTGATAAGCCCACTTTGAAGTCGTAAAGCAATCAGCCCCGAACGAGATCTCTAGACACTTCCATCCTTCTCACAGATGTCCGGCCCATAATCATGGCCAGGCAGAGTGCGCGTGATTTTTCTAACGTCTGATATTCCTACTTCCGGCTGTCCGAATTTGAAAACAATTGCTACACGCATTTTGTATATATATCAACTTCATTCAATGACTAATGAAAAAAAACAAGACCGAACTTATTTGGTTACCTTGTAGATTACATATTAAAACTGATCCAACGGAGAGCTCAATGTAAATTTAATTTACAAAGCAAATATTTATTTCACATATAAATTCAATAATCTACATTTAGATAATAGCCATTTCTACAGTTTTTTAAAATATTTTTCATCAGCTCCGGGTAAGAGATGTTAAAAAAAATTTGGTTTGAAAAAGTAACAGTTTGTTAAGAAAAACATAGAAAATTTACTTCAGGTCACAACAATTTTTTTCCGGAGCTGGTGAAACAGATTTTAAAAGCTTGTAGAAACGGCTATTCTCCAAACGTAAATTATTGAATTTATATGTGAAATAAATGAATAAATTTATATATATATTCCTGGCTAGATGTAATCGGATGTCTAACCGTACTGATGATCTGTGATGCAGCGAAACAGCTCTGTCTGCGGGTGACAATATATATATATATATATATATATATAGAGAGAGAGAGAGAGAGAGAGATGAATACATAAATATTAAGCTCTAGATTTTAAGATTTGTGCTAGATGTGCTAATAATTCTCATGAATTGTGGATTCAAGGCATTTGTATAAATTAATCCATCATTCGCTGAAAGATACCTGGAAATCGATTCCCACCGCGTGGAAACATGCCTCGCCCGCTGCTCATAAAATTGAGCAAAGCTCTTAAATGACAAACGAGATAGATGCTAAAAGGAGAGGATCAGCATCAGAACTATCCTTAAGAGCTGCATCTATCTTAGAAGTATTGAAGAAGTTTCTACATGTGTCGAAGTCAGTAATCTCTTTAACCTACAACAGAGATGTGTCAGCAACGATCAGATCTCTTCTCCATTACAGGTCAGTATTAAAAATAATTCCATCCTTCATAGACAACTCTCTCAAAATAAATATCCCTTGGCCGAAAGCATAACCGAAACTGTGAATATTCAATTTTATTCGCTTATTGCAAGGAATAAATGCAGGAAAAGTCACCTCCTAAAATAAAATGCAAGGTAAGCAACGGAAATCTCTGAGGTGGGGTTGATTATGTACAGAGGGAAAGGAATAATGTCAGATTAATCGATATTGAACAATGTGGTAAAAAACTGTGATCAAATAATTAACTCAAATACTTAGCTTTAATAGATTAGTAATTCTAGTATGAAAATGAGTATCAAAAGCGAAATCCAAGACTAACAACGACTAGTCAGTCAATCGATATTAATTTTAAAGATCTATATTTCTGCATCCTATTGTTCGCAAGTAGATGAAAATATAAATCCAATTGATTGATCCCTATTCTGATTCAGCTTCAACAGTTCGATTTCGGAGAAAAAACTTCGCTTTTAACGTTCAATTTCGAAAGTATTCATTTTTTATCATCTCCAAATGGACCCTAAATTCTAACCAGTTACGATGAATGTTTCGCCGCTCAAAGCGTCTAATTACTACACAGGACCAAAGTTAATCTTAAATCTCGCTTAAAAATCATATAAATGATCTATTGCTGAAAAACTAGTCAGTTCCTAAAATACCCAGTTTCATCTGCCATGCATATATTTACAAGAGTAAGATAAGACCAAAAATAGAGTATTGCTACCATATTTAGGCTGGGGCTACCAATCCTCAGTTCTAACATTGATTTTAATATTTTGAATTATTTTTTTCACCATTCACCCTTTTTTTAATCGACCAAACGTTACCAGACTCTCACTAAACTATACGAATTTCCATAGCAGATATTCAGGCAAATTATTTTGATTCTACTAATTCAAACTTTCAATGCTAGAACCTGCCATGCCACGTATATACAGTCCTTTTATATTTTATTGACAAAAAGACAATCTTCTTTCTCAGAACTGTTGCATTGTGGAACATTCTCCCAAGATTTTGCCTCCCTGATCACTACAATATTAACCTCTTCAAGTCTAGAGCCATCCATTATCTGCAATATATTACCTTGAACGGCAGAAGAAATTGGCAAGTACGTCTGGCAGTAGGTAAGTTCAGCATAGAACCAGGGTGGTTAACAGATATATCCAGCGTAGCTGATGTCAACAAAGTGCAACAAATAAAAAGTAACAAGCGGCTTAAAAAGCAAAGGATCACCGGTTCTGACTGACATATACATCTGGCCGTAGATAGTCAACCAAATGATGATTTTAAAAAGCCAAAATTCATAGAGGTTTTAAGAGTATATTAAGTTTAGTATATGGGGTTGAAGAGACAGTGTTCCTGGCTGGCTTACGACTCCTAACAGATCTTTCGTGTGCTTGAACTTTCTCCGGCAGTTTTCTTGCTCCACACAAGCCTCAGCGATGGAGAATAAAAATATAAGATTATATTTTTATAGCGTAATATATAACATATATATTATACCTATCCTCATAATACGCATCTCTCGTCCTGTTCTAGTACGCCTTTACAAAAATCTCATTTAGTACCGCTTTTACGTGCATTGTACTTGGGCCTTATTTTTGATGAACAAGAATGAAAAAGTCAACTTAAGTAAAAAAGAATTAATCCCTGCGAGATAATCCACAAGCATGCTAAATGAATATTCTGCCATGGATTAAATATAAAATGGGAAATTCCTGGAAGGTTACTATCTCTGATATAAACATGAATAAAGCTAGGGGTTCAACGAAGGAAACTTTTCAAACAAGAATAGTAGACCAGTTAGAACAAGCACATATCTGTATTGACCGGCAATGCGCAGAAGGGTGGAAACGGCAACCGAAGGTTTCTCCGACCTCAAAATTGTTATTCTAAATTCTAATCTTTATAAGCTCCATATCTGAGTAAGAAGATGTTTATGGACAAAATGAATGCTGCAAACTAGCAAATAATATTTGGTACACATGATGTTTAATTTCTTGATGAACTTGCAACGGATAAAGCGAATCCTCAACATATGCTGCGTTTATGCATTTTCATAGTAATACTTATTGTTTTCTTAACAGAAGGGTAACTTTTGATTCTTATAAAGAAATAATATTATAGACATGCGGTTCTAATTCCATGTGAAATTGTAATATTTTATCAGTGATTTTCGGTATATGAATATATTTGAGCATGCGCAGATATATGTATTCTATACTGATTGATCTTATAAAAAGTCAACGGATTTTTGTGATTGGTGAAATATTTCGATTCTTAATCTTGGTTGATTATCAGTATTAAAATTTAAGGAAGCTTAAAGAAAAAAATTCTGCTTTTGGCTAAAAGTATAATATTACTTTTATTTCTTCGTTACTATTTTCATCATGGCTATTGTTATAATAAAAATATGCAATAAATTAAATGACTTTTGACATAAAGGAATCTAATCTGTAACATAAAATTATGATAGAAGCTCTTTTTTGGCTTTCATAGCTATTTTTCTCTTTTCTACAAGAAAATACAAAAGCACATAAAATCTTTTGTCTCGCATATTTGCATTTTCTTCAGAATCACACGTAACAAATTGCATGCATCGATTTCCAGTAATCTGCATGACAACAAACAGAGCAATCACTCACTCTCAAAGACAAGGCTTATGATAATGGCGTCAGCATATTGCTTCCAGGGGCCTGCTGTAACACGATAGCTAAGAAGCTCGTTCGTACATCAATAGGAGAACTTTTGACTTTGAACGCCATAAAGTTAATATTTTATTCTATTGTATAGAATGCATAATAATTTGTAACTATTGATTTAATCTCAAGAGAAAACACTAATTAAAACCCGAAATTCTTGTTACTTTAATTAATCATAAAGTTGTACATTAATTTATAGCTTCACGTTTTTTAAATTATCATAAGTCTTATTGGAGCAGAAAATGGGAGCGGTGGACTACATTCATGTTCTGGACATTGAGTTTACTTTTGCATATATCCCTTAGAAAATAAATGAATCCATCTTTTCTTCTCCGATGTTCAGGTTAAATAAAAAAGAAGATAAAGTTTGATTCGTAACCAATATAAAATGGAAGACATCCGTTAGTTTAAATTACGTTAAGCATTAGTAATTTTACTCCTTTTAGTTTCATTGCTACAGCAACACCAGGTGGCGGATTTTCATAATGACCTTCTACTCTACAGTCAATCCCCAGATACACTCCTTCTCTAAAGATTGCTCAGTTTAACACTATCAGCATATCAAAAGAAAATATGGATTAATTGTTGATGAATAAAATTAGCATTCATAATAGTATATAATTTTCAAGATACCTTCTAAAACCTAAACGTCAATAAGTTTTCACTGTTTTCTATTACGACTAATTTCATTTTATTTTTTCTGATTTCAGAAAAAAGGTCGAGTAAATTCGTTATTCGTTTGCCCTTTCTATTATTGCATAGATCAAATTCTGATTGTAACTATTGTATCAGTCAGTCATTTAAGTGCCATACGTGATACACGCTTTGGGCGATCATGTCTCGAAGGAGACATGACAAACCGAGCAGAAGATTATCCCGCAGTAGGTTGCCATCTGCGCTAGAGTGGTTGCAAGCCAAGACTATAGAACCCAATGCATCCTCTTATTTAACCCATAACTGGAGAGAAGAGACGGATTATTACCTTTCCCAAGGGTATTTGCGCGTAAGTGAATGCAAGGATTTCAACTGGAATTCGACCTCGGCTATTATATAGCTGTTATATATCCATAAATAACAAACACGTCTGTATATAAAAATATATCAAGTGATATCTTTATTAATGAACGATGGACCGTGTAGCCTAGTGAACAGAGAGTGAGAGCGCGCTTCCAAGGGTTGACGGGGTGACGGGGGAGTGTCGTCGTATCTGTTGCTCCTCTGTCTGCCTCTGTCTAGACTCGTCTCTCTGACTGGCGAATCCGTGTTTTCGCAGTCTTTATATATCTTCCAAAACCGGGACTTGTTTCTTCCGGCTTTGCCTTGATCACGCGACGCCCACGCGACGCCTACGTATTTCTCAGAGACACCTGTTCTGTTTGCCTCTTGTAGCCATTTCCGCTACTGCCGGAAATAAGGTCAAACAACCATCCGTTCCTTTCAACGGCCGGAAAACGCCCCGCTTCCTCACTTCCTCGGGTGGGCCTAGATTGTTATATTACATTCCTCGCCCACCCATTTTCCAAAATATTCACCTAAGAACATTTTAAGTGCAACATCCTCACTCTCCTCCCCATGCCACACAAGCCCTACAATTGTATAAAACATGTGTCGAAACAAACAAAACAACAACAAAAAAAAAAAAAAATAGGGGAGCCTACATCGGCAACCCAACAATGTTCGTGTCCATCTTGAAAATTGTTCTACCAGCTCGATGTTTCATTGTTCTTTTTTTTTTCTTTTTTTTTTTTCTTTTTTTTTTTTTAATATCCATTTTCACAGAATTGGGCAAAGTTCTTAAAAATGTTCATTTTCTTTCTCGACTCTGTCCATAAGCGTAGACACCCCGATGTATAACCACATGATTATAGGCGGTTACCGCGCCCAAGTTTCTAAACTAACATCGAGTAAATGACCTTTGACCAACACCATGCGTGTCTCTGCCTGAGTTTATTGTTACCACGTAACCTCATTTAATTTAATTTAATTTCAAACATACTATGTTTGAACACAGAAAAAAATGGTCATTATTTGCCGTACATATCATTCATAGTCTGACCGAGAAATGTTCAATAGAAAATGAAGAAAATTACCCTGATTCCAACGTTAATCCGCATGCAATTTACCTGTGGAGGATATTAATTTAGTCTAAAAAAAATGGACCCGTGACTCGTAGTTCCTTAGTTTGCACAATGCTTTCCATTCCCTGAACTACTTCCTCTGGATTCGAAACCAAGCATATCTGATTTGTTGACATCTCTCTGTTTAACGCAGAGACATTTTTGAGTGTCGAACACCCGTTGACCCCGGAGTACTATTCACAACGGATAACTCAATTTCCTTTTCCGAAGCACTGTTGCTTCTTTTACACTTAAAAATCCGCTTCCTGGCTATTATTCCCAGGATTATTATTACGCCGACCACGCCAGCAATGACTCCTATCGTCAACTTCTTCGGGAGTTCGTCATATCCTTCACTAAATCTCTCCATATTTATCTGTTCCAAGGTATTTACTAGTTTTCAGAAATTAATATATCTTCAAAAGATATTTCCCAAGTCACACTTTTACGTAAATAAAAATAAGTTTTAGATTTTAATTTAATTTTCCCAAATCTCCCCAAATAATCCGATTCCACCATATTGATAACAAAATATCTTTTCAATATCTGACTCATATCGCGAAACACTGAGACGCTGGTGAATGTTTTAAGAATATACATAATCGGTGTATTCGCAAAGAAATAACCAAGCAATGCAGTTGTTTTCAAGCAACGATGTTGAGATATATTTATAATTGGCGATTTTGTTGGCTGTTATTAACTGCATAATTAAAAATACACTTTAAAACTCTCGATAACATTTAAGTCATTTCTATGCTTGTAGAAATTTTCGCAAGACAAAATTATTTCATTAAATATTTATTCTACGAAACATTAACTCAGATGTTTTGTACTTACAGATAGGTAAATATCTCAACTTCTTCCTTTTACATAAGTTTACATTTCACTTACTCCATAAAAAGTAAGATTAATTAAGCACATACCAGTAAACTCACTTCACATATATGGTAAAATATTAACAACGAAAATAAATCATTAACTCAAATGTTTTGTACTTACAGATAGGTAAATATCTCGACTCCTTCCTCCCCATCAACTTTAACACCCGTTAACTTTAACACTCCTCTCAATTTTAACACCCCCGTCAATTTTAACACCCCCGTCAACCCCAAACCTAAGCGCTAGGCATAATACTCTCTCTACTTCACCGGCGTTCCCTACATATATTCCTGACCCCCTATCTCTCTACCGAACAATCCATTTTTCTCAATGGCAAAAGTATGCATTTTTTTTTCTAACTGGACTTATTATAAACACGAGCAGAGAACACACACACTATTAAATCAATGAGTCACTTACTTTGGCTGACTGTCCATAGTCACCTAGTTGCGCAGCTGCTAGATATTTTAGTCTTCTTTTTTTTTCTTTTTCTTCCTTCCTCGTTGTCGTCCGGTTGTTTACTATTTTCGTCTTCTATCCGGTAGTTTTAATTCGGTTGAATTTTCAATCTCACCGTGGTAACCCTCGTATCAATCTGTTTTGTTGTCTCAAAACAGCAAGCCACTAGCACCAAATAAAAGTCTGTTGTATATCAATAAACAGACAACAAGCATGTATATGAAAATATATAATAATATTTTTTATTAATGAACGATGGACCGTGTAGCCTAGTGAACAGAGAGTGAGAGCGCGCTTCCAAGGGTTGACGGGGTGACGGGGGAGTGTCGTCGTATCTGTTGCTCCTCTGTCTGCCTCTGTCTAGACTCGTCTCTCTGACTGGCGAATCCGTGTTTTCGCAGTCTTTATATATCTTCCAAAACCGGGACTTGTTTCTTCCGGCTTTGCCTTGATCACGCGACGCCTACGTAATTCTCAGAGACACCTGTTCTGTTTGCCTCTTGTAGCCATTTCCGCTACTGCCGGAAATAAGGTCAAACAACCATCCGTTCCTTTCAACGGCCAGAAAACGCCCCCGCTTCCTCACTTCCTCGGGTGGGCCTAGATTGTTATATTACATAGCAAGTTTTAAAAAAGTTTTTTTTTATCAATTACTTCTTTAATTTTAAAAGCTCATATTTTTATTGGTGCTAAAAACTGGTGTTTAAATATCAAGTCGGTGCAAAACTTTTTGCCGATTTAAATTTAATCTTGAAAATGAAAAACTGTGGGTTTTTGAAAAACTTTATTAATCACAATAACGAGCTTTGCTCTCTATAACTTGATTCCATCTGTCAATGATCATATAAATGCCTCGCTTCTAAAATTCTTTAGGTTTTGATGTAAAATATTAGTCTAACTCATGTTAAATCTCCCCTGTTAATGTTAACCTAAGGTCATCTAAATGGTTTTGTAATCCTCGAAATAAGTGATAGTCCGAGGGAGCTAGGTCAGGAAAATATGCAGGTTGGGGCAAGATGGCACTTCTCATCACCTGTGACAAGCCTACCCAAAAATGATGCCTAAAGTTGTCGTGAAAGTAAACATTCGCAACAAGAAACACGTTGTCGCAGGAACTGTGGAGAACATGTGAGAATATTGCAAAAATTATGAACGATGCTTTAATAATCTTAAAGAAAATGTTATAAACTTATCATGGTGATATGTTTAAGTAATAACAATATGCATAAAATAAATTACAATGTTATAAAATGCCCCTTTTACAAACCGGCAAAAACTTTTGCACTGACCTAGTTATTTTATAGTGTGACGAACTTTTACGATTTCACTTAAATCATTTTGGTATGGTTATTACGAGATATACACACTCGAAAGATTTAACAATATAATTACAGACAGATAAAGGCATTAATGTATAACTAATTTTAAAAAGAAACGTATTTATTAACAATTTGCCAGAATGTTGTAAATTATACGTTCAATTAGATTCGCACGATAAAAATAAAAAAAAACCTCTGGTCAAATAAGTCAAATTAATCTACCGTGTCTATAATTGTGAGATGAGTTATTACAACCATTTACATTGTTTATATTGTCATGTTGTCATCATCTTTGTTGTTATATTCAAGACATTTAGGCAGTTGCACGCTACAGCCTTCCTGAAGAATTGAGTTACTAATGGGAAACAACTGAAACTGAGATATCCGGTAGAGGCATGGTACGTTGAAATAGAACAACATACCACGGTTGATGAAATATAGAGGTCGGTTCAAAATTGTAATCACATGAACAAGACCGGAACGTTCAGCGGCTGAAGCTGTCGTTAATGCCACCATAAAAGTAAACATGCCGCAACTAAAATGTCCAAATTTCTTTAAAATGTGGCATAAATATCCAGTCACATCAGAATAGTTAAATATTATATGCAGAAACCAAGCAATGTATTAAGATATCAGAAATTCAATGAAAAAAAGACTATAGAACCCAATCTGTTCTATTATTTAATCCATAACTGGAGGAAAGAGACGGATTAATTCATTTCCCAAAGGTATTTGCACGTAAGATTCAACTGGAATTCGAACTCGGCTCCCCGATTTGTCGTTCCGAGTCGATATTCACTTCACCACAACGCACATCAGAGACTTCAATAAAACAGATATGCATATCTACAGGAAGATACAGACAATACTATGAACTGACCATATGAGTAAGGAAAAAAGTTTTTAAAAACTAGGAAATAAAAAAGAGAGTTATACTTAAGATCAAAATGTTTAACTGTTGTGTATGTATGACGAGGAAAGTGTACTTGGAAAATTCAACACCCACAGGGCATATTGAAGAAAGAAGAGATTAAGACAAACATCAAGTTAATTTACGAGTATGTTTATGCAAAACAGGACCCAAGAAGGAAGGAAGAACAGGGCCAAATAATGATGACAATGAAGCAAATGATATATACAATGAAGCAAATACTATATACAATGAAGCAAATGCTATATAACTCAACAAGGGGATAGCGGCCAATGATAGCCCATTTCAGCAAACATAACTTATTTGAAAAGAATATTAGAATATTATATCCTGTCAACATACCCACTGTATACAAATAGAAAATGAGTTCAGCATATATAAAAATAAAAAGGTGTAAAACAAGGATGTGTTTTCTCACCGGATTAATAAACTTATAGAGATGGGTGCTTCTGAGATAAGTAGAAGTCCTACCAGGATTCATCATTGTCGGCCACAATCTTCAAAACATATGATATGCATATGACACAGTACTGATAGCTGATACAAAAAGTAAACTACGAAAATTCGCACAGAAAATAGCGAGGCGAGTAAGAAAAAAGAATTGAGAATCAACTAGAAGAAGACAGAAAGTAAGGTGGCTATAAAAAGGATGATCGGTTGTTTTGTTTTTATGGCAAATCAAACTCAGCGAGTCATTTATTGCCAATTTATTTATTGCTGGTAATACCTTTTTTTTTTCAACAATTTATTGTTGTTTTTTATATAAGTTTTGTGTCTAGTAATACTTTTTTCTTTTCGAGTATCAAGATTCGTTGGGATTTGTGTTTAAGGGCAGGGTTCCCAATTTCTACCCTTGCTATTTAACCCATAGCTGGAGGAAAGGGACGGATTAATACCTTTCCCAAGGGTACCAGTGACTAAAGGAATGCAGGGTATTCAACTGAAACTCGAACTCGGCTCACCGATTTCTCTTTCCGAGCCGATATCAACTGCCCCACAACGCACATCCATCACTAAACGCTTACAGCACCTGGTATTCCCAAGTGATCGAGCGAGAACCTGTGTGTTCAACGTGATAGGCTGTAAGCCCCTCTAAAAGGCTTAAACCAAAAGTGTAACTTGCAAATCGGCCGTACCAAAATGAACATATACACAAATTTAAATATCTAGTAAGTGTTTTATCAGAAAACGGAAAATGCGAAAGGGAAATCCGAAGGCGCATTGAGAGTTACGAAATAATCATGACTATAAACAAGGAAAAGTCTACTAAGCAGTTACGTGATGACTGTCCTTCTCTATTACAGTGGGTAATGGACCATCACCTCAAAGATGAAGAGACTTGAAGCAACGGAAATGTGCTTTTAAGAATGATTCTATGATAGCATGAACCAATAATGTAAACAACGACAAAAAATTTTAGAGAAAATAGAAATAAAAGAGAAACATTCTTGACATCACGGAAAAGCAGTTGAAATTTCTAGAACACTTAAGAAGGCTTAGGAAATCTAATACTCAGAGAAGAGATTAAAGGCGAGAAGTAAATAAGGCATAACCAACTTAGTGAGCTGAGTAAATGGATGGCAGAACCGGTTTAGCCGAAATAACTCAGTCAGTTAAGTGCCATACGTGATACACGCTTGGGCGATCATGTCCCGAAAGAGACATGACTGACTGGGCAGAATATTATCTCGCAGTAGGTTGCCATTGCTTTCTGCGGTAGACTGGTTGCCAGTCAAGGCTATA
>JBBBDQ010001492.1:4782500-5012500 GCA_037127315.1 Ascarosepion bandense
CAGACGCTTATAGTACAACTGTGTAAATTTTCAAGAAAATCGGTTTAGCCGTTTTGGAGTCTATAGGTAACGGACACACACACACGCACACACAGACAAAGTTTCATTTATAAATAAGTTTAGATTTTTTATAAACTGTATCTAGCACAGGTTGACAAGAAGGAACAGTATCACTGAATGACACTTTACCGTAAGCAGCCATCTTTTATTTGTAATAAGTTTGTGTTGGAAAATTATTGAATAATGACAGATAGTATATGAAAAAGAAAACAACATTGTTTGAGAACATTCTTATCTACCAAAATTGAATCTAAATGTACTGATTTCGCCTCAAAACAGAAATTTCTCAGTTTCCTTTATTCATATTATTAATTAAATTAACTATTAAGTTCAGGAAATAAACTCGACTGGAATTCGAACTTGCTAATCAGAGTACTAAAATATCAATACACTAACTAGTATTGTTCTTTGCAAATAGAACTTGAGACATTTAACATCCTATGTAGAGTACGGGTTAATGGGAACATCTCAAAATCTATTTGAAATATTTGGAATAACGAACTTAATAATAATAAAAAGCAATATTTGTTAAACTATGTATCATATTGAGGAAAACATTTGTTGCGTCATCATTAAATGTCATCTAAATTGTTATCTTCTGTATTTTTCCTCTTCTTTTATTACTATCGCTACTTAATAATGTTTTCTTTTTCTCATATTTTTCATGCTTAGTAACTCGTTGCGTCTTTGTGGTTTATTGCATTACTTGGGGTGTAATGTTAAAAAATATATCCTTGACAAAGAAGGTAATCATTTTTAGTTACAGAATATATTCTGTAGCTGAAAATGGTCGCTTTTTTAAAAAAGCTAACGTGTACCAAATTAGCAGTGACCCCAAATGAGGATCGAATTTACTCTACTGATCTTGCTCGTAATCAGCCGCTGAAAATAATCATCAGTTATCTTACAACTTTAGCCAAGCCGGAGACCGAAACACACTAGCAGTATAGCCCGGCGTTGTTCGTGTCTAATGAAAGCTTTAAAACTAATCCATGGTCCTAGAGCTCAGACTCTTTAGACGTTGGCACAAAAGACTAAAAAGCAATACTTGTTTCCAGTTAAAGCGAAACCGTAGATTGAAAGAAAAATGAATGGATGTAAGTCACATTTTAATTTTCGGTATTGATGTCAAATAGGTTTTCCGTCGCAAACTGAATTTGAAAGCTAAATAAGTCGTCTTAGTAAATGGTATCATGGCTGAGACTAAGAACTACAATTATACCTACTTAGAGCAAAACCTGAAGCAAAAACCAAAATAAAAGGGCTGAAAACCTGTTTTTGACCAGACCCGATATGATATCGAGGTATCGATTTCCAATATGGGAGACCAATAAGTAATCCAAGGATAAATTAACCGAAGTAAGTCCATGAAAACTTATCGTACTCATCGGGAGTAAAATTTGGATAAAATGAGCTATATTGATGGCTGAATATTAGATTTGATAGAATATCGGGATATCGATTTCCGATATCAAGGAAAATGAGTCGTCTGAGAAGATCTACTAATGTTTGAGACTAAAAACTATAATTTTACTAAGTTAGAGCAAATTCTGCAGCAAGAACCACGAAAAAGGGCTGAAATCTTGATCTTGATTAAACCTGATCGAATATTGGGGTATTGATTTCCGATATAGAAGGGAAATCGGAAAATATAAGTAGCCCAAGACCTGACCGAAGCCTAAAGAATATCTGTGTGAAATCTGATGAGAATCGGTTAAAAATTCTGGATTTGTATAAAGGACATACAGACACACCCACACACACACACAAACATCTTGCCTTTTATATATAGAGATTGAAAAAAATTCCAACTTTCCCAACTGACCAACCTGTATTCAGTTGGCATGTGATATTATTTAAAAATCGTTTCATGGCATATTTTATTCCATACTTTACATATTTAAAATCTGGGGCCACAACTAGGATTTCTGCTACGGTTTCCGAAACAAGTATTTTTTACCTGATGGAGTTTCTTGTCTACTGCCCAAGCAACTGAAATTTCAAAGTCTTTCTCCGAGACTGATTGCTAAACAAGGTAGAAAATTCCATTTGGGTCTACTATTTATTCCATAGCTGAGGGAAAAATAAGTAACTTCCCGAAGGATATTTCCGCGAATGTAAATGGAACTAACTCGACTATGATTCCAACTTGATCGGTTTTTTTCTTGTTTCGAGAAGCTACCCAATACTCCACCTGCACATAATGTTTAAGATAAATATTTTTATTTTCACTTTTTTCTTCATAGTTTGTCGCTCCAGCACGTAGGCGATAATGGCTTAGCATAATTGAATTCCGTCGTAACTCTTAGTAAATTTTGTATTTTGCTATCGCTCCATATTCTACCAACACAATCTCGTTTTGTAGATTAGAAGTCTGTAGAACTCTGTAACTCTTATCTTCAAAATGTCCTGTTGGGTGTTAAATTTTCTGACTTTTCATTGATCATTGTGCGACCAAGAAGGTCCATGATATTCTACATATGTTAAATTGCACTAATAAATTATGTAGTATTAACGTAAGACAGTTAATGTCACGACTTTGACACCGGAACTAATCAGCGGTGAGAACAGCCCAGCCTGTGTCAGCTGACCTGATTATCGAAGCTGCAGGAATTCGGCGGACAAGCCATCGTTCTATGCAAATGTCACATTTTCGATTAAATGTTTAAAATAGTCTGAAGATGGCAGAATATTGACAGAACTATAAAGAAATGCAAATATGAAATACTGCAAATTGATCCAGCCATGATTAAAAAATGTGCTACATGTGTGAAATGAGGGAGTATGACTTTTAAAATGCCTTTATTCAACTGTGAAAAGAAATTGTGATACTCGTACAAATTATAAGAGCTAAATGTGATTATGTTGTAAGGAGTCAGATTGTAAGGATAAGAAATTAAGAACTGAAAGCATTGTGGGAAAACCCAACTGAGAAAAATTCACAATTCAGTTAGAAAACCAAATCCTGAATCCTGATTGGATTAAAAGAAGCAATTTTCACGCCTAGATGTGGATAGCTTCGCGGAGCCGGTATCATGAGAACTATTTAAACCACAACACTATCCAGTCAAAAGTCAGTCGACATGGGAGCGGTTAGCTGGGATCTCGTGGCAATGTAACGAAAGAAAATTCAAGAAACCGACCCGCATGCAGGGCACGTCTAGTTTCATTCGACCTCTTCTTCTAATTTTCTTTTCTTCTTTTTCACTCTACAAATGGACACGTTAAGTAAAACTTCTTTATTTGTTGTGCCTTCTCTCTCGCACCCTGTCGTGACCTACTAAAAAGAGGAAGGAACAAAGATTTTACATTCTGCTACTACAAAACTATGAACTCTAAACTTCTGCGGACATTTTAAATACCTACATTATTACTACGAACATATTCTGCAACTCTTGATACCCTAAACCTTCTAATTGTACATTATTGTCTACAACATGTGTTATTCTTTCTTTTAATAAATTTATATTTTATAATGCAAAATATATATTTTATTCTTACACTATTCCACACAATTCCACATATTCCAACCAACCGAGAACCAATTATTTTCTGATAATTATGAAAAACTTCTGATGATTATAACTTTGCAAAAAACTTGTAAGCTGTAGGAAGATCGGTTAAGTCTGACACAAGTTCGAATTAAAGAAACATTAACTAGCTCCCTACGCTACAAGATAACAGAACAATAGATTTTGGATTATTTAATTATAAATTGGGGTTATTTAATAGCATGTGCTTTCATGATATGACCAATCATGTATCTGCTCATATTTTTTATCAATGAAATATTATGGCAGAGCGAGATCATGTATTTGTTTATATGGTTTGTTTTTTTCAGTGTGGTCCTTAAAATTTGATTGGTTGCCATCAAAGGCTTCAAAAACCAGCTAATCATGGTTTTTAATGCATTTCCTGGTAAAGAGAAGATATAGTTTTATGCCTTTTCCCTAGATCATTAGTGCAAAGTAAACTTAACAGACTAGTCTTGATTTTGAACATTTCTGTTACCTGAAAATGAGATAAAGAGTTCGATCCTCGTTTAAATTTATCGCAAATGTTCACTTTGCCTCTGCACATTGATAATTCTCATTGTTCTTAAGAAGACGCTACAGCTAACGTGTAAAATTACTTATTTATACATAAATAATGCTGAATATTACTTGGGAATGTAAAATCAGGATTTTTATAATAAAGAAGAAAACACGTATTATTATTATGTCATTTTTCATCATATTTCGATTTCTGCTATGGTCGCACTACCAACCAAGTTTGCGGGAAGACCTAAGGCAGGTCGTGGCGTGTTGTGATGACTCCATTTCATGTTTTTTCTATCTTCCCCATCATCCCTAGCGTTACATAGACAACATTCTCCTTAGTGTGTGGGCTGTACTTAATAAGACAATTATTATTATTATTATTATTATTATTATTATTATTATTATTATTATTATTTATACTACAAGGTGCACCACAAAAAAAATTGTTAAAGTTTATTTAATTTTTGGAATTTTTATTTAAGATACTAAATTGTTATCCTTTGCTTTTGTTTCAAATAACTGTCACAAAAATTCCAACAATTAAAGTAGCTGTACAAAATTTCCTGATTTTTTCTTTACTCTTTTTTTTTTTTTTTTTGGTGGGTGGGTGGGTGCACTCTGAATATGATGTGTCCTTTCAGAACGTTGGCCATCACAATTTCCTGTCCTTTGTAACCCTTTCTAAACGTTATGATTTTGTTATCTCTACTTAACATTGTTCCACCATCCATTCACTCAAGCACGCTAGGAAAGATATGCGTTGTTTTCCACTGTCCCTCTCGCCGTCGATCTGTCCTTTGGGTATCAAATTTTCATAGCCTTCTTTCTTCCTTATATACACTGTGAATTTGAAATGGTTTTTTTCGGATGGTATTATAAATATGTTTTGTTTCCATTTTCTCTAAAGGTTTGTCGTTGCTCACATGTTTGGTCTCTTTTATTCTCGTTATCTTTCTGCAGAACCATATTTTAACCACAAATTCTCCAGTATTTTCTGCCATATGACAGGACTGATATTTATGTAATTGTTTAGTGTTCTTTACTTTATTTCAAAGGAATATTTTTTGCAGAAGTATATTTAAATCGAGTCTCTCATCATAAACACTAGAAATTTACAAATACCTTTCTTTGCTAGAAGCATTATAGATATTAAAGCAGTATTACTAAAAATATACATATATATATTTTTTAATCATTTCACCCTGAGCAAGGCGGTAACGTCACTGATGTGCAGGGGGCTACATAAGAGTAAACATTAGATAGAAGAGAGTGAATAGAAGGACAAACTATTTAGAAAGGAGCAAGAGAAGGAAGGGAATACAGGTGTGATGACAGTTGTAGATGTGGAGAGAAAGGAATATGATATACAGGGTGGTGAGGAAAGAATTAGGGTCAAGTGGTTAAGAGGTGAGTATTGACCTTACATTTGAATTCCTGGAGGTTGTAGCCATCAGGAAAGCAAGAATAAGGAAGCGAATTCCACAGGCGGGAAGTGCGAGAAAAGAAGCTGCAGGAGTAGAATTGTCGTCTGCATTTGGTTGATCTAACTGTGAATGGGTGAGACCCAGTTGCCAGTCTGGTTGCACGGGTAAACTTCTGTTGCGGCGCACCAGTGACTTAAGTTCATTAGAGCAGAAGCCATGGAAGTATTTATAAAACAGACAAAGAGAAGCCACATCCCGTCGGTGGGAAAATGGCTGTAGTAGCGCCGCCAAGTCAGTACCTATCACATTACTGATTCTCCTTTGGAGCCTGTCAAGAACACCGAGTTGAACAGCCAAAAGTTATTTTGCTAAAACTGTTTGATAACATTGTAAGGTCTATCGTATCAACGGATATTTTTATGCTAACCATTGCATAATGGCGATCTAACAATTTATTTTCTTATTAATGTAAGCTTACTTGTGTTTTTCTATAAAGAATTTCATGACAATTGTTTAAGCAATTTGGTGCTTAGACTTTATGAATTCAACCGCAGTACTAAACTGTCGGCACAGTCTCATCATTTTGGTGATGGAATTCCGGGATGTATACATAACTCTATTCGAACCATCTATTCTCTCACATTTCTCACCTGTGGAAATCTTTTCTGGCTACTTGATTTCAAAGCGACTTACATCATCAAAACTTCAAATGCAGTTTCAAACGTTATTTTCTGTCTTCTTAAATCTTATTATTTTATTGTCACCTTTCTCTAATAATGTTTTTTCTATGTTATCTCACACTCAGTACCTTTACATCTGAATGACTTTGTTGCTTTGCTTGGGGAAAAGTGATTAAAAATAAGAATAGAAGACAGAAAGTGCGACACCGAGATCCAAAAGCGTATTGGTAAGAGCAAGTGTGAACACCAGAAGCTGAATAGAATATTCAGACAAAGAAGAGAGTACTGAACTGTTACGTGATGTTTGTTCTTCAATATTGCAGTTAGTGCTGGACCATCTCATCAAAGAGGAAGAAAATCTTTGAAGTAGTCGAAATGTGGTTCTGCAAAAGAATGCTGAGAATACTATGTAAGCAACAACGAGGTTTTGGAGAGGTTGTAAACGAATATGAAACTAATACTTAACATCAAGAAAAGACAGCCAAAGTTTCTGGGACATGTAATGAGGAAGAAGGGCTTGCAGAATCTGATGTTCACGAGACTGATAGAGGAAACGTGCGACAAGAGAAAGCAATGAGTTACATACTTGAGGGACTTGAGCCGATGAATGGCAGAACGGGGTTTGAGCGGGATAACAGAAGAAGGGTTCTTAAGAACAACATGGGATGGGAAGATGTGGACGGCCATGATCGTCTATGTCCTGAACAGACATGTCGCAAATAAGAAGAAGAAAAAAAAGAAGCAGAATTAAGCGAAGAATCAAAAATTTATTTTAAACTAATGGAACAGAAATCAATTTTGTCAGCCTTCAAAAAAGCTGAATCGCTTGTGTCATATGCGACAATCAATCTCCGAAGACGATAGGCAGTACAATTCATTCTTTTTAAAACTGCGTTTTCTTATCGTTATTAAAAAAAAACATTGAAACTAGTTTATGGAATCTTTGCAAGAAGTAACATTTGTAAACACCATCGGGGTTAGTTTAATATTAATTGCGCACACATTAATTCGTCTTTGAATAAAAATTTAAAGTTTCAAACTGATTACAATTTTCAGCACCAAAGTACAGAACTAAAATTTGTTGAAATTTACGGAATTAATTAGATTTTATATTAAAAATATGAAATGAGTACTCTTATTTTCGCTTTCAGTTAGTTCTCTAATCAAATGCTGATAATTTTGTTAAAAATGCATTGCCGGCCTGGGGTAATATTGAAAAGTACGTGACTACAGTGTTGTGTTTAAATTTAAGTTTGTTATCCGAGATACTTTGCACATGGACTGTTTATAATGTTTTATGATAAATGAAATGAAAGTGGCAGAATAGTACTTCCCTCTGATGGTATCCATTTAATATAAATGCAAAAAAACATTGAAATTTTAGTGTTGGAAAATAAATTTAAGAAAAAACAGTTGCACGAAAAGCAATTATATCAATTAAATTTAGTGCGTTATTAACGATGCCATTTTTTACTTGAATGATCTAAATTCAAGATTGTAGTGAATTCAAGGAAACTGAGAAATTTCTCTTTTGAGGCGAAATCCGTACATTTAGATTCAATTTTGGTAGATAAGAAAAGTTCTCAAACAATGTTGTTTTCTTTTTCATATACTATCTGTCATTATTCAATAATTTTCCAGCACAAACTTATTACAAATGAAAGATGGCTGCTTACGTTAAAGTGACATTCAGTGATACTATTCCTTCTCGTCAACCTGTGCTAGATACAGTTTATAAAAAATCTAAACTTATTTATAAATGGAACTTTGTCTGTATGTGTATGTGTCTGTGTGTGTGTGTCCGTTACCTATAGACTCCGAAACGGCTGGACCGATTTTCTTGAAAATTTACACAGTTGTACTATAAGCCACTGCGAGTGTTCTTAGCTAAGATTTGTGTCGAGGTACACCAGATAAATATCGAAAATCAAAAAAATCGGGTTATAGAAGGAATGGTCCGATTTTAATCAAATTTGATACACTCATAGACAAAGACATAAGAAACGATATTCAGAAGTTTCATGGTTGCAGTTCTTACAATAGTGCAGAAAATCGATAATATATATATATAAAAGGCAGATGTTTGTGTGTGTGTCTATTTATCTGCCTGTATGTCTGTATTTTTTTCAGCCCTTTTATTTTAGTTTTTGCTTCGGGTTTGGCTCTAAGTAGGTATAATTATAGTTCTTAGTCTTAGCCATGATACCATTCACTCAGAGGATTTATTTAGCCTTCAAAATTCAGTTTACGACAAAAAAAAACCTATTTGATATCGATACCAGGAAATCAAAATTTGTCTTACATCCATTCATTTTTTTTCTGTCTATGGTTTCACTTTAACTGGAAACAATTATTACTTTTTATTCTTTCGGACCAACGTCCAAAGAGTCTGAGCTCCAGGACAATGGATTAGTTTTAAAGCTTTCATTACACTCGAGTAACGCCGGGCTATACTGCTAGTAATTAATAAATGTGAAATGTTTATATTTTAACAAGCTAGTCTGAAAAGCAAATGTATATGGAACTATTTTTGAGACTCGTTTCATCAAGACCTTGTACCTGACCAAACTTTGTCTAATAGCAATCAAAATGATTATTAGTATGCTTAAAACTGCACAGTAAAATATTGTTGAATCGTCGATTTTTAAAAAAAAAATGTATGTGCGTTGCGGTGCAGTTTGATATCGGATCTCTAAATCTGAGAGACGAGTTCAAATTCCAGTAAAACTTTTTGCTTTCATTTGCGCACAAATACCATTGAGAATAGTTTTTAATAAATCAGTCTCTTCCTTTCAGCTATGGATCAAATAACAAGAAAGTGTTTTATAACCTTAGTTGGCAACCAATCTATCACAGAAAGTAATGGCAATCTAATGCGGACAATCATCTGCTTAGTCCGTTATGTCTCTTTTGAGACATGATTGCCCAAGCATGTACCACATATGGAACATAACTGACTTAATTTATTCTGGCATTCTCTTTTGAGATTAGATTTTAATGTTTATAAAAATATTGATTTTCAGAATCCATGTAAACTATAACTGATTATTATTAAAACATGAAAATATATTTCATCAAAGTTGAATTTAATGTCGGTGCTCTAATATTGTTTGAAAATATTGTTTATTCTTCGAATTTTTGTAATGTTTTGGTAAGTAAAATACTTCAGTGTCGTTTAATTTTCCCATTGATAATTCTCTGCAAGACATTATTAGAAGACAATCATTATTTCTTTTATGAATCTGCTTCTAGAAAACTTGTTCTTGAAAGATTTGGTTACTAACTCACGGGATGTTGTATGCATCAAACAACCTCATGGAAAAAGAGTAGCTATTTATACGATTAGTGACTGCTATGTAAATTAGTCACTGATACAGAAGAGATTTTATCACTTCTTTTCCCCTGAGACTTCTTGGAGCTTTTCTCTATCTTAAAGATTGTCTAGATATGTGAATTCGTGATCATTTGATTTTTAAAAGAAGTGTTCCTTTAAAGAAATGTCATTTTCAGAATGTATATTGCTTTCGATATCACATTCATGTCCGTCTTGCGTTGACATGAGACATTCGCTTTTTTTTTAAATTTCGGGTCATTGTATGTTTCTTCATTGCTATCGTGTTTTTTTTAATCATTTCACCCCGAGCAAGGCGGAAACGCCACTGATGTGCAGGGGTCTACATAAATGTAAAAAGATTAATTAGAAAAGAGTGAGGAGTACAAACTAGTTAGACAGGAACAATAGAAAGCTGAGAAAGGAGGTGCGATGACAGATACATAGGTGGAGAGAAAGGGAAGGTTATACGGGAGTGGGGAGAGAGCTAGAGTCCAGTGGTTAATAGATGAGTATTGACATTGCATTTAAATTTCTGGAGGTGGTAGCCGTCAGGAAAGCAAGGATATGGGAGCGAGTTACACAGGCGGGAAGTGCGAGAGAAGAAGCTGCAGGAGTAGAATTGTCGTCTGCATTTGGCTAAACTAACTGTGAATGGGTGGGACCCAGTTGCCAATCTGGTTGCACGAGTAAACACCTGTTGAGGAGGCACCAGTGACTTAAGTTCGTCCGAGCAGAAGCCATGAAAGTATTTATAGAACAGACAAAGGGAGGCCACATTTCGACGGTGGGGAAGTGGCTGTTGCAATCTAACTTGGTCTACATGCGCTATTACTAGATTTTTTTCTATTATCATAGTGTTCTGTCCAGTTTTATTATCAATTTTGCCTCTTGCAGATTGGATTTGCTATTCTTTATATTCCACAGTTTCTCATTAGTTGCATAAAACATGGTCATTGGGGGCTCTAATTTTTCTACCCGTGAGGATGGACGGGCTTTTCGATCTTCCAGCATGTCTTATAGATTAGCAACAATTTATGAAGAAATGTTTCATTTTTTTTCTTTCCGTTGTAAACATGTTTTCAGTCCATTTGAACAATTTCCAACATCTATTCCGCTCTTTCGTTTAATTGCGGATGGTACGGTGGGCGTTTTACATGGTTTGCTTCTACTTTTGGTCAACAATTCGCATATTTCCTCCTCACAGAGATCTGGGGAGTTGTCTGATATTAGCGTTTCCGGAATTCCTGAAGATATAAACCTTAACGCTTATTTCACGATCATGCTTCTTTTGTCAGAGCCTTGTCATGCTTCTTACCAACCTGAAGAGACATCTACCAGTACATAAAATAATAATTCAACTCCATTACTATGAGCATGATATTTGCGTAATATGTTCTAATGTTACGATTCTTTTTTTTGTTTGTCTGGCTGAATTTTTCTTATTCTAATGCACGTTTTACACGTTTTATATACTGTCGTACATCTTCAAAATAGCCTGGCCACCATACCTTTAATCTTAATCTCTTTTACGTAGACGTCGTCAAGTCGGCTTTTTATAATTTCACTCCATTGCGTTGCTTGCCACATCGCCATTACAAATTACACTCTTTTCATAAGTTAATTTAAAATTCCTGGGATTGACTGCAGCCACTTCCCCACCGTCGAAATGTCGTCTCCCTTTGTCTGTTCTATAAATACTTTCATGGCTTCTGCTCGGACGACCTTAAGTCACTGGTGCCTCCTCAACAGGTGTTTACTCGTGCAACCAGACTGACAATTGGGTCCCACCCATTCACAGTCAGGTTAGCTAAATGCAGACGACAATTCTACTCCTGCAGCTTCTTCTCTCGCACTTCCCGCCTGTGGAACTCTCTCCCATATTCTTGCTTTCCTAACGGCTACAACCTCCAGAAATTTAAATACAAAGTCAATACTCATCTACTAACCACTGGACTCTAGCTATCTCCCAACCCCCGTATATCCTTCCCTTTCTCTCCATCTATGTATCTGTCATCGCACCTGCTTTCTCAGCTTTCTATTTCTCCTTTCTAACTAGTTTGTACTCTTCACTCTTTTCTAATTAATCTTTTACAGTTATGTAGCCCCCCGCACATCAGTGGTATTTCTGCCTTGCTCGGGGTGAAATGACTAAAAATAAAATGTTTATAGTCGGACCTTATTAGAATGTTTTTTTCCCTTAAAAAAAAAAACTGACGAGCTTTTTTGTCGTCCATATGCGCCTTTCTAAATGTTTGAGTAATTTGATATGGCTTTTAAAAATTTTCTCAAAAGATACATAATAGCATGTCCAATCTGGTAGCATATTTTATTGTTTATATCGTTGCCAATAACTTGGTCTATAGCCCTTTAAAAATATAACTGGCCATTTTATATTCATGCGGCATTCTTTTCCATCTTAACAAGACTATTGGCGTGTTTGTATTGTGACATTTTTAAAGCCTTTATCAATAGGTATTTGATAGCATGCCGGCTGCAGGTCAGTTTTAAAGAATGCATTTATACCCTAATTAGTTACAAGCTCATTCCACATTGCTTATAGGATATTAATCTGCAGATATTGTGATTTACAACTATTTTGTAGTCACCACAAATGTGCAGAACCACATTCTTCTTTCTTAAAATTCATATTCAAAGAGAAATCGTTCACGTAGTTCTTGTTCTAGTAGTGTTTACTTTTGCCACACTATTAGTAGAAGACATATTAGAATTTCCGTTCTTAAATATGTGAGGCTGATACATTTTGTTGTAGTTTTAAAAATTTCACTATAGTTTTGAGCATTTTAGTTCTTCTGCCTTTGTTTACTAATTTTGTCAACTTTATCAGTCATTTCCCGTGACTTGTCGCATGTTCAATAAAACTTTATCGATTCAGATTTTTAATAACTCCTTTTCATTTCTTTCTTTCAATGAAAAGACATCCAGATTCATTTCAGCTCCATTTTGTTGAACCATCTGTACTTTTCTCTCGTTTTTATTTGCACGTAATGATTAACTTTAATACATTTTTCACATCTTTTTTAATATACTAGACATTTTTGCATTTCTCTTTGATGCTTATAACCACAATAAGCGCATATTTTTCTGTCTTTTTCTTTATCGCGCAGGTGTCCATTTTGAATCAATTCTTGTCATTGAAAAAATTTGACACACTGTTCTAGTGACAAATTTTCTAGTTGTAACTGCATTAAACTCATTTTATGATATTCTTTATTTTGAAGCCTATTTACTAATTTGACTTTTCTTGAACATGGTTTTCTCTGCACTCACTAGATTTTACTTAGTGCTACGTTTTTCACTGTTAGTTCACTTATATCGTCGAACATAATTTCCCTCAACAGTCTTAGGTGTGCAGCTCAAACTTTTATATAACCTGCAGTCACCAAGAAGAGATCAATTACCTGGTTTTCCCCACCAACAAATTGAAAATTATTCGGTTTTTTTGTTTGTTTATTTTTCATTTGTTGTAGCTTTAGCTGCTAGTCTCTTTAGTGTGCATTCGTAGCTATCAAATGATAATTATTCATTTTGTTCGGTGACGCAATTGTTGTGTAGTGTTATTAACTCACGGGAAATGGTATACATCAAACTATCTCATGGGTAACAGCTGTAGTTATCTTCACTCTTGGTGACTTTTTATGTAAATGAGTCACTTCAGAACAAAGCAAGTGAATTTGTTAGTCAAGCTCTCCACACTAAGAAAACAAACACAACACGATCTTTACAGTTTCAAACCGCAGCATGACTACAAAGTTTAGCCTTCTTATAGACGAAGGAAAACTTACAATATTTATAGTGATATGGTTAAAGTAGACAATAATATTGTTTTTAATTTACTCACATTGCGAATGATTTTCGAGAAAATATTACAATTTTAAATTATGTTAACAGCATAAAAAGTAATGCTAATTTTATGTCATGAGGCTATTTTCAGAAATTATCTGAGTTCCTTTTTGGTTTTATTTGTAATATTTAAAATATTGTAACGCGAAAAGTGGTTATTTACATATGAAAAATCAAGCTTTGTCCTTTTAATTTTTTCTAATAAAAATTCATTTAATTTTATCGGCTAAGCAAACAAAAACTTTCGGCAAACTTTATACAAGCCATGCGGTAATTTTTTTTGTTCCCCGAATGCCTTTACCCCTTCAGATATTTCCAAAACATCCCTATTTCCGTGCAAATCTATATGCTGAATTCAAATCGGTATTTGTTTATTGAAGAAACCTACATTTTTTTCATGTTAGCGAGAAGAAAAGTATGGAACTTCTTATCGCTGTTTATCTCACCCCGTAACCACGGTTCAAAAATGTTATTCACTGCAGACTGAATTCACGCGTACTTTTCCTATTTTTCGTTTTTTTACTTTGTTTTTTGCAATTACTACGCGGAAAATGAGTTCCGAAACCAAACAAATCGCGAAGTAATTGCTCAAAGGGAGTAAATCGGTCGAAATAAGTATCCTACGCATCATGTCATACAGCGGTCAATCAGATATGAGAACAGTGGTAAGAGGCGAGATATAGTCCGATTTATTTCTGGCTGATATCATGAAAAACAATTATCGATTTGAGTTCAGCATGTACATTTGCACGGAATTAATGATATTTTGGAAAGATTTGAAGTGGGTAAAAGCCTTCGGGGAACAAAACGGAAATTTACCAGCCATGCTTGCACCTCATCTGTTAAGCTAAGCATATTGTATTATCTAGGCAAAAAGAAACATATTTTTTCAAAAAAGTTTCAATTATAATTTTGAGACGATGTACTGGTATTATGACAGGAACGATAAATACAAATTTGTAGTGTAAGATTTGGGAAAAAATCTCAGAGATAAAAACAACCCCCCGACACAAAAGGAAAAATATTGAAAACTTTTGCTTTTTTGCCATTAAAAGCGATAGCCAGAAATATTCAGAGAAAAAATATTTTTGTAATCCTGGTTGAAGGCAAAAAAGAGCAGATTTGCCAACAAACGCCTCAAGAAATCAGTTTCCATAAAAAGTCTAAAAATATTCAACAATAACTTCTTGCCAATGCTTTGTGCTCTTGAGGCAAAAGCAACGATAAAAAAAGTCTAAATAACATTTATTAGAAATAAAAATTTTATGCAGCCTATAATTAAATGGTTACTAAAATCAGGTGAGTAGTATTTTTTTACTGAATACTTTTTTAAAATTCTCCATTGATTTGCGAAAGTGCCTTCCGTTACTTAATTAAACAGTAAACACGCAAGGTTTTTTTTTCTTTTCCTTAATAAAGAACAATTACAGAACTGTCAACTTTCTTTTGTTTAAGGAAAAATTCGGTGGAGCTTAATTTAATTCTGTCAGTTTTCGTTACCATTACACTACTTGAAAATCATATCAGATGGTCAGCATGTCGATTAAGAAATTTAGGCATTTCATTCTGACGCCAGATATTCGTGTTTGATTCATTTTAAAGACCAGCATTTCACCTGATGATTTTCATGGCATGCAAACAGCATCTCTCCCCCCCCCCCAAAAAAAAATGTTGCATAAACTTTAAATTCTAATTTTCCTAAGCTGGTCTCATACGGGCCTAACTTGACTGGTAAATAACATAAAAAATAAATAAAATAGAAATATCACTGTAATATTAACGATTTATAAATAAATGCTGCGATGGGTAAGTTTTCGCCATTTTATATTTTTAATTTTACGCATGCGCGTTGTTTGAATTTGTTTTTTATTTTGTCGACTGCGTAGTATAGTAGAATCAGTTAGACACTCCCTGTGAGAAAAAAGCATGATGACGCAATTCCCTCCTCCAGATATTTGAAAACAGTATGTTGCACTGCTTAGTATTAGCTCCGAAAGCACTATTTCAGTGTGTTTTAGTGTCAAACTGAGAACAGTGCAGAGAACTCTGAAAGAGTTCGATCAGTCTCATAGTGATTATGAAGTTATCTGTGACGTTATGTCTCCATTCATCTTCCCACAGGATTTTACTTGACACAGAAACCTACATCCAGTGCCTTGGGTCAAGAGGATGGCTGCTGGAAGACCCTAAGTCTAGCATAAGGAACCTGCACCCTGCCAAAGTCATGGATGTCAGAAAATTTATGCGACCAGATCCATGACCTTCTTTATAAAGAAGATCATGTCACATCTCCCCCTTCACATCAGGCCACGTAAGTCCCCAGACTGCAATCCCCTTTGATTATTATATGTGGGGAGAAGTTAAGCGAGAAACCAACAAAACTCTTCATAACAACAAAGATGAACTGAAGGCAAGCAATATGGCAGCATTCACCAACTTAAACAAGCAGACCGTTCAGAACATTTACAGGAGACCCCGAAATCGTTTAGAAGCCCTGGTTGAATCAATGGCCATTTTATTGTTAAAATTATCCTTTAGAATTTAAGATATTTTTGTGTAAGTTTGATACATATTTCTATTGAAATGAGATATTTGTTATTTTCCTTTTGCGTTATTTAGACAATTTATCTATGGAAGCTTTTATTTTATACTAGCATGATAGCCCGGCGTTGCCCGTGAAACTCAGAACATTTTACTAGTAGGAGAATATGCCACTTTTTATTTGACATATTTTGTTTTTGTTTGAAAAAACACTTTAAAAAAATTCTTTTGTTTCAAAATTACGGGGAAAATAATCACATTTTTTGTTGACCAAATGAACTTTAAAAACGTCGGAATAAAAATTACATATGAAGGCTTATTTTTTATTTTTTTTGTTTTAATAAAAAATATTTTAGTCGCGTTTGACACGTGTGATTTGATTTCTGTGACGTAAAACGTCGGAATAAAAATTAAATATAAAGGCTCATTTTTTTTCATGAAAAAATATTTTATTCGCTTTAGTGTGATTTGATTTCTATGACCTAATTCAGCAACTATCTTAGAGCTTAGATGGTTTACGGAGCAAATGTAAACAATCGTGTCCATTGGCCAAAAAGTGTGAAAGGGAAAATTGCTGAACTTAAACTCAAAAAGTATATGTCGACCTGGCTTCCCTGTAGATATGTGTCCCTGGAAATTTTGAATGGCGTAGATTAAAATATGTAGACTTGCATAGGGAACAGTCACACACATATTCACAGATGGCCTTTTATATATAGAGATAAACCAACGCTAGCTAGCTAGCTAGCTAGCTAGTTAGAGAGATAGATAGATATTAATCTGACTGATTAAATGTTTCAAATTCAAAATATATTAAAGAAGATATTTTACTAATTTGAAACAATATTTACAAAATTTTAATCGTGCATATCATCCACTTAATTAAAAAAAAATAAAAAGAATCAATTATAGACAACGAATTTTCCGTTACATTCTAAAATTTTATCAAAATGTTTAAGCCGAAATACTTTTCATTTATCACGATCGTATTTAAACAATTATTCGTTTGTTATTTGAAAACTAATGTCTCAGGTTCAGAAATTTAAATATATGGGAAGTGTTCTAACAGAGGACGGAAAGTGCGATATGGAAATCCAAAAACGTGTTGGCATGGCCAATGATTCATTCCAGAAGCTGAGTAGAGTTTTCAGAGACAGAAGAATTTCGCTGAAAACAAATAAGACAATACTGGATTGTCATGTTATGTCTAGACTTCAATATGGTAGAAAATGCTGGGCAATCTCATCGAAGATTAAAAAAAAACGTGATGCAACCGAAATGTGGTTCTACAGAAGGATGCTGAGGAGAACATGGACGGAACACGCGAGGAATGACGAGGTTTTTGAGAAAATGGACATGAAAAATTAACTGATATTTACATCAAGAAAGACAGCTGAAGCTTTGGGAACATGTCGACATGTTTGGGAACGACATCGGAGTAATGGAGAATCTCTACTGGCAGCAAGCTGGATGCATACCGACAGGTAACGAGTTCAGAAGATTTACAAAGATAGAAAGTGGCGTAAGACAAGAATGTGTCATTTCACCGGATCTCTTCAACTTGTACAGTGAGATTATTCTGAGGACACCTATATGATATGCCAGGATGTGTAATCGGAGGCCACAATTTGAAGAACATAAAATACGCAAATGATACAGTGCTGATTGCAGACACGGAAAGGAAACTACAAGACCGCCGACAAAAGGTAGCTGGAGAAAGTAACAGGAAAAAATTACAAATAAATTGCAAGAAAGCTGAAGGCATGGTCATCAATAAAAAGAGCAACCCAAAATGCCAAATACAGGTGGGGGATACTAGAATCAAGCAAATACAAAAGTTTAAATACCTACTTAAATCACTGGTGCCCCCTAGATGTGAATTTGCACGAGATACTAGATTGGCAATTAGGTCCCACCCTTTTACAGTGAATCCGATGAAATGTAACCGCAATTTCTACTCCAACAGCTTCTTTCCTCGCACTTCCCGCCTGTGGAATTCCCTACCGCATGCTTGCTTCCCCGACGGCTACAACCTCCAGGAGTTTAAATGTAAGGTCAATAGATACCTCCTAGCACACTAACTCACACTCACTCTCTCCAACTCTCTCCCTATGTACATCCTAAGTCGTCTATCACCCTCCTTCTGACATTTCCTATACCCAATTCCTCTATGTAACCCCCTGCGCGATAGTGGCAGTGGAATGCTTTGCTTGGGGTGACACGATTAAAAAAAAAGTATTACAACAAGGGATAGAAAGTGAGACACAGAGATCCGACGGCAAATTGGCATGGCAAAGGGCGCGTTTCAGAAGCTGAGTAAAGTACTAAGACACAGGAAACTTTTACTAGAATCAAAGAAGAGAGTGCTAGAATTCTATGTGATGCGAGTTCTTCAATATGGCAGTGAATGCTGGACAATATCATCAAAAATGAGGAGAAAACTTGAAGAAGCTGAAGTGTGGTTCTACAGAAGGATGCTGCGGATATCATGGACCGAGCATGTGAGCTATGATGAAGTGTTGGAAAGAATGGCAAGAAAGAGACAGCTGAAATTCCTGGGACACGCAATGAGGAAGGAGGGCTTAGAGAACCTGATACTAACAGGACAGATACAGGGAAAAAGGAGACAGGGGAAAGCAACGGATAACATATTTGAAGGACCTAATCAGGTGGATGATGGAACGAGGGTTGCATGGTGTAACAGAAGACGTGCTAAGAGCCAGCAGTGATAAGGTGACGTGGAAAACCATGATCGCCTACGTACTGAAAGGACAGGGCACATAGAAGAAGAATATATAGGCCAACTGTTTATAAAAAATTATAATGCGGGTATAAAATGGGGGATCAATTCTATATTATAATCAATATATAAACTGATCCCTAATTTTGTGGCCATGCTAGTTTCTATACATTTATATTCTAGATTTATGGGCTTGAGCTAGTGGATGATAAAACAGGTGTTGCGTGGTGTAACAGGAGAAGGCCTGTCAAGAGCCACCAGGGATAGGGAAATGTATAAAACCATGATCGCCTACGTACTGAAAGGACAGGGTGCATAGAAGAAGAAGAATGGGGAAGGAGGGCATACCTGATGGACTTGAGCAGATGGATTCTGAAACGGGGATTGAGTGGGATAACTGGATAAGTTGTGTTAAGAGCGACAAATGATAGGAAGGTGTGGAAGGCCATGCTTGCCTACGTCCTAAAGAATCATGGCAAATTAAATGAGAATAACGTTCCTTTATATATTTTAGTTTTTAACCTGCATGAGGATTCATTAAAGAGACGAATCTTTATTTAAGTTTGTTAAAAAGAAAGAACAATGTAAATATTTGTAGAAAACACACCTTCGAAATGCTTGAACAGTGTTACAGTTCAGAATATCAGGATATCACCAAAAATTATGTTTAGCTCAAATACTAAACGTATTTTAATATATCAAGTTTCTAATTACGGACATCAGTCAGTTAATTGCCATACGTGATACACGCTTGGGCGATCATGTCTCGAAAGAGACATGACTGACTGAGCAGAAGATTATCCCGCAGTAGATTGCCATTGCTTTCTGCGGTAGACTGGTTGCCGACCAAGGCTATAGAACCCAATCTGTCCTGTTATTTAACTCATAACTAGAAGGAATAGACGGATTAATCCCTTTGCCAAGGGTATTTGCGCGTAAGTGAATGCAAGGAATTCAACTGGAATTCGAACTCGGCTCTCCGATTTCTCGTTCCGAGTCGATATCCACTGCGCCACAACGGACATCAAATATACGAAATGTTATCAGAAAATTCACAGTTTGTGCTGTGATAGTAACACTCAGCCGAAATAAAGGATCATCAGCATCGTATTGGTACCCGGTGTTCTCAGTTAGTTTTCCGATAGGCTTCATCATATTACTAATGTCCTACATTTGCGGGGTGTGAGCGTAATGCAATAGACAGAGAGTCGAGTTCGAACCCCAGTCGAATTGCTTACATTTTCTTACATGCAAATAACCTCCCAAAATAGTCTACTAATACAAAACAACGAGCCTACTTTCTATCCCGAGGACAATGTATTGATGATCAGCCATAATTTGGATGAGAATTATTATGGACAGAAAATCAGTATCCGATATCAAGTTTTCGAAAAAATGGGACTCGACATTAACCTTTCCAAAACAGAAACTACGATCTGAATATTGGGATGAAAGCAGCGATATTGGCTACCCAGAATCCATTATAAAAATAAAGGATATGGAATTAGTAAATAGTAAACACTTCACATACCTCCGTGTATAGATCAGTTCTAACAAATTATGTACAAAGAAACAAAAATTGAACATGAAATAGGTTGTATTAGAGATAGTGTCGTTCAACACCACAAATTGATACAAAACCAATGTTTTTAAATAATCTCGTCAGATTAGGACTCTCATATGGAAGCCACGCAAGGTACCAAACCCGTTCAGAAATACCGCTGCTTCCTAAGATAATTAATAAAAAAATTGGTTTGAGCGAGAAAAGCCCGAGGGTTTTATCAAAGATCATCCTGTTTTTCTCATTGGGAACTACATAATCACAAATAAAGTACTGTGCCAAATAACAGAAAACAAAAATGAGAACTACCAACAGCGGCAACAGCTAAAGTGGATAACATGATTAACTGGAAGAGAAAAAAATGACAGAGTCAAGATGTTGACAATTCACAGCACATCAAATAGAAAGTTAGGAAAGAAAACCAATTTCAGTACTGGAAAGAGAAATAAGAACCACCGGATTTTAGAAACGTGTTTTCTAATAGCAGTGTCAAGAGGAACGATTTATAAATTTCAACGAAAACATTACTAGTTGCTCGATCAATGAGTGCTAAATGTTTTCTTATCGGGAAACTGATAATATTCCCATGATTATTGGGAAAAATAGGAACCGCCGCCAGGCTGATTTTAGTTTATTCGTAATTCTTATACAGGGTTTTGCAGCAAAATCCGACAATTAACGAAAAGAAAACGAAATAGGTAATAAAAGCAAAAGTTGTATATGCAAAGGCCCAACAGTTTATTTAGCAACAGTTATCGTTCCATACTACATTATTTTTCAATGTAACCGTCACCGGCGGCGACGTCCATCTCAAGGAAGGCGCGAAATGAGTCACACGCTTTGACAACCATGCCCTTGTCTATAGCGCCGAATGCCTCCACGATGGCAGCTTTCAGAGGGTCGATCGTGTTGTGGGGTTGCTTGTTGGTCTTGGCCTAGATCACACCCCAGAAAAAGAAAGTAAGTTTCAAGCAGGAGAGAAGGGCAGCCACAAGTCCGGCGACCAATTGTGAGGAACACTGTTGAGCAGCCACGCCTTGGTCGTCTTGGCCTTGTGAGGAGGAGCGGTATACTGCTGAAAGACGTAGGGACGTCCAGCGGCGATCTCGTTCATCCAGGGCTTCACCACGCTCCTCGGCACCTCCTAGTAGATCACCGCGGTGAATTTCAGACCCTTTATGAAGAGGTAGTGTTGGATTTTTCTTGGAAAGATATCCTTTGTACTATGTAGTTCTTTAAAAGTGTTTCTTGGAACAAAATATTCGGCAATGCAACTAAGTAGGAAATTCCTTTTATTTATAGGTAGTTTCTGTCTCTTACAAAAGATTTCCCTGTTCAGAAAAGGTGAGTTGAGTATATGGATAGGGATCTGACAAGGTGATAAAATAAAATACTGAAAGGTAGGAAACCTGTCTCAATCTAACGTTTCAATTTTATTGAAACTTCTTCAGAGGTTGAGTTACTGATAAAAAAAAATTCAGAGATCGAATTAAAATAAAAAAAAATCTTCAAGAGACAAACTTGAATATTGTTTGGGCTGATTTTATTAGGAAAGCAACAATCTTTAAATGTATATATGTGGAAAATTTTGTATGTGTTTGTATGTATGTATAGAAATTATTGTTTGTTTACTTGTATGCGTAAGAATACTCGTATCAAGTGTATTTAAACGACATACAGTTTTTAAAATTCATGTGTGATAAATCTTTTAGATGGTTCAATGTATGAGTGTGTATGTTTGTTGGAACCGCTAGTGTATATGTGTGTGATAAAATGTTTTTAAACGTTTTCGTTTAATTCTTTGAGAATGTGGCGAAGATATATACAATACATACAGATGTCATGTTTCTATATGGGTCACCGAAAACACAGTACGAAATTTTATGGATGGAATCTTTTACTGAAAGTGGAAGTTGGTATTATTTTATTTATTTTATTACACGCATACACTAACATTATCGACTAACAAATATATACAGCTAGCGGCATGTTTTGAAGCATAGAAACCGCTGTTCGAGTGCACAGTCGGTGGAGGACCATTAGGGACGTGTCTTCTGCTTAAGTTGACGCAAGGACAATCACGAACTGTCATGCAAAACTCATGGATTGAAATCAAAACCCAGAGGCGACAGTCTGTTTCATACTAAACGCAAACTTTTAAATGCGTTGCTTTTTTTTTTTTTTTTTTGCTCGGCATTTTATATCTACTAGTTAGTGATGCATTATGGGTAATCTATAGCATTGTGAGCAATCTATTGAATTATTCTGTTATTTTTGTGGGCGTGGCATGTTAATTTGTTTATAATTTATTCAGATTATTTGGTTGTTTTTTGGATTAATTTATTTGAATTTCTTTTTATTATTTTATTTTATTTATTTATTTTTATTTATTCTAGTTTGTTTTCAGTTTTCAGTTTTGAAATAGGAGAGTAAAGATCTATTTTGCATTTTAAGAGGAATTTTGACTGTTTTATTAATAGGTTGTTTTGGTCTGGGAAGGTAAGTATAGCTATTTTTCTACCAGGCAAAGCTTACATTTTGGGATTTATTGTTGTAAGCTGATGTTCTTTTTCTTTGTTTTCTATGATATTTTTGGAGTGACTTTTGTTTTGTTTTTTGAACAGTTAATCTCACATACCTCATATCAGTTTTATGAAAATCTCTAGATATATTAATCGAAGCGAAAACGAGTAATAAATTTTACTTTTTTTTGCTATTGGTGAACTCAACATGGACTAACATTAAAACTCTCGGTTGTCCAATCAATCATTCTGTCTAGACGGGCACGAGTAGAGCAATCGATTTTTTGACAATAGTTTATTTCTGTCTTATCTACAAGTCAACATGCAAATAAGCAATTACCTAACTTTCATGGGGAAACATGAAATTTAAGCCTGAAAGAAAGATTCATGCTCTATTGATTGTACAGCAAATGATGAAAAAATTAAATCAACCACACAGTTCGTTTCCCTGAAACTCAAAACATTTGTTTTGAGCTGTGGATATTAATATGAAATTGAATTGCCTTTTTATCGCAAATAATTTCATGATGAAAGATTAAATTCTCTGCGAGTTTGCATGTGGAATCAATATACATATATATGGAGAAAGTGCGAGTGTGTTTAGAATCAACTTTGTATAATGTTCGTTCGATCACCAGTTTCAATGAGATTTTTACGTAAACTATTTTTCTGAAGAGAATGTGTGTTGTGGTGCAGTGGATGTTGGCTCGAGACGAGAGATCCGAGAGCCGAATTCGAACTCCAGTCGAATTCGTTTCATTCACTTACACACAAATACCCTTAGAAACATAATTTTTTAATCCGTCTCTTCTCCCTCCAGGTATTGGTTCTTAGCCTTGATTGGCAACCAGTCTGCAGAATAATGTAACTGCAACATACTGTAGCAAAATCTTATGCCCAGTTTCTCATGTCTCGAAAAAGACATGATTGCCTAAATGTGTAGCACGTATGGCACTTAACTGAATGATTGTTCTGAAGATCACATTGAAGTGTCAAAATAACAGTCATTATAGTATATTTTTCTTATGTCCAGGCTGTGTTTATCTACAAAAGCCCTCTATATATATTCATATTGTTAAAATTCTCTAAGCGTACTCACAAATATTTGAGAATAAGGAGAATGTCAGGTATTTCCATTACTACGCTCTTTTTTTGTCATTAGTCAGGTAGATATCACATTTTTCTGGACTTATCAGTAGCCTGAGTGCGTTTATATATATGTATGTGTGTGTGTTACTTCAAGCGTTATTTTCATCGTTAATATAATTTTTGAGGATACAGATGCCCTATTGTTATTTTTAACTATGTATTAAATCTAATCGGCCGGCGCACTCGAGAAATCTCAATAAAAATGTGTTCTCTTGGAAAAGTTCGATCGTGCGTTCCCTTTTATGGGAAACACAACCGCCAGGCCTGTTTGCTGACAAGTAAGAATATCGTAACGGTGTCCTCACAAAACTTCTAAGTCGGCAGGAATCAGCTCTGTTAAAGAAACAAAACCTTTTTACTTATCAACGTTCTATCTACAATCCGATATCGAGTACACGACGATGAAAAAACCTGCTTGCCAAAATACATTCTATCAGTTAAAACACTAAAAACAACCATAGCGCTAAACATATAATTACAATTAAATAGTATATATATATATATATATATATATATATATATATATATAGAGAGAGAGAGAGAGAGAGAGAGAGAGAGAGAGAGGACGCGAGAGATAGAGAAAGTGGGGAGAGAAGTAAAAATTGAAATAAAGTTGAAGAGGCGACAGTCTTTTTCATGCTAAACGCATTGCCAGACCTAACGATTGCATTTAGCATGAAGCAGACTGTTGCCTTTAATTTCTACTCATATATTTACATACGTTCTATCTTGATATTGAGAATTTAATTAATAAATATAACATACCTTATAACTCTTTTTTATAATATATATATATATATATATATATATATATATATATATATATATCACATAGTACACTTGGTATATAATCCAGGTAAATTCCAAAAGAAACAAACTCAAGATAATTCAATGTTAAATTTATTTATTTAATTTAACAGAGTAAAATTTATTTTTACAATGGCTAATACATATTTCACCACGTTTTGATATCATTATCAAGGCTCGTCAGACCCAAATGGTACAACAGAAGGTAATCAAAATATCCCACAAAAAAGAAAAATTCCTTTTCTTTTATTTAATTTTACATAGACGCTCACATGCCCATATTAAAACAGCTATATTTAACGGTTATTTACGAAAATTTCTCGCTCATTCGGATAAGAACCCCAAAGAAAGAGGAAAGCGAGGATAAAGAAAAGATAGACGATTGATTAATGCAAAGAAGAGAAAAACCTGAAAAAGAAAAAAGAGAAAAAAGGAAAACAGAAAAACAGAATGGAAAGCAAGAAGAGAAAAAAAGGACGAAAAGATACAATAGCAGGAATACCATATCACGAGAAATAAATGTTGACACCATTTCTCATAATAGCGTTTCAAACCACCTAACTTTTTTCTTAGAAAAACCTGCAAAAATTCAATTACGAAATTTAATTTCAAATATACCGGGATATATTTACGGTAAAAAAAATATTTTACCTCATAATTTTCATAGAATTTGAAAAAATAACTACTATTACTATTAATTTAAAAATTAATGCTAATTCAAACATATTGTTAAAATAATTGAAAAAACTAAAATTAAAAATATAAATATAGAAACAGGAAAAATTTGATAAGCTTAACAGAAGGAGGAAATACACAAAAAGAAGGAAAGAAAAAAGGAGAAATCACGATAGAATGGATTATAAAATAATTAAAACAATATTTTTAAAAAGCGCTACATCAAAACCGACGTATATAATTCATTCTTAGAAACGTTACAAGGGATTATTACCCTTAAATTAAAATATACCGACGATAGGGAATATTTATGGTGAAAAATATATCATAAATCCTAACATAAATTACATAATAACCACTGGTAGTAATTTATTCTATGGTTAAAATAAGAAAATATAATTTATTAAAATACAATCTCAAAGATTATTTTAAATACTAGCAATACTAATAATAGATGATAATAATAATAATCTAAAAAAATGATAATAATAACAAATAAAACAATAAAGAGATAACAAATATATGTATACATACATATATGCACATACACACGTACACATATGTGTCTGTGTGTTTACATACATATACATTTATATATACATGTATGTATCAAACAAAATTTCTCTCAAACGTAACGATAATTAAAATATAAATAATAAAAATACTACTACTACTACTAATAATAATAATAATAATAATATTCATTGTATCACATAAGAAGACAAAAGAAATTATAAAAATACCTATAAATATAATAATTATAAACAAATAAAAATAAAAATAAAATAAAAATACAAATATAGTAAGCTAAACTGTAAACTAATATTAACCTGACTTGGAAAATTTAGCTGTAATATGATATGAGCATACATGTCAAATTTAAAATTAAAATTTAATTTAAAATATAATGGGATATATCTACGGTACAAAAATAAATTGTGCAACATAAGAGGCTCATCCCTTGTTCCCTGTTTAGGATGTGATTTCCGAATTTCTCTCTTCCAATCTTCTCACTTTGTTTTTTTTTTAATTGGAGTAGATAGATCTATCCATCGCCCAGTTCACACTCCACCCACGTCTATTGAACAGGTTAAGAGGCTCATCTCTTGTTCCTTGTTTAGGATGTGGTTTCCGGCTTTCTCTCTTTCAATCTTCTCACTCTGTTTTTTTTCAATTGGAGTAGATACATCTCTCCATCGCCCGGTTCACACTCTACCCACGTCTATTGAACAGGTTAAAAGGCTCATCTCTTGTTCCTTGTTTAGGATGTGGTTTCCGGATTTCTCTCTTTCAATCTTCTCACTTTGTTTTTTTTCAATTGGAGTAGATAGATCTATCTATCGCCCGGTTCACACTCCACCCACATCTATTGAACAGGTTAAGAGGCTCATCTCTTGCTCCTTGTTTAGGATGTGGTTTCCGGCTTTCTCTTTTCAATCTTCTCACTTTGTTTTTTTTCAATTGGAGTAGATAGATCTATCTATCGCCCGGTTCACACTCCACCCACATCTATTGAACAGGTTAAGAGGCTCATCTCTTGCTCCTTGTTTAGGATGTGGTTTCCGGCTTTCTTTTTTCAAATCTTCTCACTTTGTTATTTTTTTTTTATTGGAGTAGATAGATCTATCTATCGCCCGGTTCACACTCCACCCACGTCTATTGAACGGGTGAAGAGGCTCATCCCTTGTTTCCTGTTTAGGATGTGGTTTCCGGCTTTCTCTCACGAATCTTTTCACTTGGAGTGATATGATTAAAAAAAAAAATTTCAATACATTTTGAAAAATAGAACTACTCTCACTAGAAACCCAAATTAACCTATTATTTTTTTTTAAATTTCTTTAAAATACTTAAATTCTTAAAAAATGAAACGTTAGAAAGATAAACATAAAAGGCAGGAGGGGGAAAAATAAAAAGAAAGAGATAAAAATTAGAACGATACAGAAAAGAATTTAAATTAAAAAAACATAAAATAAATTTCATATATAAAACCGACGTCTATTACATTAATATTCATTCTTAAAAACGCGATACTGGATTTCCTATTAAATTAAAATATACCGATTCTAGTGCATGTTAGCGGTGAAAAATAGATCAAATCATAAATCATACATCCTAATATAAATTACAATATAACCACTAGTAGTAATTTATTTCAAATAAAGTTAAAATAATAACACCTAGTAAGAAAAACTAAATACAAAATTAAATTATAAACAAAAAACCATTAAATACTCATAATAAAATTCATAATAGACAAAAATAATAAAATAATTATAAAAAAATTAAATAATAGAAAATAGAAATTCGTAATAATATATATATAAGAGTGTGTGTGTGTGTCTATCAAACAAAATTTCTATCAAACTTTAATAATAATAATAATGATAGTAATAAAAATAATACACATTCTATAAAAAATGAGAAAAAAGAAACATAAAAAATACCTATAAATATAATACTTATTAAAATAAAAATACAAAACACAAAAAATTACAAAATTTTTCAAAAATTAAAATTTAAAATTTAAAAATTACAAAAACAAAACAACCTTTGCTGTAAAAAGAAATTAACAGCACATTTTCATAAATAACCGTTACAAATGTCTGTTCTTATATGGATATGTGAGCGTCTATGTAAAATTAAATAAAAGAAAAGGATTTTTTTTCAGGTGGGGATATTTTGTTGTACCATTTGGGTGTGACGAGAAGCGATAATAACATCAAAACGCGGTGAAATATGTATTACCCATTGTAATGATAAAAGATCTTTTATAAAATGCTATAAATATATATATATATATATATATATATATATATATATATATATATATATATATATATACATATACATATATGAGTTAAATATATGGATCAAAATCCGACAAGATGAATAATGAATCTCTGCGGTAGCTTGTTAAAGTAATACATTTCCTACTTTATCTTTATTTTATTCTATTCACACACACACACACACACACACACACACACACACACACACACACACACACAGAAACACAGACGCGCGCGCGCGCACACGCACACACATATATATATATACTTTCTGACTGATCATAAGATCAACTTTCCTGAAATGTATCGTTAATGAAACAATAATTAATACTCAACAATGTACTGAGATTTTATGACATTTCTGATCACTGGCTTTAATACTGAAGATGGAAATTTGTTTATTCTTCCTATGTACGCATGTTGACACCGTATCAAAAACTTTTAGTATAATGATTTTTTTAATTTAGACATAACGTAATGAAATTTTGATTTTTAAATTTAAATTTGATAAAATTTTCTGTTATATAATTTAACGTTTTTCCAACTCTACGTTGGCCTAGATTCAACTTGATCTGTTTTCATATCGGAAAAAAAATTGCATTTAAAGTCAACGTCAATCTGTGACGCATTGCATTTATTTAATATATCCATGAAAGTTTATGAAAATTACATATGAATATATATATATATATAAAGAGAGAGAGAGAGAGAGAGAGAGAGAGAGAGAGAAAGAGAGAGAGAGGAGGAAAGAGGGAGAAAGGAAAGAGAGAGAGGAAAGGGAGGGAGAGAGAAAGAGAGAGAGAAAGAGAGAGAGGAAAGAGAGAGAGAAAGAGGGAGAGGAAAGAGAGAGAGAGGAAAGAGAGACAGGAAAGAGAGAGAGGAAAGAGAGAGAAAAAGAGAGAGAGAGGAAAGAGGGAGAGAGAAAAATACATATAAATATATGATAAAATAAAGAAAGATCAAGTAAGAAACTCAATTTAAAAATGTTTCAATTTTAATAAAGCTTCTTCAGAGATCGAAAGAAAAATGGAAAAAATATATAGACACAATGCTGATATGTTCTCATTTTGTATTATTTCATATTGGTCAGATACACAAAAATTTAAATATATGTATGAAGAATATTTTAGACAGTAAAATATGTAATAGTCTACGTGTGTTTATGAAAAAAAAAACGCTTGTCTTAGTGTATATTTTGCCGTAACGTTAACTAACCTCTCTCTCTCTCTCTCTCTCTCTCTCTCTCTCTCTCTCTCTCTCTCTGTGTGTGTGTGTGTGTGTGTGTGTGTGTCTTTGTTTAAAACTCTGTAGTCATCAATTCCGGATAGGTTGGTGAAATGTAGCGATGAAATGTAACAAAATGATTTTGTATTTGGTTGGATGTTTTATATTTACGTGTGTGAAATGCTGTTGTGACTTTTGTGTGGGTCAGTAAAAAGCAGCCTCATTCTTCTTCTATGTGCCATGTTTTTTCTAGATGAAGGCGAACATGGCCTTCCACGTCTCCCTATCGCTAGTGGCTCTGAGCACACTTTCTCCTGTTATACCACCAAACCCTCCGCTTTGGCATTCACCTGCTCAGGTCCGGCAATTATTTTACCCGCTGCTTTCTCCTATCTCATTTTCCCTTCTACCTGGTCTGTGAGTATCAGATTATCCAAGCCCTCCTTCTTCATTACATGTCCCAGAAAAAAGACCTCCCGAAAAATTGTGTTATATGGGCTTGTTTAAAACCTCGTTTAGACTGGAGGCTATTCGTGGTCGAGAGGTCTAAGACGTTGCCAGATCAAATCGTAGCTTCCCCTATGTAAATAGGGGTCGCAGGTTCGAATACTGCCGAATGGCACACATTTTCATAATAACAATTTATCGTAAATAATCAAGCCGGTAGATATAAATAGAAAATACTGTTTAATTAAAAAAAAAAACAGCATATCTACTTAAATACGAGTATCGATAAAAAATAACGTTCAAACAATTCATTTCATACATATATATATTTTAAACTTTAATCCAAAAGGAAAAGCAGGAAGGTAAATCCCAAAGACCCGATCCTAATTAATATTAATATTTTGATATTAAAAAATGATCCAGATGGAGATCTCTTAGTGATTTCATGTTGAAATGATCATTCAACGGTTTTGAACTTCGAAATTTATTTTATATATATATATATATATATATATATATATATATATATATATACAGTAATGTGCAAAAGTATTAGGACAAGAACTATTTTATCTTTTATGAGGCATATTGACAGAAAATAAGTAATTTGATTAAAGTAATTTTGTTCGATTTACTCAACAAATGCTTTAACAAGAATAAAATACTTGTTTCAAAATAAATTTAATATTTAGTATAATCACCTTTTGCTTTGGTCACAGACTTCATTCTGTCAGGCATTGACATCACAAGCTTCTTCAATTTATTTCCAGCACCACCAGCCCTTTCAAGATTAATAGATTGACTTATCATGAACTCTGCCAAAAACAAACACTTGACCCTAAGACCAGTAAGAAGGTCAACGGAACTCAAAATACAGACCAACCCCTCTAAAACACAAAAATAACAAATCCAACACAAATAAAATGTCTTTTCAACTAGATAATTCTCATTTCTATAAAAAAAAATCACCTGAGGATGAAGCCAAAAACATAATGGGCTGGCTTCGAAACATGAGAAATTTTTTGTGTAGTGATACTATGAATTTAAAAACATTGTAACAACCATTACACTATATATATATATATATATATATATATATATATATATATAACCTAGTACACTTGCTATGTAATCCGGGTAAATTCCAAAAGAGACGAACTCAAGAGAACTCAATGTTAAATTCGTATATTTAATTTAACAGAGTAATATTTATAAAGGATTTTCGATTATTACAATGGATAATACATATTTCACCGCATTGATGTTCTTGACGCGGCTCGTCAGATCCAAATGGTACACCAGTAGGCAATCAAATTATATAATATATAATATATATAGATTTAATGAGCTGAATTTATCACTTTAACTGAGCAAGTTCATGCCTACTCCAAAATTTCGTTATGGATACCGTTATGATGACTTCACAAAAAAAAAAAACTAGTTCCGTCGAGTGAAGATATTATAACGGTGTCTTCATGAAACTTCGAAATTGGCATGAACCTACTCAGTTAAAGTGACAAAGTTTCTACACTCAGACTATCAAAGCGCTGTCTCTACCCCAATATCGAGCACTTTGCGATGACGACCTGCTTGCCAAAGTACGCTTTACCAGTAAAACTACTGAAAAAACAAAAATATTGACTCGAAAATCTATCACAACTCAACACTATGTATATCTTTATTATTTTTTCTGTATTCTCTTGCCTGTCTTGCTGATTTCTCATGTTTACTAAGTTTAGCTTGATCAGAGATAAGTTTTCTGGAGGGTAACATTACTGAGAGTTACTCCAGAAAAAACAGTTCTTCGTTTGTGTTGGGGCGCTCTCCACCTTTCCACGGAAATGGACTATTCGAATCACTATATAAAATAGTAGTGATTATATCTCGAGGAAGGAAGTCGAGTAAGGAAGTCGAATGAGTGAGTCAGTAGGTATTGCAGCGGAAGTGTTCTACTAGTCAATCTATCACGTCTCTACAACGATACTTATACTAATTACCTTGTTCTGTATTCTACTAATCCTCACCTCTTGTAAATACTTCTCTTTCCTGTCAATACACCTACTTTTATACTATTACATTGTTTTGTATTATTTCACATAATTCTGTTACCCGCCGTAACAGTATGTGTTTGCTATAATTGTAAGTATACAAGTTTAAATATCTGAAAGTTTTTTGACAGGGTATTAAAAATGCAACGCCAAAATGCAAGCATTTAACTTGCGAAAGGCGCCTTCAAAACTGATGAGAAACAGAAATATTTCATTATAAATATAAAAAAAGTGCTAGGTTTTTCTATGATATTTATCCTATAAGAAAGACAAACATTTATAAAATTTCAACCAAATTTTATTTCCAAAACTGGCAAAAATATGTACAGGATGATTGTGAAGTCAGGCAGTGCCAATCAGAAGATCGCCTTGTTTCAGGATGGTAGACCAGAGACTGGGACAGCCGTGCAAAGGTAGCCTGTTTGTTCTTAGGATGATCGTCGCTAGAGGATCTGCTTGGTAGTTCCTGGAAGGACTGTTGCTGGTGTTCCTGCTAGTGGCTGGCTATTGACTGCTCCTGCAGTCGGATAGTCCTTAGAAGGACTTTTGCATATGTAAACGGTTAGTCCTTACAGATGCATACGTAATCATCTAGTTCTCAAAAGGACTGTTGCATATGTAGTCGAATAGCCCTTAAAAGGACTATTGCATATTTAATCAGATAGTCCTTTAAAAAGACTTTTGCTGGTGGCGGCTACTGCTAGATTTGGCAAATTATGCCGAGCGCGGCTAGTTTCGCTGGGGCTGCTGGTGTGGTGTGACGTGGTGTGCTAACGCGACAGGGTCACTCTACCCCGGAGCTTCGAGAATCTGGTGGAAGTAATCACCCATGTTTCTGTCATCCGTGGTCAGCAACGTTGCCCAGTTAGTAATGTCTTTTTGTTGTCGATTAAAATTTAACTTGCACTTTTGAATGTACACATGGGTTTCATTTGAACACCATGTGTATATAGATTAGTTTCAGGTCATTTTTTTGTGTGTGTGTATGTGTGTGTGTGTATGTGTGTGTGTGTGTGTGTGTGTGTGTGTGTGTGTTTCGACTTTTGAAAACGCTGAATCACCGAAAATTGACGGCTTTGTTTTCTTTTCCGTGGTAACGTTTTAGACGTTTGAGTAGCCGGCAGTCGGGTGCGATACCTTGACAGTTCAATGAGAAAAGTAGGGTTTGAAAATTTAATCCTCACATCTAATACTGAAAGCAAGAAAGATTGGAAGGCAATGAGTCGCCTATCTTACGAGCTTGTGTGAGTGTATGGCAGAACAGGTGGTGCAGGAAAAAAAGTAAGGGCCACAAAGGATAAGTTAAGGAGAGACATCATAGTCCATGTCGTAAAGAGTAACAGAAGAAGAAGAAGAAGAAGAAGAAGAAGAAGAAGAAGAAGAAGAAGAATCTATGCCGGTAGGCATTTCCTAAAATGAGCGAGGCCACGTAATCCTGCACTATAATTGAACTAGGTAATTACCAAGGAAATGTTGCATGTGAAGTCAGTATTTAAAGCCCGTTTTGTTTTCATTAAAATATAACCTGTACTTCTCAAAAAATTTTACTAATACTCTTCAAAAGCAAAGAGCAATTGTGAATAGTTTTCAGTTTATTTTAGTTTTCTTTTTCGTTCTTGAATAAATCATCACCGATTCTTATGAACAGAATTTTTTTCTTTTAAGCTCGGTCTTTTTTTGCTATTTAAAATGAAAATCCTTTTAAATGCTTTAAAACCGAAAGTTCAGGTCAATATTTTATTTATTTCTGACAGTCCAAGGAAATGTTTACAATATTTCATTAATAAAACTTTTCTTGAATTATTTTGCTAAGTACACACAGATTCAAGACGCATCATTTCTTTGCTTGGATTTTATAATATATACGGCTGTCAAATTCTTGAGTAAATTGCACAAAATAGTACATTTTTATTCTTTTTAGATTTTCTCTTGCGAATTTTTGTTTTATTAAGTCTGGAAATAAAAATAGATTTATCGTAACTTTTTATTGATATCTCCGGATATCACCTTCTTATTTACTTGTTTGAACGATATACGTTCAAACAAGTAAATAAGAAGGTGATGCCAAGAAAATCTCTTGTAAGACATCAGTAATCGATGGGAGAATAAGAGGTTTTCATCAACTATTAACAGTACAAAGTTTCCTCCGTCTGTTTAAATTGTAGTGCTACATTTGAGAAAAGTTTAAAGTAACTTAGAAAAATATTAGTATTCCCCTTTTCTCGGTCTGATTTTCATTTCGGTAGGTAGGGTTAATTAAACATTCTTCTATTGCATTGCACTTGCTTTAATTTCTTTTATTTTGCGATTATTTTTGTACTTATTTTATTTTGAACATAATTTATCAATGATAATAAAGATAATTAGTATAAATTCATTAAAATAATTGTATTATATTCAATACATATATGACTACATTATGACGTTCTTTATAATGATTAATGAAACAATTTTACCAGCAGACTCATGCAAATACACGCATATATATATATATATATATATATATATATATATATATATATATATATAGCCGAGTGAGTATAAAATGAGGAGAGAAAAAAGAAAAAGTTTTTTTCTGTCCAAAACATTAATTTAAAACAGTGCTCGATATATGATGTATAGAGCAGTGAATATTTATTATAAATTATGTTTTAGAACATGTTCATAATTTCTTCTATATATGTCCTCTTCCCTACAATCATATCGTTGTTTCCGTGTTTGGATTTAAACACCTCTTTGGGGGAAAACTCGAAGAGGTGTTTAAATCCAAACACTGAAACAACGATATGATTGTAGGGAAGAGGACATATATAGAAGAAATTATGAACATGTTCTAAAACATAATTTATAATATATATATATATATATATATATATATATATATATATATTAATCATTTCCCCCAAGCAAAGTTTGAATTTCACCAAGACACAAGGGGTTAATGAGAATTAAAGTAAAAAGAATTTAACGAGCAGTTAGTCAGTTAGGTGCTATACGTTATAAATGCTTGGGCGATCATGTCTCGAAAGAGACATAACTGACTAGACAAAAGATTATATTACAGTAGGTTGCCATTTCTTTCTGCGGTAGACTAGTAGCCCAACAAGGTTATAGAATCCAATATGTCCTCTTATTTAACCCATAATTTGAGGGAAGAAACGGATTAGTACCTTTCCCAAGAGTATTTGCCTGTACGCGAATGTAATGAATTCAACTAGAAATTCGAGCTCGACTCGCCGATTATCTCATTCCGAGCCGATATCCACTGCACCACGACGCACATCCATCACTAAACGCTTACAGCACCTGGTATTCCCAAGCGGTCACCCATCTAAGTACTGACCAGGCTCAACGTTGCTTAACTTCGGTGATCGAGCGAGAACCGGTGTATTCATAACGATGAAAAGTAACGATTGGGCGTTCCATTTAAAGTTTTGAAGTAAGTAGATTGCAAGTTTTCAGGCCGATAAAGAAACTTAAGATAGAATTTACGACTACACCTAGAGGTTTCGACATAAAATCATATATATATATATATATATATATATATGCATATATATACTCATCAAAAGACAGATCTGTTTCGCTATATCACAACTCATCAGTACGGTTAGACATCCGATTGCTTTTAGCATGATTGAAATCCGACCAAACTGACATCAGTCGGCGATTCTACGTCTGTGCTATCGGCGCTCGGTAGAGGAAGGTGGACTTTGGCGTGTTATATAAAATGTAAATACATGCCAGTAGCTGAAAGTGTTCAAATTCATTACTGAATGAACGTAGCTGCATGAGTAGCTACTGCTTTTTTTCAAAGTCTGTCATTTATTAGTCATTTGCTAACAGTCATGTTTCGCTGTACCAAAGCTCATTAGTACGGTTAGAAATTTGATTTTTTCTAGCCAGATTCAAAATCCGGCCAAATTGATATCAATCAGCGGTTCTACTTCTAAGCTACGGGCGCTCAGTGGAGGAAGATTTTAGCGTGTTAAATACTCAATGTAAACACACGCCAATAGCCGGGAGTGTTCAAAAACTTTACTAAATCTATGATGCGTAAATAGTGGTGAATAGCTACTGTTTTTAAAGTCTACCATTTGCCCAACGTACTTAATCGCCGGAAGAAAGCGTAAATAGTCATCCGCAGACAGTTCTGTTTCGCTGTATCACAGCTCATCAGTACCAATAATCGATTCTACCTCTAAGATACGCGCTACCCAAGAAAGTTATTAAAGCCACAGGAGACACAAGGGGTTAATGGGTGTTAAAAAATTAGGAAAAAGAGAAAACACTAACCAGCGATGAGAAAAGAAAAGAGATAATGAAGACAGTAGATACAGATTGACATTGCGTTATTTTTTTTTTTTTTGAAGATTAAAATTTGCAAAAAAGCATGGAGCAGGAAGGGAGTTTTAAAAGAGAGAAGTGCGAGAAAAGAAACTCTCAGTAAAGAATTTATGGCTACATCCAAGTGCAAGTTGATGAGATGTCGACGACAGTCTAGTACTTGACCTATATTTTAAAATAAAATCTAGGTACCAAAAGAAATAGATCTCATCTGAACAATTATCATGAAAGTATTTCTAGAAAAGGTAAAGGAAGGCAACTTTACAGCGGTGGGAAAGTGATTGCTGCCAAACGTAAAATCGAAACCAATAATATTGTTGATTCTTTGGATTTTATGAAGAATCTTTAAATATATAGCAGGAGTATCGGACCATATTTCTCAGCAATATTCTAATTTTGGATGAATGGTAGAATTATCTACAGACTGAAGGTCGTTTCTGACATCAGCCGTAATTTTGAACTCATCGGACTGATCAGACTTACTATCGAAACAGTAGTAAATGGTTGTGCCATCAGATAGATACTAAATTGAGTACTGATATCATCAGGAAGGTCGTTAATAAAAGTTATAAACAGAGCATAACCAAGGATAATGTTATATACTGGTTAGCATGGGATAGATGAGTGGAGGACAAATAAAAAAAAAGAAGAAGAAGAAGAAGAAAGTTTAAATAAATAAGTGACTTCCGATTCCGAATCGGAAGTTTCGGAAGAAATCTCGACTTTCCTAGAAGATTCTGGGCGATTCTAGAAGCATCTAAAACCAAAAGCTGAAGTATCCTCCTACCAAAAAGAAACCGTGATATAAAAGGAAGAGCTTTAGGTGAGAAAATAGGGGGAAAGGACCGATGGCGTCGGGTGGTATATCCTGACGCATTTCTTACTTTCTCATTTGTCTCTTTTCCCCCCCCCCCCCCCATCTAAGAAGAGAAAAAAGAATAAGAAATAACTCTCTCTCTCTCTCATACTTCTTCAAAGCTCTCAGGTAGCAGAAAGAAGAAAGAGAAATACAAAGAATCAGCGCACAGAAGTTTTCTACTATTCACGTTTGCACGTAGGAAAATAGATAACAATTAAACTAAATTCAAGAAAGTCAACTCTTGGCAAAAACTTCCGATGACTCCATAACATGATGTCATTTTTTTTTTTTTTTTAATCATTTCACCCCGAGCAAGGCAGAAACGCCACTGATGTGCAGGGGGTTACATAAATGTAAAAAGATTAATTAGAAAAGAGTGAGGAATACAAGCTAGTTAGAAAGGAACAATAGAAAGCTGAGAAAGCAGGTGCAATGACAGGTACATGGGCGGAGAGAAAGGGAAGGTTATACAGGGGAGGGGAGAGAGCTAGAGGCTAGTGGTTAGTAGGTGAGTATTAACTTTGCTTTTAAATTTCTGGAGGTCGTAGCCGTCAGGAAAGCAAGAATACGGGAGTGAGTTCCACAGGCGGGAAGTGCGAGAGAGGAAGCTGCAGGAGTAGAATTGTCGTCTGCGTTTGGCTAACCTGACTGTGAATGGGTGGGACCCAGTTGCCAGTCTGGTTGAACGGGTAAACACCTGTTGAGGAGGCATCAGTGACTTAAGCTCATCCGAGCAGAAGCCATGAAAGTATTTATAGAAGAGACAGAGGGAGGCCACATTTCGACGATGGGAAAGTGGCTGCAGACGAGTCGCCAGATCAGTACCTATCACATTACAGACTCTCCTTTGGAGCTTGTCAAGAACACTGAGGAGAACGGCAGGGGCACCTGACCATAAATGGCAGCAGTACTCCATGCACGGACGGATGGTTGACTTGTATATATGCAGGATGGATTCAGGTGGAAAAAACATCCTGGATCGACATAGTGACCCAATCTTCTTAGCAGTAGATTTTGCTATGGATTCAATATAGTGCTTCCATTTGAGGTCTGAGGACAGGGTAAGTCCGAGGAGGCGTAGTGTATTACTCTCCGGGAGAATCATCTGGTCCATGCTTATGGGAGGCAGAAGAGGTTGCCTGTAATGGTTGACAGACAACAGCTTGGTCTTAGATGAATTGAAGTTGACAAGCCACTTCTTGCCCCAGTTCACCACAGAGTGTAGATCCCGCTCAAGGTCAGCAGCGAGATTATGTCTGTCCGCCACGACAGGTTTCTTACTGGAACGGGAGTATATTGTAGCGTCATCTGCGTAGATGCCTACTTGGGACTTGATCTCATCTGGGACGTCGTTGATGAAAATAAGGAAGAGCGTTGGACCCAGGATAGAGCCTTGTGGGACACCAGCATTCGTGCTGTAGGACGAAGAGGCACGCCCATTCAGAACGACCTTCATTTTGCGGTTATTTAAGAAAGATTGGATTAGGTCAAGCAGGCGACCGGTAATACCATAACCGCGTAGTTTGCATAGGAGGCCAGGGTGCCAAACCCTGTCGAAAGCCTTGGAGATGTCCAGAGCAACCGCGCGAGCCTCGTCAGACTCATCAAGGGCCTGTAGCATGTACTCCGTTACAGTAGTTAGCAGGTCCCTTCTGTCACACTAAGGGGTTTGTCTTTTTTTCTTATGACTTAATGTAAGATAATCAATTGTATGTACATCAATATAAGATGTTGGCGTTATTTAGACATCGTGTCGATATAAAAATGTTGCCCTCGTTTTTGACGGTATGGGCCCACTCGTATATAAATAAAATATAACGCCTAAAATATACATTAAATATGTCATATTTATATTCGTTGACGCATTTTCTCTAAAGAAGAAAGGATATGAAATGTGTTTTTTTTCTTTTATTGAATTCCTACTATTGTTAAAGTAATCAGTTAATGTCAGATGGGATCATATAAAGGGAGACATTTCCGCTAACATTAAATATTTATAAAAAAAAAGATGACAAGTGTATAGTTTATGCAGTTAACAAGCCAAAGTTTGAAATGATAGTGAGTGTAAATGTTATGAATATTGATTAGAAAAGTGAGACATTCATATAACAATCGGTTCACATGAAATTTTTAGTTGCAGAAAATATGTGCGAAGCGTTTTCTTTTATTTCTCTCTTTATATATATATATATATATATATATATATATATATATCCACCATCAGCGACCATTTTATTTTGTGTTGACATAAAAGTCCGCTAGTCAACAGCAATAGTAAAATAACAAACGCAGTTCTCAAATTTGCAATGCGGTTTTATGACGTCACACCGCGTGATATCGCGAAATGACAACAGAACCATGTATTCAAATTCAATCTAATGTGTTATAACCAGATTTAAACGGGATTTTATTAAGTGTGGATGTTATTGTGTGACCGTCTTAATAACCTCTCTGAAGATGTCTCATGTGAGCCGAAAGTTTAGAACCAAATTAATAAAAAATTATCCAAATGTTGGAGAAGTTTTGTTTTATTTTCAACTGAAATTAAAGCTAAAATACTACGTTTAGAACGGCTCATGATTAAACATAATAGAAATTCATTGTCTCTTAAATTTAACAGTATATGTTTAGAAAATTATTTGCTGCCTCGATACACTATATATATATATATATATATATATATATATATATATGATTTAAATGTTATTTTTAGTGAATATTTTTATATGAGTAGACGATCAGATTATTTATTAAACAGTACATTTGTTTATTTTCATCTACTGGTCTGAGTATTCGAGAAATCTTATTAAAAGAAAATATACGCTGGTCGGTAGGATTCGAAGCTGCGTCCTCCAGGTAGAGAAAACCGTAGTTAGATCCGACGTGGGCTAGACTGACGGAGCTACAGTTAAATTAACTGATCTTTTGCATATATATATATATGTATGTATGTTTATGTGTGTGTGTTTGTGTGTGTCTGTGTACATGTGTGTTTTGGGTGGGTGGGTGGGTGTGTGGTCTGCGTGTCGTATCTTTTTCAACACAAACGAGAAATATATATGTGTGTGTGCGTGTGTTTGTGTGTGTGTGTGCTTCGTATCTTTTCCAGTAAGCTTCAAACTAAAGTAAGAATGGATGTCTCTTTTAATGCCATCAATCATGACTTAAAAAAAACGGATTTAAATTTTGTCTGAAAAATAATATTTGTTCCTATTTCTTTTAAAACTTGATATAAATTGTATATATATATATATATATATATATATATATATATATATATATATATATATATTATGTTATGAACTCTTCCGTCAATTTCGACGTATGAGTATCTAACACAGTAAGACTGCCACACAAAGAATTGTTTTGAGTAGTGAAGGTTTGTGTAGCACCATTCACAATTTTTTGAACTGCTGATAACAAACGAGCGGTGCAGAAGTTCGCCACGGATAGCATGAACAGCAGACCTCAGATATTTAACCCATAACTGGAGGGAAGGGACGGATTAATACCTTTCTCACGGATACCAGTGTGTAAGTGAATGCAGAGTGTTCGACTGTAATTGGAACTCGGCTCACCGATTTCTCTTCCCGAGCTGATATCCACTGCACCACAACGCACATCCGTCAATAAAAGCATACAGCACCTGGTATTCCGAAGCAGTCAGCCATCTAAGTACTGACCAGGCTCAACTTCGGTGATCGAGCGAGAACCTGTGTATTCAACGTGATATGACCGTAACCATATTTAGGCGTGTTTATACGTGCTAAAAAGGCTGCCTTCTTCTGCCGGATGCTCGTGGCCTAGGGGTAGAATCGCCGATTCGGTCGGGTTTCAATCATGGGTTAGGAAGCGAACGGGGTCTAAGCCGTACTGATAAGCTGTAATACAGCGAAATAGATCTGTCTGTGGATGACTATAGTATATATATATATATATATATATATATATATATATAGTCATCCGCAGGCAGATCGGTTTCTCTGTATCACAGCTCATCAGTACGGTTAGACTCCGATTGCTTTAACCCAGGATTGAAACCCGACTGAATTAGCGTCAGTCGCCAATTCTACCCCTATGCGCTATGGGCGCTCGGCAGAAGAAGGCAAACCTATTTTAGCGTGCATATTATCATTATACACGCCCAATAGCCAGAGGGCTTTAATTCATTACTAAATGAGCGATGCGTACATGCCAGAGTAGCTACTGTTTTTCAAAGTCTACCATTCTTCCGGAGTGCTCAATATATATATATTGACGCCAATTCAGCCGGGTTCCAATCCTGGGTTAAAAAGCAATCGAAGTCTAACCGTACTGATGAGCTGTGATACAGCGAAACATATCTGTCTGCGGATGACAATATTTAAGCTCTCACACCTTGATTGAGCACTCTGGAAGAATACTAAACTTTGATAAACAGTAGCTACTCTGGCATCTACGCATCGTTCATTCATTAAAATGAATTAGATCACTCTAGCTATTGGGCGCGTATAATGATATGTGCTAAAAAAGTCGGCCTTTTCCCACCGAACGCTCATAGCCCAGAGGTAGAGTCGCCGACTGATGCCAATTCAGCCGGGTTTCAATCCTGGGTTAAAAAGAAATCGGAGTCTAACCGTACTGATGAGCTGTGATACAGCGAAACAGATCTGTCTGCGGAGATATATTGTGTGTGTCTATGTACATGTGTGTTTTCTGTATTTTCTGTATTTTTATCCTTATCATTGTTTGGAGAGTATAACAAATGAATAATTGCCTCTTATCAATTTGAAAATCTTTGCTGGAGAGGAAATATTCAGTCAATTCTCCCCAGATTTACATTTTGCTAGAAGTTCTAATGTTTAGACATTACATCAGTTTCACTTATTTTATTTTTATCTATTTTCACAATGTCATATAATTTTATTGTCGGTTCATTCTGTTATTTATTTGTTTCTGCGAGATTAAGCTCAACAAATTTCATAGTTAAATACAATATATTCAGCATCGTTATGCTTAGAATTATAAATGAGTATTTAGTATAAGAGTGTAATATAGGACATACCAAAAAACGGGAACTTTTTAAAAATTCAAAGAAAATCAAGAATGATGGAAGAAAAATATTTTATTCAAAGTAATTGAAACCTTAAAACATGCCATTTATGAAACAATGATGGACTTTTCATTTTTTTAAAATTAAGTCTTGTAGATGGCGTCTTTCTGTACGAATACATTCTTGAAATAACTGAGATTCCCTGTTCCTTTTCAAAAATATAAGGCCCGATGTACCTATGTCATGAAACAGCACACCATACTGTCACCTTACTAACGTGTAAATGGCGCTCATGAAATTCATTAAGATTTGAGTCTGACAAGTAACGGTAGTTCTGCTTATTCACGTAACCCATGAGATGAAAATGGGCCTCGTCTTAGATTCATAACTTGCTTAGAAATTCATTGTTATTGTTGTCCTTAAGAGAAAATGCTTCAACGAATATAAATATTACATATTTCAGTAACCACCGAATATGTTTACTGAAATAGCAGAGTGTTTACTTCGTGAGGCCACTGTTTGGCAGTGGTGCCCCTTGCTCATGTCACACTTCAAAAATACCCGTTTTTCTTTCTTGTTCACCCTGCATTTTATATCTGAATCTATTTAATCATTAATTATAAAGATTTGGCATCATTTTATTAGCGATTAATTATGAAACTTGCTCTAAGTCAAATAGAAAAAGATTCTTGAAAAAGCCAGTGTTTGAAAAATCGCATCAACATTCTCATACTTTCTATCGTGTGAGTTTTGCTCCTGTTTAATCTGATCAAAACATGTCTCCTCAAATTTTCACTATGTTACAAGCAGACTCATCGTTTTTAATTTTTATGCGGTCTAAGTGTCCTAATATTTCTTCAAATCAAAGACTACTTAATTCTACAACATTTCGTAAATAATAAAGCTGTTGATCTGAGTTGTTCTAATGCTTTTCATTACCAAATAAAAGCAACTCTCCTCAAAAAGCCATTCTTTTAGAAATAGCCTTTTCAAAACACAGAGGTTTCAGTAGTCCTAATATTTCTCTTAATCAAATGGAATTATGTCTTCTCTGGTGTATAATATTTCACAAATAACCACGTCGTTTTTAAATGTCCTATTGTCTGAATTGTCTTAACGTTTCTCCTGATCAAAAAAGTCGCATCAATCTCCAGCATTTCATAAGTACGTATGACATTTTGAAATATTATGTTTCAGTCTTAGACACACTTTGACTATTTTGTTATTGATATTAAATAGTAATTGATTTTGCTGTTTGTTTTATTAACAAGACAGCTACATTAAAAAGAAATATTTTTTCTTTGAAGAGAGTACTGAATTGCTATGTGTTGTCAGTTCTTCAATATGTCAGTGAATGCTGGACAGTATCATCAAAGATGAAGGAAAAACTTGAAGTAACTGGAATGTGGTTCTACAGAAGGATACTGCAAATATCATGGATCGAGCATGTGAACAATGATGAGGTTTTGGAAATGATGGAAACGAAAAGGAAATTAATACTGATCATCAGGAAGAGACAGCTGAAGTTACTGGGACATGCAATGTGGAAGGAGGGCCTGGAGAATCTGATACTAACAGGATAGATACAGGGAAAAAGAGACAGGGGAAAGCAACGGATAACATATTTGAAGGACCTAATCAGGTGGATGATGGAACGAGGGTTGCATGGTGTAACAGGAGAAGGCTTGCTAAGAGTCATCAGGGATAGGGAGACGTGGAAAGCCATGATCGCCTACGTCTTGAGAAACAGGGCACATAGAAGAAGAAGAAGAAGAAGAAGAAGAAGAAGAAGAAGAAGAAGAAGAAACCAGTAATCAATAAGTCACCTACCCCCTCATTCATTCTTTCTCCAATATTCGTAGAATATATTCCAATTTCTCTATTGTAGAATCCTTTATCATGAAATGCTCTCCAGATATCTTCGTACTTTAGAAAATTAATTTAAATTCTTATATCACTACCAATGAATTCTCTGTTTTGGTTTCTTTCTATTTCTCGAAAAGATTCTAGCATATAAATATGGAAACCTCTGTATTTATATTTATAAAATCTTCCAATACAAGGGAATTCTCTTCTGAGTTTTCTAATATTACTTCCATACGTTTTTTGCTTTTGTCAGTGAATCTGTTACCTATCTCTTTTTTTGCTTTATCACTCTCTTACTTCTTCTGACTCTAATATATTAAACTAATTTGTTTTATAAGATCTATCTATCTATCTATCTATCTATCTATCTATCTATCTATCTCCATCTTAACATTATCTATCTATCTATCTATCTATCTATCTATCTATCTATCTATCTATCCCAGCTTCTCTATCTCTCTATCTATCTATCTATCTATCTATCTATCTATCTATCTATCTATCCCAGCTACTTTATCTATCCCAGCTTCTTTATCTACTCTATCTATCTATCTATCTATCTATCTATCTATCTATCTATCTATCTATCCCAGCTTCTCTATCTATCTATCTATCTATCTATCTATCTATCTATCTATCTATCCCAGCTACTTTATCTATCCCAGCTTCTTTATCTACTATCTATCTATCTATCTATCTATCTATCTATCTATCTATCTATCTATCTATCTATCTATCCCAGCTATCTATCTATCTATCTATCTATCTATCTATCTATCTATCTATCTATCTATCTATCTATCTTTTTATATAATTATATCCCCATACACATGGCAGTTTATTGCCACTAGTGCTCATGGGGTTACATAGGAGGTTATAGGGGGTGTTAGGAAGTAGGTAAGAGAAGGATGAGAATACTGATGAGAGTGAAGTGGATGGAGAAAGGAGCATGAGAGAGATAGAGAGAGAGAGGATGCAGGTTAGTGAGATAGGAGATTACTATTGACTTTACATTTTAGTTCTTGGAGATTGCATCTATCGAGGAAGCAAGTAAACAGAAGGGAATTCCACAGACGGGAAGAGAGAGAAAAGAAGCTGCTGGAGTAGAGTTTGCGTTTACATTTTACTGGTTACGCAGTAAAAGGGTGAAACGTAGTTGTTAATCTTGTTGCTCGAATAAATTCATATATAGGGGGGCACCAGTGAGCTAAGTTCATCGGAGCAGAAGCCGTGAACGTATCACTACGTGTATTTGCGAACATCTTCGTACTTGGCGATTATAATGTTTAACATATTAAGTGACTTTATCAATCTAACTTATCCAAATTTATAATGGATGCTCCTCTTTTTAACTAATAAACATACTCATTATGCTTCTTTACTCGATCTGTTTCTTACTTAGTTCATTAGCTCTTGTTGAACATCACAATATTGTTCTCTTCGTAATTTGGCTTCTACAGTATTTTATGTGGATATTTTTAAGCCATCAATTAAAAGGGAACTTTCTATTCAAATATTTTTTCTACTTCCAGCATACAGATTGTGATTCATTTTGTGACTTTCTTTGAGATTCCATTTCCTCATGATGTTCATTCTTAATATTTCTTTTGAGAATTGTGCCACAGAGTATTCTTCTTCGATCAAAACCGACATCAATGCTTTTTTCCCTTCTGGGAAATAACAGAAGAAACAAAAATCGTTTTCTACGGTTCAGGCTAACCTGTTCTGCAGTCATAGCTCACAAAAATCAATTTTTCAGGTATTCCAACGTGGTATTTCCGATTGCAACACAATCCTTTTTGTGTCTGCTCCTAACAATGATAAACGTGTCCTCAAAAAAGCTAAGATTTTTTTTGTTTGCGGTTAAAATGAGACACTCCATAGCTTTTAACAAGTTGGCCTCTCGTAACTACCGGAGTTTCTGTAAAAGTTTCTATCCTCTTCTCTTTCCTCAAATTCAGGCGTTAACTTCTATTAATAAATCAGAATGGTTTTGCTCGTATTTTTTCTTACATTATGCTCATACCTCATCTAGAATATATTTACATGACCTTCCACTTATAATTGAGATCCTATTGAATGACATGCATATAAGGTTGTTCATATTTTATGCTAGTATCTCTAAATTGGATACCCCTCAAAACATGAGGGCTTGATAGTGTCCCTGCGATAGTTTTTAAGAAATCCGCTTCAGAACAGACTCATGTTCTCTCTAAACTGATTCTTTCCGCTTCCTGCGTTCTTGCTTGTGGGAAATCTTCTTATATAGTTCCAGCTTTTAAGAACTCAGACAAACCGCCGGATTCTTCTAACTGTCGGTACCTTTTTGGACTACAGTAATGGAGGATCTAATTATCTCTGAATTGGTTAAGCATCACACATCGGATGACTTTCTTTCAGATAAACTATATGGCTTTTGCTTCTATAGGTCAAATGTTGATATTTTAACAGTTGTACCTGAAAGTGCGTTGTGGTGCATTGGATATCGGCTCGGAACGAGAAATCGGGGAGCCGAGTTCGAATTCCAGCCGAATTCATTGCATTCACTTACGCGCAAATACCATTGGGAAAGGTATTAATCCGTCTATTCCTTCCAGTTATGGGTTAACTAACAGGACAGATTGGGTTCTATAGCCTTGGTCGGCAACCAGTCTACCGCAGAAAGCAATGGCAACCTACTGCGGGATAATCTTCTGCCCAGTCAGTCATGTCTCGAGAGAGACATGATCGCCCAAGCGTGTTTCACGTATGGCACTTAACTAACTGACTGACCTGAAAGTGTCTATGAAGTTTTAAATAAAAATGATAAAAGTGGTCTTGTTGCTTTAGATATCTCGCAGACATTTTACATGGTTTAGCATATTGTTTCTTTTTCTTCAACTCAGCTCCCTTATATTGAAAAACTTGCTTGAAATATAATCGACCGCGTTCACATGTGCTAATTTTTAATTCACAATCAAAACGAAATGCAGATTTTATTACTGCTACAATAAGTTTGTCTTTGCAATTTACCCCTGAAGATGATCTTGGAGGAGATGGAAAGTATTTGGATTAGTAAAAACTAAGGCACCTTTCTTAGCATCAAGAAACCTATCAAAGAAATGTAAAGAATATGTATAAAAATAGGTATGTACAAGATGTTTTTATTATTCAATAAAACATGTTTGAATGAAATTATGCTGCCTAAATGTAAATATCTTAATTCCTTTGCAAACAATATTATTTGTCGGTATATCTCACAAATAAACGCTAGTCACTCATAAATAACACGCCACCTAAAACTCAGATGTCGTTAAACTAATCAGATTAATACTAATCCGCTCGATTTAATTTTTCTTCGTCACTTAAAATATTCTGATATTCGTAATTCAAATTAACGTGCGAACTCCTGGGAAATAACGCCGATGAAAATGTCTCAAGATCTAAAACGAACCGAATGATATCTTCCTATACAAGTGTCAAGCTTAAAAGTAATACGCCGATACAATCTGATTTATGAAGTACTAAATGTTACATCGACATATGATATTCTCAAGAAAAATATAAAATCCGTTTTATTATATTTAATTAAATGAATGGTTTTGGCAATATAAGAAATACTTTTTTGTTTAAGTCAACACTGTTGTGCATTTTATTGAAAGAATTCGTATTCCAGCAAGATTCCGACGTGCAGAGATAAATGTTATCGTGGCCACAGACAAAATTTCCGCAATTTCGTCTGAAGAATAAACCAACGAAAATTAAAAGAGGAGAAATCAACATTTAAAAGTAAAAAATCAACATTTAAAAGTAATTCGACTGAATGATCCAACCTACACTATTTATATAGAAAAAGATAAAATAAAAAATAAATATAAATATAAACTGAGCGGGAGTAAAAACTGAACAAGTTGAGAAAAAGTATCGTCTACATTAAATTTTGTCGTCAATTCCTATATTTCCAGGTTTTTGGGAAACCCGAATCAACCTTATCAAGACTATACACCGGTCCTAACTGAAAAGTGAAAAGATGATTCGTAAGGTTGGTATTACTCAACAAAGCAAGCAGACCTAGCGACCGTGAGGAAGAGAAAAAATACTGAGCCTAGATCGGAAGCAATGGTCGGAGAAAATAAATGTGATGTGTAAGTTTATAGGTGACGGTTAGACTAGAAGCGAGAAATGGAAATACCATTGAGGAAGAATTTGTTGATATAAAATGAGATATAAAAGTAGCAGGAATTGTACAAGAAACAGTTTGCAATTCATGAGCAAAAAAAAAACAACAACAAAGCACTCGAAAATATTAGTAAAAAAGAACACTAAATGATTTTTCGCTATTGGACACTTTATTTGAGTTCATATTGTTGTGTCCATAATTCCTACCAAACAGTACTCTAGGCTAAGAATACTGAAGAATTCACTACGCTTTAAGTGACCCGAAAGAGGCTTATGAACATTTCGAAAGCCGGAAGAAGACGCAAAGAACAAAATTGATTACATAAATATCAATAAAAGTTTCAGAAATGAAGTTTTATCAAGTAAAACATATCCAAGTTTTGACTGTGAGATGAACCACCAATTGTAAGCTACTTCAGAATAAAACAACAGAAATTAAAAGAGTCAAAATCAACACTTAACTGCAATTTGACATACTCCTGAATGATCCACCATGCACTATTTACATAGACAGAGATAGAAACAAATATAACCCGAGCGGGATTAAAAACTGAAAATGCTGAGAGAAGCAAATGTAACGTTGACGAATAGGATTATCCCAAGTAAATACGAGGGTCATTCAATAAATAAGGTGAACTTTTCGGCATAAAGACTTCTAATACAGGTAGAAGCTTACATTTTTTTCTTTTACTTCTTTTCCAAAGGGATTTTTTTTTTTCTATTTTTATTTTTTTTTTTGCAGATTGAAAAAAAACTTTGAGAGTTTTGGAGATTTGTTAATCTCCCAAACTCTCAAAGATGGCCGACCAAGAAGCATGCTCCAGGATTGAACAGAGGTTAGTTATTAAGTTTTTGGTTGCTGAGGAGTGCAAACCAGTTGAAATTCATAGGAGAATGTCAACTGTGTATAGTGCCACATGTTTCAACCAAAAAATGTCTATAAGTGGGCTATTTTTTTTAAAGAAGGACGGAGCAGTGTTGAGGATGAAAACCTACAGGAGGCCTACAGAAGTGAGATCTTCTGAGCTGATTTAATCAGTCAATGACCTCATCAAATCTGACAGAAGGGTGACAGTGGATTACATTGCAAGGACTTTGAGCCTATCTGTTGGGACAGCACACAAAATTGTTCATGATGACCTTGCCTACTTGAAGGTCAGCTGCCGGTGTGTGCCACACTGTGCAGACCATCAACGAGCTGGCCACGGAACTGCTCCCTCATCCCTCTTACAGCCCAGACCTTGCCCCTTCACACTTTCACCTATTTGGCCTCTTGAAAGCGTTCACGAGAGGAACGAAGTTTGAAAGTGACGATGAAGTCAAAAGTGCTGTGAACGATTGGCTGAGACATCAGTCCAAAGATTTATACACTGAGGGAATACGGAAGCTTGTGCACAGATGGGAAAAGTGTGTGACACTGCTGGGAGATTACGCTAAAAAAATTAAGCTTTTATCTCTTTAAGAAGTCCTTATACCGAAAATGTCACCTTATTTATTGAATGACCCTCGTATGATCATCCCTAGTAAATATGATCATCCCAAGTTAAATTAGACAAAGGAGAAAACAAAGAAAATGGTTGACTAATTACATTTTAGAAATTATGAAAAAGAAACAATAGTCAAAAGTAAAAGTGGGCATGCTAAAGTGAAATGTTTCAATAGAATTTGCTGGAATAGACAAAGATGAGCAACACAGATTAGGCAAGTATACACAAGAAAAGAAAAGTAAACTTAAATGGGACGAATACGTTGGATAACTATTTCATGGAGAGAGAGAAAGTTAAAATACACAAGAAAATGGAAGGACAGGAAATATTAAAGTCTGAAGTAAGATCCGCACTTGACAAGATAAACAGGAACAAAGCAGCAATACAAGAAAAGATTGTAACAGAACCGCTTCCAGCCTGAGACGATTTTAGCATAGAAATGATAACAGAAATAATAAATGAAATATACAACAGTGACGACATAACGGTAAACTTTAGTAATCGATCTCTGTCGTGCTAAGAAATCAGATGCAAATGAATGCAAGCTTTATTTGATAATAGGCCTAATTAGCTACATGAACATGTTTATATTCCGAACTCTGATCTAGAGAGTGGAACAGAATTATACCTAAAATATATTTATTGTTGTGGAGTAGTTTTCGCACTGAAAGTTATAATCCTGCTATTTCGGTTGCTAATCGATTAACGCACCCAGAATGTTAGGAACTTGGTAATCTTCCACTGTAAGCTGACTCCTTAGTATTCGGCTAACTGCCGACTAATATCAACTGCCTTAGTCTATGTCCAAAATGGAACTAACTTATAGTTCTACTGAACTCCAATAGAACTCTAAAAAAAACTCTCTAGAACATTTAAGAACTCCGAAGAACTTCCCAAGAACATTTCGAGTTAACTTCCTGTTAACTCTTATTAATATAGGAGGGAGAGTCCATTATCTGAGGAATAGATGTGTTTCACCATAACATTAATATAGGAGGTAGAGTCTATTATCTGAGGAATAGATGTGTTTTACCCTAACACTTATGATCAGAAAAACATCGGAGAATGCAATACAAATGCGAAAAGAAGTACAAATATTTTTTTATAAATTACGCAAAAGCATTTGTCAAGCTACGGTACAAAGGTCAGGCTGAACTGTGAGGTGAAATAGGTCTACTCGGGAAGGGTTTTAGAACAATCCAAAACTCATGGGATGATGCGTTGCATGTTCACAAGAAAAGATACATCACGTTGCTAAATGAAGACGCGAACACTTCTTTTATTCTTCGTTTATTCTTAGTTCCACTTGCTCGGCTTGCGTGAATCGGATTATCAGCTCTGCCATTCACGTCTTCCTTCTCTCTGTTCATCTCAACATCACGACACATGGCTAACAGCTCAAATGGACGGAATCGGATCACCCTCACTTCCCCAGCAGTGAAAAGGTAAGGGGAAAAATCCATTCAGACAGGTTTTCCTAAAGAGTAACTACTTTGTAAAACAGACTCCCACAAGGATGCTTCCTTGAAAATTACAATGTTAAACTTTCCATGTTTCAGTCTTTAGCTATCATCTTTATTCTCAAAACCTTCACTTTCTACTACCTCCTCTTTCATTCTTTTCATGCATTTCGTTTGTAATAAACATCTTTATTTATTATTGTTCACCAAATACACGACCTATGCGCCAATCAAGTTAAAGGTTTACTGAATGAGACTGTCGTAATGGCGTATAGAGGGAGCAATTATTGCATATTATGAAGATATACAGGTAGATAGCGGTTGACACTGAACTTGAGGAGGGTAATATTGTAGGGATCCATACATCTTGAAGTTATTTTAACAGTAAACCTCTATCCTGGGCCGTTGTCAATCAGATATTGCATGAACTTAAAGAGATATTATTAATATTGTGGAATTACTTTGTTTAAAATATTGTCTAATTTTTTCGATCAATAAATTTTATTGCTTGTAATTTCAAGCGTTTTTGTGTAATCATTAATTGTTCTACATTCTTAATTTTATTGGTTCGATATTTTTAGATTAAATATTTTCATTTCCAACTCAATATCTGCACGGATAATTTTTATACTCTGTCGATTACAACCGGTTCCTCTTTCTCTGGTATCTAGCAGTTGTTAAGAAATATTATATAAATTCTTTCATGACGATAAAATTGTTTTCAATGCTAGCAGTTCAACTCGAATAAGCTATCGGGTCGATCTGAGAATTGTTTTGGGAATTGTTCTAAAAATTGTTCTACTTTAGAAAATAATTAAGATTAAAATACAACAAATGATGAACAAACAGAACTTCAAAGATTGTCGCATATGCAGCGCTCTCCTGGGAAGCTACAAAACGTACAATACACTTCTGGGAATGGCCAGAGAGTACAGTAGTGTGGAGTGAGTAAACATTGGCAAATGCAAAAAATAAATAGCACAACTGTCCAACAAACAGAATTTACAAAGTTTACAATAAAAAGAAAAAGGAACAGGGTAAAAATAATATATATTAAGCAAACAAGATATTAACAAGCAAGAATATATTGATAAGACAGGAATTGGCATCGATACACAAAACCAAGTTCAGACAAGTGAACGTAGCGTTCGACAAGGCAGATCGGAACTGAATCATATGAAACTGCAAATTGTAACGATTGTTACAGACGCCTTACAATCATGCCTACGGTTTCAATGGCTGGGCACCGTCGTAAGCTACGGAAGCACTTGAGTTTTCACAGTGGGAGATGATCGGCCTTGGAGGTCATTGCTCAGTCTACTGATCTTTCAATGTCTAAGAGGGACGGGAGTTAATGGAGGGTGTCGTGAAGGACCCACTCAAGTGGGCGGCTCGGCTTATCTGCAACGGAATTGCGCTCTTTCTGGACTTTGACAGTAACCCTGAGTTTTCTCTTACCTGGTGATCGATTCTGAATGCTCTATCTCTCGTTGCCATAGCATTCAGATGGGACTGGGCGAACTTGACCAACTCTCATCGGTGCGACCTTAATCTAGAGGAAAGTACTTCGCAACCTACTCCCCCACTGGAATGAGTTGTGACACCAGGTCAATTTTTAACGTGGGGAACCTTAACTCGTACGCTCAGGCCATTGGTCAAAGATTACCAAGTCCCCACTTATGAGGTAACTGGGTACAAAGCTGGTCTTAGCTGATCATAGATTTTCAAAGCTGGTCAAAAGCTAGTCTTAACTGGTCATTGCTTCCCGGCCGACTAACAGGCAGTGTGTATCTGAGAACAGATACTACACTTTTGATTTACCCTACTCCCCGACTGGAGTGAGTTGTGACACAAGGTCAGTTTTTAACGTGGGGAACCTGAGCGTGTACGTCCAAGCCATTGGTCAAAGATTACCCAGACCTCCCTTTAGCGGTAACTGGGTACAAAGTTGTTCTTAGCTGGTCATAGCTTGTCAAAAGCTAGTCTTACCTGGTCATTGCTTCCCGGCCGGCGGGCAGGAAGTCAGTATCTGTGCACAGATACTACACTTTGATCCTGCACGACGCGCCGCCGAATGCAATTATCCTCGGGTTCGCTCGTTTGAGTTGACAGCTCGTATCGATCTCGAAATTCACGTGTCTGTTGATTCCGCCTACTCATGTGATAATGTGTCACCCTCGTATTCTGGGGTGAGACGAATAATTTTGCTAACGTTGCTAGCCGTGGCAAGAATGGTGGTATGGACTTTGTGAATGGAGGAAATCTTGCGATACGAACGCTATTCACATATCATGCTATCATCTCAAGGATGCCATCGTCCCTAGAATTCTATCGTCTCAAGAATGACATAGTCTCCATAAAGCAATCGTCTATCTAATGTTTCATCTCTAGAATGTTATCGTGCCTAGATTACCATCGTCTTTCGAATGTCATCGTCTGTAGAGTGTCAAAATCTCTAGAATTCCATCGTCTGTAGGGTGAAATCGTTTCTAGAATGTTATCTTCTTTAGAGGGCCATCGTTTCTAGAATTTCATCGTTTCTAGAAGGCCATCGTCCCTAGAATGCGATAGTTTCTAGAAGGTCATCGTCCCTAGAATGCCAAAATCTCTAGAATGATATTGTCTCTTCAATGCTACTTGCAGTTTCGTCAATGAAAGAATGAAGAACGTTTAGGGGGATTCGAAGGAGTCCATACGACCGATAGTGTATATTATATCGGGGACTTTTTATAGTTCATCCTTTTTATAGCTCGGAATTTTTCCGTCCTTCCATATATAATGTTTACTTATTCTAACGGTACCACCATCCTTTTTATTTCTGACTGCCTTTCGCTTTCTACGTGTTGCGTTTCTCTTAGTGTCTATCTTAACCATAAGAAGTCTCTTCAGAGGGCTTCAATTAATTGTCCTGCCTATCCTCAGGTTAATTTGATTCTCATTCTAACTTAGGTGGGGCTATTTTTTTGTCATTCGAGAATTCTCTTGTGCACACCTGTTTAGTAATACATTCACTCAATCTATTTATCTTGTCAATATCACCGTATATTCAGTCAGTTAAGTGCCATACGTGACACACGCTTGGGCGATCATGTCTCGAACGAGACATGACTGACTGAGCAGAAAATTATCCCGCAGTAGTTTGTCATTACTTTCTGGGGTAGACTGTTTGCCGACCAAGGCTATAGAACCCAATCTGTCCTGTTATTTGATTCATAGCTAGAAGAGGAAGAGATGTAATTATATATTATTAAGTATTAATTAATGGGGGATCAGTTTATTACTTCTTAACAATAGAAAACCTATCCCCCACTTTATACCCATTAAAAGCTTTAATTATGTTTCCAACTATTATATTCAGTCAATCAGTTAAGTGCCATACGTTGATACACGCTTGGGCGATCATGTCTCGAAAGAGACATGACTGACTGTGCATAAGATTATCCCGCAGTAGTTTGCCATGACTTTATACGGTAGACTGGTTGCAGACCACGGCTATAGAACCCAATCTGTCCTGTTATTTGACTCATAGTTAAATAATAAATAAGAGGGATCAGTTTATTACTTCATAACAATCGAAAACCGATCCCCCACTTTTTGCTTAGTAGAAGGCTTAGTCATGTTTTTAACTATTATATTCAATCAGTCAGTTAAATGCTATACCTAATACACTCTTCGGCGATCATGTCTCAAAATAGACATGAATGACTGGACAGAAGATTATTCCGCAGTAGGTTGACATTGCTTTCTGTGGTAGACTATTTGCCAGCCAAGACTATAGAACCCAATGTGTCCTGTTATTTAATTCATAACGGAGAGGGAAGTGACGGATTAATACCTTTCGCAAGACTATTTGTGCGTAAGTGAATGCAAAGAATCCAACTGGAATTCGAACTCGGCTCCCCGATTTCTCGTTCCGAGTCGATATCCAATTCACCACAACGCACATCCTTCACCGTAAATTACATCCGTCAAAAGTCCGTTCCGGTCGCAAATGAATTTCCTGTTACTCCATTGTTTCTCAATTTACCTGTTTGTAACTTTTTTTTTCATTTTCTTTTTTCTGCAACATTGTTTGGTCTACGCCGTCGTATTCTGTGTTGGAATTTCTTAAGCCTGTTTTCTTTAGCTCAGATATTTAATTGATTTTTTTATTACAGTTTTTTTGCAGTGTTTCGTATTTTGTGACGTCAACACGCCGTTGGATATTCTAATTTATTTATTCTGATTTTGTATGTCGTGTCATTTTTGTTAGCATTAAACTTTGTAGTAATTTTGTCTTTACTCCAGTTCTTATTGAGTAAAGCTGTTCACTGATGATGTGAACTGTTCTCTTATTATTTTACAGTTATTTATTTTTTTTATTCGTTTCAGTTTTAAACATTTTTTATAACCGCATGTAATTTTAAGAGTTAAATGCGGATATATAATCTGACATTTTTCTTTTCTTTCTTTTTTTTTTATGATGTCAGTCGTTTCCTTAAACCTTCCTACCAAAGGGATGATTTCTCTTCTTGCTTCAGTTAATCTGATCAAAATTGTGATTCTTTATTCGATGTATTAGGCTTTGTGTCACATCCAGCCTTAATGGGGAGGCCAGGTAAATATACCTGTCTTTTTAAATTGTATTACCTGCCGGAAGTGATTTTTGTGGGTGATGGCGGCCGAGCAAGCAGGAAAAAAAACAAGGAGATCAACGAGGCTTAAGTCCGAATTTTCTATCTGGGATGAAAGTATCAATGTCGGCTTTTATCCAGGAGCAGACTTTGAAGAGAAGAGGCGCAGCGGAGAGGCACACTCTTGAACAGGGAGAATAAAACCTTTGTACCAAGGGATATTGCAAAGGAAATCACGCACAAATACCCTTGGGAAAGGTATTAATCCGTCTCTTCCCTCCAGCTATGGGTCAAATAACAGGAAGGATTGGGTTCTGTAGCCTTGGTCGGCAACCAGTCTCCCGCAGAAAGCAATGGCAACCTACTGCGGGGTAATCTTCTACCCAGTCAGTCATGTCTCTTTCGAGACATGATCGCCCAAGCGTGTATCACGTATGGCACTTAACTGATTGAATCTGATAACTGGTCATTGGAGCGCGCGAATATTAAATCGATAGAGCCAGTACATCTTCTTCCTATGAACATTCTAGCCGATTAATCTGACTCACCCTCCAAAAACCTGAATTTAGTTTTACCTTTACAGCAGCACGTGAAAAACCTTAAAATGTTCAATAGCCTACATGTTCACAAATGCATATTAAGGCGCATCTCCTATCTTGTTTTCATGTGGAGAGGAAACTGAAAATTACAATATATTCAGATCGATACGAAACATAAACTAATTGATAAGCTGAAACTTACAATAACCAAGATGGCAATATTAGTCTATGAACTTCTCACGAATGTAAAAAAAAGAAGGCTTAAAAGCAAGGATCTTTTTTTACTGATTTACTGACAGTTTAACTGATATTTATGACATCTTTTTTCCGGTTTCACACAATGGCATTCTATCCTCGGAAAAAAGATTGTTAATTGTCGGCCAAGACACTTCTAATTAACTTCGCTAGCGATAAATATATGATATCCCAGTGAAAACATAAACTGCAAATAAAAACAAATAATTGTTAATCACAATTACCGCATCAACATCTAGTCGCCGCTGTCATAATAACTTGAGCAGACATGAAAATTTGAAAAACATCAATCAATTTAAAATAAAAGGGAAAAATACAATTTATAGGCGATCATGGTTCAGATTTGTTTTTTTTTTTAATATCTGTAAGTTACTACAACTTCCTGTAAAGGACAGTAAAGTGGTTTTTCCTTCCCTTCTCAACATATGCGTATTTCAATATGTCTTTCTCCTCTGCCTACAAGAGCAGACTGTCCAGGCTATTCTGTAGCTGATGGAGGAGAAAGCAAGCAAGCTGCATTTATCCTAGTCGGGTTGAGCCGGCTTCCTCCCCGATGGAGGAAGATTCCTTGGGATTTTTTCAAGGGCAGGGCCCCAAGTCCTACTTTGTTAGTTAACCCATAACTTGAGGGAACGGACGGATTAATACCTTTCTCAAGGGTACCAGCGCGTAAGTGAATGCAGGGCATTCAACTGGAATTCGAACTCGGCTCACCGATTTCTCTTTCTGCGCCGATATCCACTGCACCACAACAAACATCAGTCCTCACCGATTTCTCTTTCTGTGCCGCTATCCACTGCACCACAACAAACATCAGTCACTAATCCGTTACAGTACCTGGTATTCCCAAGCGGTCACCCATCTAAGTAGTGGCCAAGCTCAACGTTGCTTAACTTCGGTGATCGAACGAAAACCGGTGTATTTCCCTACTAATTCTGACGGACATGCTTCTTTATTTAATCTGCTAGTTACCTCCTCTTTGAGAACTTGTTGCGTTTTGTAATACTTTTCACTTGGCAAATATTGTAGTATTTGTAGATATTTGTTTCTACTCGTCTATTAGTTAAGAACTCCTTAATCCCAAGATATCATTTTGCTACCAATGCCTTATTTCGGATTAATTTCTAGATTTTCTTCGAGATGTCGCATCGAATGACACTTTTTATTCCTCACATTGGAAATTGTGTCATCGAGATTGTTTTTTTGTGTGAAAGCCGGCATCAAACCTTTCGTGCTATTCTCGAAAATATCAAATGAAACCGCAATTTTCTTATTGGTTCACTCCTGACTGTTCAGCCGTTATAGCCCACAAAATTACTTCTGGTAATAGCAAAGTAACAGTCGGTGTTCACTGATAAAACAAAACACGGTATAAACACCCTCAAATTTAATCCTCGTGATTACTGGTGGCTCTATGCGTGTTGAAAGAGTAAATCCGCAATCTCTTCTTTCTTCAATCAGTTTGAAGTTTTGTCATCTATAAAGTAGAAGTCTTCCCTCGTAAATTCTCTTTTCACTTCCCTGTTGAATCTTCAGGAGCATATTTGCCTGATATTCCATCTGGAACACAATTCCCACACGGCGTATACTATTAACTTTAAACTAGATCTACCACGATTCATGTGAACTTGACGGTATGCCTGTAATTGACCTCAAGAAACCTGCTATTAAGCTAGCTCTTGTTCTTTCTAAACGTTACACCAAATGATTTGCTGCTTCTTACTTATAGAGATTGTTTAAAAATATTCTCTTTAGTTTCTGATTTTAAATACTTTTTTTCTTTTTCTTTTTTAATCATCTCACCCCAAGCAAGGCATTCCACTGCCACTATTGCACATGAGGCTACATAGGGGAAGGTAAAGAGAAGGAGTGGATAGACATAGGGAATGTCAGGAGAAAGGTGACAGATGAGTAAGGATAGCAAGGATGAGGGTCGGGCAGATGGGAAGAGTGCTTGATAGAATGGGAGCAGGTTAGTGTGTTAGGAGGTGTGTATTGACCTTACATTTAAACTCCTGGAGATTGTAGCCGTCGGGGAAGCAATCGTTTGGAAGAGAATTCCACAGTCGGGAAGTGCGAGGAAAGAAACTGTTGGAGTAGAAGTTACGGCTGCATTTTATCGGTTTCACTGTAAAAGGGTGGGATCTAGTTGCTAATCTAGTATCTCGTGCAAATTCGTATTTAGGGGGTACCAGTGATCTAAGTTCATCGGAGCAGAAGCCGTGAAAGTATTTATAGAAGAGACACAGGGAAGCCACGTCTCGCCGGTGGGAGAGAGACTGCAGGCGGTCTGCCAAGTCGGTATCTATCACATTACAGACCCTCCTCTATCGAGAAGCCCGAGGAGAACAGCAGGGGCACCCGACCAGATATGGCAGCAGTATTCAATGCACGGGCGGATGGTAGATTTGTAAATGTGCAGGATAGACTTCTGCTCGTCATATACATCTTTTTGGTAAAACGCTATATTCCATAACCAGTTCCGCATAAGTTAAGCATGTCACTTCACTTGGCCTTCTTTCAGATAAACACTAAGGCTTTCACTTCTATAGGTCAACTGCCGATGTGTTAACGCTTACTGCTGAAAGAGTATGTGAAGCTTTAGATAAAGTTGGCGATGTTCGGTGTATGAATTTAGATATTTCGAATGCGTTTAAATGAATTTGGCATGCTGGAGCTCTATCCTTGGACGCACTTTGTTTCTCATCATCATCATCATCCATTACATTGTTATCAATTCGCCAATCGGTGATGATGATGATGACACAACTATTTATATCCGTCTTAATAGTAAGACCGATTGATTCGTGAAAAGTTAAATTGGTAGCCGATTTCGGAAAAAAATTGCATTCAATCAATGGGGCAAAAGGTTTTTTGTAACTTTTGACGCTTACAAATCTTGGAGAACGAATTTTGCTTTTTATCAGCAGGGTTGATGGAAACGCCCGGGAAAAAAATCGAATCAAAGTATCTTCTTGATCACAGGTTAACCACTTGTGTGAAATGTAATCACTACATTGAATCAATTGCTGTGTCTGCTGTTAAGAGATTTGTATCACTGTGTTGTGCCTGTCAAGTTTGCTCGACATAACCTATCTTACACATATATAAGTCTACCATTCGTCCGTGTATCGAGTATCGTGATCACATTTGTCTGCTTTTCTTGATATATATATATATATATATATATATATATATATGATGTCAATTTTTTCGCGTTTCACTGCTGGCTAAAAGCAATCGGATGTCTAACCGTACTAATTAGCTGTGATTCAGCGAAACAGATCTGTCTGCAGATGACTATTTTACGATCATACACCCTGATTGAGCACTCTGGAAGAGTTTTAGACTTTGAACAATCAGTAGCTACTCTAGCATGTACGCATCATTCATTCAGTAATGAATTAAAACACTCTTAGCTACTGGCGTATGTTTACATGGTATATCACACGCTAAAAGTCTACCTTCCCCCACCAAGCACCTATAGCTCAGCGGTATATTCACCGACTGATGTCAATTCTTTCGGGTTTCAATCCTGGCTAAAAGCAATCGAATGTCTAACCGTACTGATGATTTGTGATTCAGCGAAACAGATCTGTCTGCGGATGACCAATATATATATATATATATGTGTGTGTGTGTGTGTGTGTGTGTGTGTGTGTGTGTGTGTGTGTGTGTGTGTCTGTGTAATAACGGATGCATCAACGGAAACGCTTATTAATAATAAAGAAAGAAATCAGGTATTCCTCAAAAATGTAAGCTATATTTTCAAATTTAAAGTGTATGTTCATTTTGATTAGTTAAATTGAATAAACACATACATTTCTGCCTTCCCTCTTCCATAAATAACAAACGTATTGTTTCTTATATTCAAACGAAAATCGTTTTCACAACAATAAACTAACATTGCCTGATGACGAGGTAAAATCTCTAAACATAAAAATTTCCATGTAGCAGTGTAAACTATATAAATTTTAAAGAAAAAAACAAATTTAATTATACACACACACACACACACACACACACACACACACACACACACACACATATATATATATATATATATATATATATACTCTCACACCCTGATTGAGCACTCTGGAAGAATGGTAGACTTTGAAAAACAGTAGCTACTCTGGCATGTACGCATCGCTTATTCAGTAATGGATTAGAGTAATCTGGCTATTGGGCGGGTATAATGACAATATACACGCTAAAATGTCTGCCTTCTTCTACCGAACGCTCATAGCCCAGAGGTAGAATCGCCGACTGACGCCACATTCGGCCGGGTTTCAATCCTGGGTTAAAAGCAATCGAAGTCTAACCGTATTGATGAGCTGTGATACCGCAAAACAGATCTGTCTGCGGATGATTATATATATATATCGAAATTTTTTATAATAGATTCTCTCCCTTCTTTCTATAAATAGTTTCCTGCAATTGTTCTAACGAGCATTCCTCCCTGATACCTCGATTACATATATCTATGACTACGACTAGATTATCAACAAGTTTTCATCGTTTTACTGCTGAAATCGTTAGATATGACCGTAAGTTCTATTCTCATAGTTTCTTTACGCGCATATTTAATTATGGGACACTTTTCTGGTTTCATATTTCTCTGCAACCTACAATCTTTCAAAATTTAAATTCATCTTCAATCGCCATCTCCTGTTTTCAAACGCTTTTTACGTTTATCTTTATCAACGTTTTTATTTTTTTATTTTTTTCGCTCACAGTAACACCTTGCGTTTTAGTGGCATTATCACCTTGCTTCGCGGGTGGGGGTGAAATGATCAAACATATTTCCTAAACGCAACAGTAAGCATCTGAATAGGTCGGAACCTGAACTCATTTTATTAATTCGTCTTTTGGCACCGATAATCGCAATAATTCTTGCCTAAGAAGAGGCTACATTTTAGCATAAACTAAAACTTGATAAATTATCAGATTGAGATTTGCAAATATTTCTAAAGTACGTTTAAAATTTAATCATAATTTAAAATTTAACTCCTTATCGGGTTTTGTCGAGACTTAATAAAGTCAAATTTGATCAAGTGTCAGCCAAAATCAGTTTGGCGCCGTGGGGCAAATATTTTTCATTCGTCTGCTCGAAGAAAACTGGATTTTAACTTTAGTCTTGAAGATAATATCTTTTGCATGTCAGGTGTGATATTGAAAAAATAAAAATAAAAGAAATAAATTGATTACAGCTCGGCATCTTCATATCACTTGTTTATCTGCTAATTCCATTAAACAGAAAGAAGAGGTACTTCTTTGTTGTTTGAAAAACTGTCATTTCTGATTTTCAGCTTTCAACAGAACACAATTGTGATTAAATTATTCGTTTGTCATGTGCTTTTTATATAAATTATTCCTTTCTCTGCGAGTTTTCGAAAATCGTCCTTGCATTTGTACACAGAAATCATTAAAAACAATTCGACCCTTTGCACGTAATCTAGAAATAAAATCGTTTCAGATATAAGTTTAAAATAAATAGAAATGTATTTTACCATTAATTATATATAAGTATGAGGGCTTAGTCGAATATTTTGAGTATTATAGATTTAGCCACCATACATCTTGTTCGAACCTCCCTATCAACAATTAGTCAAGTAATTGAATTATTGATAACGACACCAGTGTCTAGAACCGTTTGTAAGTGCTTGAAAATTTATTTGAAGAGTTGACCCATGATTTATATGCAAAATTTGGCTGACAAAACTCTTCGAAAGCCTTGGATCGTTTTGCCAATACTCTGAGAGAAGTAATATGTGTTGCTATTGTTCATGATAAGTTTAGCTTTTTTAATTTTTTATAGTTGATAAATAATTTAATTTTCTTGTTCCGATCAACTGGAGTTGTGTATTTCTTTAAAGTTTATAACAGAAAATGAATTTTGATTATAGTTAATATGTATTTACCTTTTACAGAAAATGTTCTTGATTTTATCCGTATGTTCAGTGTTGTTATTGGTTACCTTAGAAATAAAGTCTAATCTGGTGATTGATGAGGTATTTCGGGAAACCGTTATTAACTAAAATTTGTTTCGCATTATTGAGTTAGAAAAAGGAGACGACAGGATGTATTCTCATTGAGGATATTTTTTATAACATCTATTTTATATTTAAATAGACATCCACTCATAAAATGAAATTGGCAAAGTGTTTCAACTAATCTTCTTTTTTGTATAACGAAGTAGTGAATATGTTACAACTGAAATCTAAGGAAACATCTAAGAATGGCAGTTTTTAGATAATGACAGATAATGTTAAGGACAAAGTTCTTTTTTCAAGTGTGGTTTTAAAAAATTAAAAATTAAAAGGTATAGAAAAAATAATTAGAAAAATAATCAAAAAAGGAAAGCATTGTAATGAAAGGAAATAAATACGCAGAGATATACGTTCACATATATATGCATGTATACATATACACACAAACGTATAAACAGTTGATTTTCAGTTTGAATTATATTTAGGTATTTGCGTTGCTAATATTTAATTTACAAATTATAAATCGTGTGTGCTACTAAATTATTTTAAGTAAAGTAAAATTTAGTTAGGTTTATACCGAAACTAAACATCGAGATAGGAAACAAAAAATATAGAAAATAATAAAACAATAAAAGAAATGATGAAATCAAAATAAAAAGTTGAAGAGGTCGTCACTAAGCTTGTTAATATATATATTATATTAACAAGCTTAGTGACGACCTCTTCAACCTTATATTTTTATTTCATTCTTTCTTTTCTTGTTTTATTACTTTCTATATATAGTTATCCGCCGACAAATCTGTTTCGCAGTATCAAAGCTCATTAATATTGTTAATCCGATTGCTTCTATCTAGCATTGAAACCCGACCAATTTGACATCAGTCGGCCATTATACCTCTGAAATATATAATAATAATAATAATAATAATAATGATAATAATAATAATAATAATAACGCGATTGTAATTACAAAGAGAATGACGTGTTTTTCTGAGGCTTCTGAAAATGTAAACTTTTTTTTTTCTAATAAAATTTTGTTTAATTATTTTAAACGTAAACATGAATTTTTCTTCGTATATTATTTAAATTATCTGTTTCTTCTTTAAATGATCCTAATAGATTCATCAATTAGTTTTCTTATTATTCATATTTCCCTTAGTTGCCGATGTTTCGAAGTACTTTTTAAACGATGATAATCTTTCTTAAAAACAAAAAATAAAACAAAACAACAGAAAAAAATAGAAAGAAAAACATTAAAAACAATTTGATACAATTTCATTTTATTTATTTATTTATTTTTCGATAACCTTATTTTCGACGACTTTAATGAAAGAATAACAGAATATACAGTTGGCGTACAAATTATTATTTTTAAATTTCACTGCAGTAATAAACTTACTTTGCCAAACGTCAACTTTTACTTTTCCATTAAATTTTTTCTAACAATTATTTTTGTTACAAGGACTAGGGATGGTAGTAACATTTTTTTCTTTTAACAAAATACTCTCAAAGTGTAGTGATGTTTTTTTTTAATTGAGCGGCTGTTACGTTCAAGTTATTTTTTTTAACCAGCTTCTTTCACTTTGAATTTTTTTCTACATGAAATTCTGTTTTATTATTTTAACCTAAACATTAATTTTTCTTCATATATTATTTAATTCAACTGTTTCTTCTTTAAATGAACCTAATAAATAGAATTATCAGTTTTCTTATTATTCATATTTCTCTTAGTTGTCGATATTTTGAAAAAAAAAATTTTTAAACTATTATAAATTTCTTAAAAACAAAACAAAACAACAAAAATACGATGACAAACAGTTTGATTATAATTTCTACGATATTCTTTTTAGGAAGAACACGTATTTATTTATATAATTATTTTTATTTATTTATTTATTCATTTTATTCACTTATTTAACTTTTTTTTGATAACCCTATTTTCGACGACTTTTATGAAAAAATAACTGAATATACAGTGGACGAAAAAATTTTTATTTTTATTTTAAATCTCACTGCATTAATAAACTTAAACGTATGTCAACTTTTTCTTTTCCATTATTTTTTTCTTCTTAACAATTATTTTTGTTACAATGACTAGTGATAGTAGCAACATTTTCTTTTGAGCAGCTGCTAAGCCCAAGTTTTTTTGTTTTTTTTAACCAGCGTCTTTCTCTTTGAATTCCAAAACTCCGAACAACAACCCGCAACTCAAGGTGTTAATCTTGCCGAGGAGTGAATGACTACTGTGTTATGAGGTTACAAACGATCCCCTACAGACGTCGGGACTCTGTTTGTAAACGATCCTTACCCAATGTGCCGGGCAACTTTGGGTGGACTTTTGGACCCGTGTGTCACTCGTGAGAAAATTATGAGAATTACAAATAGAAATAAAAAGTCCAGCATGGCTCTGCCAGTGGATAAACAGGGAGCCTGTCCTTCAGAAGGGAACCTACCTGAGGTCGAAAAATCTGCCAAAGGAACATACTCCTACACAAAGGATGAATCTTCAAGTCCCCACAACCAGGATAATCCTAATGCTGTGAGTTTAGAAGTGCTGGAAAGGTGTGATCTGAGTCAGTTACAAGACGGCAATAAAACGAGTTCAAAACACATTGAACAGAATTATTTTACGGAAAACAAGGCTAGTATACAAGAAGCCAAGGAAGAAATTAAGAATTATATAAGTCAGATACAAAATATTGCAATGGAGGAACGAGAAGAGCTCCCAAAATTACAACCAACAAAGCATAACATCGAAACTATTAAGGTCTACAATGCAGCACTCAAATTAATTTTGGATGAAGAAGACACTCATATAAATCTCAATGAAGCAATGTATACATCAGCAATAGCAGCAACAAAAAACTTGAACATCAAATTAAAAACAAGGCAGTCTCGAAGACATGAAGATCCACCTTGGAAAGGAAAAATAGAAAAATAAATCAAACAACTTAGAAGTGAACTATCAGTAATGGATGAACTGACGATAGGAATAAATGTAAGAACTAGAAAAGGCAGAAGAGTCGAAAGAAAATACAACATTAGAAATGAAAATGAAGTCCTATCAACTAAAGAAAAAATAAAGCAAACAATACAAGTGAAGGTTCAAAGAATAGGACGCTATGAGAAAAGATCAAGATTCTACAGACAAAACAAGATTTTTCAAACCGTATGCTAAGAATGATAAGGAGCTGGAAGGTCTTCTGCAAACTGTAAGATGCTTCAGCTAAGACATTGGAATGGAATTCAATTTGAATAAATGTGCTAAAGCTACAGTTTTACATCGATCGCTACAACAAACATCCTCAATTAGCTTAGACCCTGCCGTAACAATAAAAGATTTAGAGCAAGAAGAAGCTTATAAATACCTAGGTGTAAATGAGAGTGAAAACATTCACCATAAAAAAGTGAAAGAAATGGTGCGTAAAGAGTACTATAGAAGGCTACAACTGATATTAAAAACTGAATTGAATTTTCAGAACAGAAATATGGCCATTAAGTGCCTTGCCAGCACAGTTGTCCAATATCTTAAACTGAACTCTAAACGACATCAGGCGAATGGATTCTAAAACAAGAAAGTTTCTTTCTAAGCATAAGGAGCATCATCCAAAGGCTGATTTAGACCGTCTATACATACCCCGTAAAGAAGGTGACAGAGGTCTTATTCAGCTAGAATTGTCATACAAGACAACAACTGTTGGTTTACTAACATACATAGAAACAACAAAGGACTGGATGATACAATTAGTCAAACAACATGAAAACAGAAAGAAAAAATATTCAGTAATTAAAGAAGGCAGTAAATCCAAACAAGATTTACATTTAGTAAATTCTGTGGAAAAGCAAAGCAGAAGCCAAGAACAAACTAATGCGACAAAAACTATGAAAATGAAAGCCAAGGATAAAGCTCTTGGAACAGATGAAACAACGCTAGCTAGACAAACTTCTGCATGGCCAATATCCAGAACGTGCCAATAAATCCAATATTGATAAAAGTAATACTCATCGATGGTTATGTGCATCTGGATTAAAGTCTGAGACTGAAGGCTTTATTCTAGCAGCGCAAGACCAAAGTCCTTTCACTAGGAACATTCAGGCAAATATTATACTAAATAATGTGAATCCAAAATGCATGTTCTGTGACAAATACCAAGAAACAGTAGACCATCTAATCTGAGGATGTTCTGTACTTGCCCTAAATGTATATCCAAATCGCCACGATAGAATTGGGCAATTTTTACATTAGACAATGTGCAAACACTATGGAAAATATGTAAACAAACACTGGTATGAACATCACCCAGTACCGGTTACAGAAATAGATGTTACCATTCTATGGGATTACACCATCTACACAGACAGTAAAATTGAAGCAAATAGGCCAGACATTATTTTTAAAAACTAGAAAGATGAAGTTTGCCTATTAATTGATATGGCTTGTCCAGCGAATTGTAACATAGCAACCAAGGAATTCGAAAAACTGTCAAAATATAAAGACCTGGAAATTGACATTGAAAGAAATGTGGAAATTGAAATCAAGAATGGTGCCAGTGATAGTAGGTGCACTTGGAATGATAAAAAAATGGAACAAAACAACACATTGAAAGAATCTCTTTAAACCTTAGCTTGAGGGATACACAAAAAGTGTCTTTTTAAGTACAACTCACACACTAAGGAGAACTTTGTCTATGTAACGCTAGTGATGATGGGGAAGATATAAAAAACATGAAATGGAGCCATAACAACACACCACGACCTGCCTTAGGTCTTCCTGCAGACTTGGTTGGGAGTGCAACGATAGCAAAAATCGAAATATGATGAAAAATGACAACATAATAATAATGATATACATACGTAAAACATACAAATACAACATACATACATAAATGTATAACGCACACAGTAGTTACATTATTCGGACTATTGTCCGCATCTTTCTTGCCATTTGTACGACGTTTAATAATAGATCATTCTATTTGTCTATATTCTTGAGATGAGGTAGTATTTACATTATTTACATTATTCGGACTATTGTCCTCATTTTTGTTGCCATTTGTACGATGTTTCGGCCTTTGTAGACTCCGACCTTCTTTAGGTGCTGAGAATTTCGAACCGAACCCGTTTATTAAAACTGGGGTATATGATCTTCATTCCTTTTGTAGTAGTTCCTCTTGTGTTAATCATGAGTTATACCCCAGTGATTGTAATAAAGAGTTCCGCTCGAGATTCCTAACTTATCTATCTATCTATCTATCTATCTATCTATCTATATATATATATATATATATATATATATATATATATATGTCCAGTCCGTAAACGGCGAGGATAATCCAACAATAACAACTTAATATAAAATATTAAGTGTTTTATCTATATGGAGAGCTCAGTGGATGTTATCCAGAGCAATATGATATTTAGAAAAGAAAACTCAACACTTCATTTAAATTGGTAATAAATAATAATTCATTTCAATGAGCTTAATTAGCTCATTTCATCACACCACACAATAATCCTTACATTTGGTACAAAAAATTTTGCCGGAATAAGCATTTTCTTTAACTGAAGAGAGAGATAATAAATAAAAATAAGAAGAAAAAAAGAGAAAAAGGAAAAGAGAGTCAGGACAAAGACATTGGCGTTAGAACAGCTGGTGGTATTCAGACTAGTCGTGAAGATGCTGACGCTAAGTCATTAACCGCTTACTTCTAATTCCATAGATACGTATGTATGTGCAACCCTACAAATTAACCCACCCATGTACACTAACTTATATCCATATACACATAGGCACACACACACATATACATATAAATGTTACTTTGTTTATGCTTAAACACACTTACCGACCTACAATTTTTCATGTCTACATACGCATCTTGCGTTCGTCTACTCACATATATACATTTCATAAAGACGGATTTCCGCGCCTATAAATAGTGTTATATATATATATATATATATATATATATATATATATATATATATATATATATAAATTAAAAAAGAATTAATTCAATGATGTTGGATGATCATTTCGATATGAAATCTCTTCCTGTATCATTTTTTAATATTAAAATAAAATTTTTAATATTAATGAGGATCGGGTTTTTGGAATTTAACTTCCTGCTTTTTCCGCTTGGATTAAATTATCTGAATTAAAATATATATATATATAAGTATGCTAGTAATTCTCACACATACTCCCAAAATATGCATATATTTTCATACTTACATACATCCTCACATTCATACGTATATATACTCATAATTGTGTTCTTCATACATACATTCATCTACTTATATTCACATAAAATTAATGTGTTCGCACACTCCCAATTTTATGAGGAGCGGATCCACGCATACAAGTATACACATCCATATATATATATATATATATATATATATATATATAAGTATAAAAGTAATTTTTATATCCTCCTATACATAAAGACAATGTACACCTGTGTACACTTATCCATCTACTTTTGACGCCCAAACGAGGTGGTATATTTTCTTTTCATACGTCTTAACAAACATTACATATATATATCCATATATACCGGCATACACCATTCGGATGTTGATATTAACCTGTACAGATATGGGTAGAATGATCAGCACACGAAGATATAATCAGTTCAAGAATGCACAATTGAGTGCATCCAAGATTAACATAACCCACATATAATCGGGTGTTCTCACATGATGGAAAACATAAATATAATTAGGTCAAATCTTATACATGAAATACACTTATACTTGGGTGCCCCCTATACACACAATAATAGATACAATAATATATATAAACATGCGCAGAATTCTATAGAAGCATGCACAAAATTAGGTGCACCCATATATATGAAAAACATATCTAACCTCACGCTTAGTTGCACCATTATACACGTAAAATATTTATATCGAAGTCATTATAGTGAAATTATTTACAATTACATAGTTCATGAAAGGATATTTTTAACTTCATACACCAATAATATAAAGTCATTGTGTACTTAGATTGGCATGTCAAACCACTGTATGGTAGGTCCGTATCCTCACTTCATTTGGTCAGTACAATCCTCCAATGAATGATCCACACAAATGTGAAAGAGCTGGTAAGTGTGTCAAAAAGGAGTGAATCTAAAATTTTATGTGTTAGACAGTTTAATCTTATTTTTATGGCAGCATATGAAAATTATTTCTTTTCTCTGATTTAATAATTGGCTGAATTTGATAATTTTAATCTTTTCGTCTAAGCATAAATTGCATCTGCTTCTAAAGCTGTTGGGGGTTTGAGATTTCCCAATAATCTTCCATTCAATTTGAGGGGAAAGATTTCTGTCTTTTAATTCCCAGAAATGTTTAGAGAGAGCGGTTTGATGTTTTCGCTGGGGTTTAGAAAATGAATCTTTTCTATAGGGGTTGTTTCCAGGGTCCGGTGTAAATTCCTACATATATATTTTTGCTATTGTCTTTGCTAGGATAGATGGTTGCTTGGTAGGAAGAAATGTTGTGTGGTCTGATGAAATGAGCTAATTAAGCTATATATATATATATATATATATATATATATATATATATATATATATATATAAGATTCGTGTAAAATCCATTGTAAAATAAAAACGGAAGCAGATGATGGTTCGCCTGAAATAGGACCATGAAGTAACGTGTCTGCCTTACTTTTCCTAATATATATATATATATATATATATATATATATATATATATATATATATATATATATACTAATAAATATAAGAGACAATAAATATCTATTATGTTTAATCATGAGCTGTTCTAAACATCGTATTTTGGTTTTAATATCAGGGGAAAATAAAGACAAAAATTTTCCAACATTTGGATAATTTTTTTTAAGTTGGTTCTAAATTTTCGGTTCACATGAGTCATCTCCAGAGAGGTTATATGGAGAATTTGTGTCTTTAATTTCATCTGAAATTAAAGCCAAAATACGATGTTTAGAACGGCTCATGATTAAACATAAGAGACAATCGTTGTCTGTTATATTTAACAGTATATGCTTAGAAATTTATCTGCTACCTCGATACACTATATATATATATATAAAAAAAATCAACAATTACTGTGATTTTTTGTTGTCTTTCAACTATATCACCATCAAGTATATCAGACGGTATGAACGGATCCTACACAAAATTAATAGACAAAACCTGTCTATATTATTCAATGAAACCTGCATTAATATATATATATATATATATATATATATATATATATATATATATATAGTTATGAATTAATTGTACATTGCAACACGGAAAAGAGAAAGAGTTGGTCAGTATGTATTCTTTGGGGCCAAATCCGAAAATGAATATTCGCTCTGATTAGTTAAAAGAAACGCACATGTAAATTTGTTATTTAAATGTAAATCATCTGTACAACCAACATCAAACATTGCCTGATGAAGAGAATCTCGTAGCAAAGAAATTTCCGTGTCGCAACGTACAATTAATTCATAACTATATAATTATATAAAGCTCTATAATGTTTATTATATTGAGCACTTTTCATAATAAAATAAATATCGGGGCACTCAAAAAAAAAAAAAAATGAAACCTTGAGTTCTCTTCACGTGAAAGTATATATATATATTATATACATATATAACACACATATGTATAAAATACATGTATATAAAACATAAGCCAGACATATTAATATATATGCATATATCTATAACACATATGCAGATATAGACATGTAACATACACATTTACTGTATATGCATATTATTATATAACATACATAAAACATACATACATATATATATATATATATATATATATATATATATATATATATATAAAGAACGTAACTAAGCTAAAGAGCCAACGAACCTACCAAGCTCTCACCTAACCGGATCTTCAGGGAAGGTTTGCTAGGTAGGTTCGTTGGCTCTTTAGCTTAGTTCCGTTCTTTATATATATATATATATATATATATATATATATATATATATATATATATTGTATGTATGTTTTATGTATGTTACTTTCTTTGCTTGCTCTACTTGTCTATTGAGCGCTTTTTGTTTTAGGTTACTCGTCTCGGGTTTTTTTCCTTTGGGCCACGTACTTTGACTGATGTTCAAGTGCTTAGCTCTTTCTTTTTTTATTACCAGTTTTTCCTTCCGCGTGATATACTCGGTGGGTTTTTCGAAACGAGTATAGCGATATACATATATATATATATAACATACATATACATCATATATGAACATACATAACACACATTCAATACATATATATATATATATATATATATATATATATATATATATATATAAAATACGCTTACATATAATATATACTTGTACATCATACATCATTTTGTCAGTTAGGTGCCATACGTGATACTCGCTTAAGTGTTGATATATTGAAAGGGATAAAACTGACTGGGCAGAAGGTTTTCCCGCAGTAGGTTGTCATTACTTTCTGCGGCAGACCGATTGCCAACCAAGGCTATTAGACCCACTCTGTCCTGTTATTTAACCAATAGCTGGAGAGAGAAGAGACGGATTAGCATTTTTCCCATGGGTATTTGCGCGCAAACGAATGCACCGAATTCAGCTGAAATTTGAACTCGGCTCTCAGATTTCTCGTTCCGTGCTGATATCCACTGCAACGCAACACATATATAAATATATTATATTAGGTGTTGAGTGTGTGTGTGTGTGTGTGTGTGTGGTTAATGGATTTTAACCGGTTGTTATTTGCTGTTACTACAAATTTATTTTTACTGAGTACAATTGAGTTGAGTTAAAATTTCTAAAGTTTTTTAAACATCAACCGACCGAGATTGGTAACTTCTACTAAATAATAATGTACTCTCGGCAGGACTCGAACCTCAGTTCTTTTTTTCCAGTATGATTATAGCTGATTGGAAACCTGTACACCAGTTCCCTGTTCAGTTCTTTCGAAAATACTTCCACCCACTTATAATCAAAGTCGGATGTTCTGGATAGTCTGACTGTTCAGTTCTACCAGCTGAATTGTTGGACCCTCGTACTTCGAAGACGAAGCTAGAGTTTAGCATATATATGTATATATATACGTACGCATCTATTCCGGCATGAAGAAAGTTTTGGATACTTCATTCTCGGGTCATCTTTAGGTAAATAAGGAGAAAGCAGCACTAAGTTATATCAAGGAATAATACAAGATGAGCAAAATACAGGTGGTTTAATGCTCAGATATATATTTTTGCTCCTCCAATTCCTTAATTATTTTTAATTCAGTACAAAACACAAGGCACGTCAAATATTTCAAATTAAAAAGAAATATAAATGAATCATTCAATAAATGAAACGAAACGATTTCCATTCCTCCACATACCAACTTTAGCACAAATCGAACTGAAATTAATTTATGAACTCCTACTATAGAATTTGTTACAATTACTTCTAAAACAATAAGAGAATTAATTAATACAAGACAAAATAATAATCAGGTAAACTTTGAAGGAGGAATTTACGCTATGAAAATGTCATAATTGTCACAAGGAATACATTGAAGAAACCGAAAAAAAAACATTCGGATATAGTTGGACAGTGATTCTCTCGGTGGCCGCGCAGTGTAAGTTACAGCGGCTAAAACGCTCTTTTCTTCTACAGCAGAGGTTGTAGGTTCTAACCCGACTAGAGAGTATGTTGTCTTTATTTTGGTGTTTCGAGTACGCATGCCGGTAGATCAAATAAACAATGTTTAAAACAAGCGGGACTCTCTTCCAAACACTTATTTCCAGAAGAAAAAAGCTTCAAGTAATGAAAATGTCAGATTATAACTAAAATAACTAAAATTCTTTAAAAATTGCTTTGTTTACTTTTCGGACACTAAATTTTTAAAACTGAACAAATATGGCTTTCGTGAAAAATAGAACGAAGAAGTGTGTATTTTTTTTATTTTTTATCATTTCACCCCAAGCAAGGCATTCCACTGCCACTATTGCGCTTGGGGCTACATAGGGGGAGGTAAATAGGAAGAATGGTTAGATATAGGAAATGTCAGAAGTGGGGGAGGGGGTGATAGATAGTTGGGTGGGTGGGAAGAATGTTTGAAAGAATGGAAGTTAGTTTGTTGGGAGGTGCCTATTGACCTTACATTTAATTCATTTAATTCATAAATTTAAACCATCCCCCCCCTAAGCAAGCATCGCTATATATGCGCAGAGCGTAACAGTGAGAGAAAAAAGTACAGGGGATGCCGAAGAAATGATAAGAGAAGGATGGGAATCAAGAAGATAGAAAATGGTAATTTGTTGTAAAGCAGCTGACACCTCTACAGCAATCTCAATGATGAGAGAAACCTATCAACTATTCTCCTATTTTTATAGATTCCCTATTCCCCTGGCTTCTTCTTCTTCGTGTGCCGTGTCCCTTCAAGACGAAGGCAGTCATAGACTTCCACTTGACTCTGTCTTTTGTCACTCTCAATAATTTTTCTCTTGGTAACTCTCTCAAGGTTAGTTTCACATAGGGCCAAGATATCAGGTGAGTTAGTGTGAAGGAATGAATCAATGCTGAGGAAGTTAGTGCGGATACCACGTGTAAGAGATGCAGCATTGCTTCAGTGTTCTGTGACGTTTTCTATAGCCAGAGAGGGGGTTCTTAAGCATGTCGAATATGATGAGGGTTTCTCTTACAAAAGAGGACACTGGTTTGAATCCTGACGATTTCTATGTTTTTTTTTATTAAGTTATCTCGCGTTTCGCACTCGAGAAAAACTAAGAAAGATGTTTCCTTCGGTTGGGTTCGAATTCACGTCCCTCCTTTTAAGAGAAGCTACCGTTTGATCTGTTGGCGCACAGAATAAATAATTCTTTTTTCGCAAACAAAAGAAAAAAAGAAAAGAAAACGGAGTACTGGCTATCCACTAAACATAAAGTCTGAAGCAATAATATGTCAATAAATTTTCAGTCTTTTAAAGTATGTCAAAGGGAAATAACTTTAGAATGAAAATTACCTCCCATGTTGACTGAAATAAAAAAATTTTGCTGTATATTCAGTCAGTCATAAAGAAATTTTCGAATCGTATTTTTAGTAATCAGATTAATAATAATGAGAAATGTTCATGAATTTTATTAAGGAAAAATTGTTAGAATTGGAATCAAAATGTATTCCAAAATTAAATCAATTTTTATCTCGACTTATTAGACAGAACAACACACAAATAGTTACATCCATTAAATCGCTAAAAAAAAACAGAATCGTATGAAGAAAAGAGACCTCAAACTTAATATAAACAAAATTTTTCATTAAAATGTTTTTGTTTAATGTTTAATAAGAGGAGAATGTTTAATAAGAGGAAAGATCAAAGTATTTTTTAATTATTTTTAAAAGTTTTTACTCTTTTCTAACACGTTTGAAATTTTGGTAAAATTTTATTTTGATTTTCGTTAGCGGTAAACCAAATCGTTACGAGAGTCTATAATGGATAATGTAATATGACGTAATTCATTTTTTCCGATGAAAAACACATTAATTTGGGAATTCTTGGGGGATTTTAATGAAACTTTTAGAACTTATTAACAAATGAATGAAATTATGTTTGAAATTATTATTTTTTAAAATCTTGTTAAAAATATTTTTTACATCCACGTAAATTCATGAAATTTTAAGAAATTCAATTTTGTTTTATAAATTAGTTTTATTAGTTAAACGCAGAAATTATTCAGGAATGTAAATTCGGTACCTCCACTAATTCTCGGGGAAAACAGCATAGCGTAGTGCAAAAGACCACAAACGTAACGAAAATAAGGTTTTATCGTGAAAATGTTGATGCTATTATTAAGAGGAAAGATAAAATAATTTTTTTATTATTTTTTAATTTTTTTAATCCTTTCAAACACGTTCAAAATTTTGGTTAAAATGCTTGTTATGTTGAAGTCATCGCCTTCCACAAAGTTTAACATTGGTTTTTTGAGCTTTTTTTTCCGTTGAAAACACATTCATTTGAAAATTCTTGTACAAATCAAATAATTGTCCGATTTAAATGAAATTTTCAGAACTTATTCACAAATGAATGAAATGATTTTTTTAAGAAAATATTAATAAAATCTTTTTTTTAAATGTGTTATCTCCCATTAATTTAATTTCATTAAATTTCGCACAAAACCTTATTTCTTGAAATTATTATTTTTTGTTAAAAGTAGGTGTCATTAGAGATTGTAAATCACCTACATTTTTTTTCAAATTTGTACTATTTAACTGAAAATCTGCTCTGAATTGAAAAATAATGAATCCAATGAAACTATGACATTACGTAATTAGAAAAACTTTTAATTGTTTTTGTAAATAATTAATATTAAGGACATTAATGTCTGAAGAAATACATTTTTTCTGATGAATAATGAATTTTTGCAACACTTTTTTTCGTTTTCTTTTACATTTTAATTATAATAATTTATAATAGTTTAAAATCGTGTAAAATTCTGTATTGGGGTATTTATTGGATGTGATATAGTAATTAAGTGGAAATGAAACTTACAAGTCCAAAATTGCAAAGATTAATAAACGTAGTGACGCTTCCCTATTTTTAAAATATTTTTTTATTTATTTTAATTTTACCTTATTTTTATGTATGGTGGACTGAAATTGCCATTATTATGAAAAGGTTACGTAATTTAAGAGTTTTGATCCTTCATTTAGATTTATGAAAATTGTCGTTTTTGGTCATGCGTACAACTTGTCATCGCCTAATCAGTCAAGAGTCCGACAAACCATCGATCAGATGAACACGACCAATCGTTAATAATTTGTTGTATATTACTTTTTTATGCTATAAGTAAGTCATATTTTTTTTAAACCAGCTTAATTTAACTTTCAATTTTCTAATTTTACAAAAATAAAGTGTGAGAAATCTTTTAAATATTTTCAAAATCGATGAATTTTATTTGTTTACAAATTTCTTAAAATGAAGAAAATGGCCGTTTTTAAGAAAATTTAGGAAATTGAAATTAAATGTGACTTTCAAAATTTTTTTTTACTTAATGGAAATAGTAAATGTAATCATTAAGCTTTTAATTAAATCTAAAATGAAATCTTCAAGAATGTTCTTTGCATTTTAAAAATTTCATTTTGCTATTAGGTATCGAAAATTTATGCCGAAAAATGTAGGTACCTAAATTATAGCCTTTATTTTCGAAAATGTGTTTCCAATATTAAAATAAAAATGCAATAAAACTATGACATTATTTAATTTGATAATTTTTTAAATGCTTTAAAAAATAATATATAAAGTACATTATAGTCCGAGGAAATTCTTTTTTCGATTAATAATGAAATTTTTAAAGAATTTACATTTTTTTAAAATATAATAACTTATATAGTTTCAAATATATTTTAGAAATACTTCAAATATTTGTCGACGCTAGATTATTAATTTCTAAGTAATGGCTATGTTTAATAATAGAAAATTGAAAAGTTCGTGTTTTTAAAATAATTTTAAATTTTTTGTGTGTTTATTTCAGTTTTTTTGTTGTTTTTATTTTTTTGTATGATCATTTCTGTGTACCCATTAAATATTGAGTTTTACGGTTTCTTCCCCTTACAAGCAAAAGTTTGAAAAAATTGTCATTTCTGGTCGCCATATCTTGTTTCGCATCTGTCTGGCTGTCATCACATGTCAAATCATACCGGGAATAGTCAGAAAGATCAACACTGTGTTTAAGAAATACTTTCATTCTAAATTTCATGCTATAAGAAGTAATACTTGTACAAATTAGATTAATTCAACTTTAAATTTGCTAATTCACCCAACAAAATGTGTCATAGGTGTATATATAACTTTTGCAAGATTATTTTAAACCGAGAATTAATTTTTGTTTACCAATGTGTCGATTGCTCAAAACATTTTAATTTACATTAATTTACTTATCGTTAATTTCCTTTATCTTACATTCGGTACAAGACTCGAACTAGCATCCGTTCTATTTAGGGGTCTTGCGTTTCCATGAAAGTGCCTTATGGATTCAGTCAGTCAGTTAAGTGCCATACGAGTTACACACATGGGGATGACTGATTGGAAATAAGATTTTATCGCAGGAGCTTTCTATTCATTTTTGCGGTAGACAGGTTGCCAATCAAGTCCATAGAACCCAGTCAGTTCTGCTATTTAATCCATAGTTGGAGAGAGAAGCGACGGATTAATACTTTTCGTAAGGGTATTTACGCGTATTTTCGATTTCTCTTTCCGAGCCTATATTCACTGTACCACGAAGCACTCACCTTACGGAAACAACCGATAGCAATACAACTTCATTCACGTGCACAGATATCTTCCTTAACTTTACATCAACCCGTCTTACTTATTATCATTGTGTGTTAGATAAACGAATCTCAACTATTATTTCGTTACTAAGAATATTTATTTCAATTTTTAAATTTTTCTTTTTTTTTTTTTTTTGTAATTTTCCATATAAAGAAGCAAGACAAATTAAAACTTTCAGAATTACTAAACAAGAATGAAGCACAAAAGACAACATTTTATATAGAAAATTCGAAAACTATTTATAAATGCTATATGTTTGTAAATGCGCATTTTGTGAAAGAAATGAGCATTTTAAAATTAACTAGTGAAGCTTTCATAGCTTCAGATATTGTTAATATTCCTATTAGTATTATTATTATTATGTCATTTTTCATCATATTTCAATTTTTGCTATGGTCGCACTACCAACCAAGTCTGCGGGAAGACCTAAGGCAGGTCGTGGCGTGTTGTTATGGCTCCATTTCATGTTTTTTTCTATATCACCTATCATCCCTAGCGCTACATAGACAAAGTTCTCCTTAGTGTGTGGGCTGTACTTAATAAGACAATCTTTTGTATATCTCTTAAGCTGGGGTTTCCAGGGATTCTTTCAATGTGTTGTATTGTTCCATTTTTTATCATTCCAAATGCAGCCACCATCACTGGCACAACTGTTGTTTACAATTTCCACATTTTTTCTATTTCAATTTCCAGGTCTTTATATTTTGACCGTTTTTCAAATTCCTTGGTTGCTATGTTACAATGCGCTGGACAAGCCATATCAATTAATAGGCAAGTTTTTTCTTTCTGGTTTTTAACAGTAACGTCCGACCTTTTAGCTTCAATTTTTCTGCCTGTGTAGATGGTGTAATCCCATAGAATGGTTACATCTTCTATTTCTGTAACCGGTGCTGGGTGATGTTCATACCAGTGTTTGTTTACAGCTTTTCCATAGTGTTTGCACATTGTCCAATGTAAATATTGACCCAATTTATCGTGACGATTTTTATATTCATTTGGGGCAAGTACAAAACAGTCCCTGAGATTAGATGGTCTATTGTTTCTTGGTGTTTATCACAAAACCTGCATTTTGGATCCATATTATTATGTATAATATTTGCCTGAAAGTTTCTAGTAAAAAGACTTTGGTCATGCGCTGCAAGAATAAAGCCTTCAGTCTCAGACTTTAAACCAGATGCACATAACCATCAATGAGTATTACTTTTATCAAGATTGGATTTATTGGCACGTTCTGGATATTGGCCATGCAGAAGTTTGTCTTGCCAGCGTTGTTTCATCTGTTCCAAGAGCTTTATCCTTGGCTTTTATTTTCATAGTTTTTGCCGCATTAGTTGGTTCTTGGCTTCTGCTTTGCTTTTCCACAGAATTTACTAAATGTAAATCTTGTTTGAATTTACTGCCTTCTTTTATTATTGAATATTTTTTCTTTCTGTTTTCATGTCGTTTGACTAATTGTATCATCCAGTCCTTTGTTGTTTCTATGTATGTTAGTAAACCAATAGTTGTTGGCTTGTATGACAATTCTAGCTGGATAAGACCACTTCCACCTTCTTTACGGGGTATGTATAGACGTTCTACATCAGTCATAGGATGATGCATCTTATGCTTAGAAAGAAGCTTTCTTGTTTTAGAAGCCATTCGCCTGATGTCGTTTAGAGTCCAGTTTAAGATGTTGAAACGATATTGGACAACTGTGCTGGCAAGGCTCTTAATGGCCATAATTCTGTTCTGAAAATTCAATTCAGTTTTTAATATCAGTCGTAGCCTTCTATAGTACTCTTTACGCACTATTTCTTTCATTTTTTATGTTGACTATTATTATTATTATTTTGTCATTCTGCTTGTGTTGGAAAATATAAAATTTATTAAAGAATATTATTGTTAGTTTTCTGTGTAATAAATATTCATTCGTCTTGGTTGTTGTTTTTTTAGTTGGGGCGGGCTTACACATTCTTTTGAGAGTAATATATTTTAAGAAAGTTAGACTGTGAAAAAATTGCTACACTTGTAAATATTTTTCATCAAAATCTTTAAGAATCTCTTTGAAAAATATTCTTTCTTATTTACTGACCAATGAACCCCTAATAAGAGCCCGAATAGTGGCCTTGTGTGACTTATTTCTCCCTGAAAACATGCATCAGTAGATACCTTTAGAAGACAATTGACATCATGAAGAAGGCATTTGATATCGGGAAGAAAACATCTAGACATTTAGGTGTGAAGTCACCGAGTTACAAGACAGCTGCACAGAACCTAAATAATTTTGAAGTTCACAAGTAAAAAATTCTCCTGCGGTTGGATAACAGAGAAAGAGATATGAATTCAAAGAAACCTTCAGTGTGAATATAAAGAAGATTTTTCCAAAATTGTTTAATGTGCCACATACGCTTGTGGGACAATTAAAGTAGTATTTTTCTTTGTTATATTTTCTTTGTTTTACTACCTTCTTTAAAGTAATTTCTATTTTTGACATTTTTTAAATTGTAATCCTGTTTATTTATTACCTTTTTATTTTGCAATAATTATATAAATGTTATTCTGTCTTAATTATTTATAAGGCGCACAAAAAGGAGATTTTCTACAAGAGTCTTATATGCAAATTGTTTGGATTTATTTATTTTTCTATATACTGTTATAAACATTTGTCTCTTTAAAAATTTATGCAGTAGTGTGAGTCTTGATTTCACCTTATACAACTTTCTATTCCTGTTAAGCAGGTTTTTGTGTTTGGCCCAAGAATTTAGATTTGGTAAGTAGTTTAAAATGTTCATCAATTATAATATTAATGATGACATTCAACGTTGCCAGCAGGGAAAGATTGTATATTGTATTGTAGCGGCATTCACCCAGGACGGGTTGAGCCGGCATCCCCAAGAACATTTGAAGCGTCTCTCCCAGCGGCGGCCCACGATCGGCGATCTTGAGCCAGCTCCACTCCGATCTCTGCCCAGTCCCGGTTCCACCTCCGAAATCCCACGACATTTGGGCCCGAGATCGGCTCCATGTCCCCCTTCAGCGTGGCTGCCCACGTCCCCAGCTGACCCCCCGCACGCTTGCGCCAGCCCGGTAGGGGCCTCGGGAAGAGGCAGTCGCGAATCAGCTCACCCGGAGGACAGCGCGCAGCATGGCCGAACCAACGCAGTCGACGGAGTCGGAGAGCAGCCGGTATCGGTTGAAGACGGCATGTTTGACGAAGGGTCGATGTCCGCACCCGATCAATCCGCCGGAAACGCAGGATGCGCCGGAGACAGTCATTGTCGAAGACCTCCACCCTCTTGAGGTCCGCTACGCGCACCGGCCACGTCTCGCAGCCATACAGCAAGATGGATCGCACAACAGCTTGGTAGACGCGGCTCTTTGTACGCAGGGCGATCTCCCGCCTTGACCAGAGACACTTCTAGAGGCGGTCGAAGGCGGCCCTCGCAAGGTTGATGCGACGCCCGATCTCATCGCCACCCTGGCCGTTCGGGACAAAAAACGAGCCCAGATAGATGAAGTGGTCCACCATCTCCAGGGGTGTTCCGTCGAGCAGGATGGGTTGTTGGGCCTCTGGAGGCAACAGCGCCGTCATCACCTTCGTCTTTGCAGCATTGATGCGCATGCCGACCGCGCACGCGCTGGTATGCACTCGGCTGACGGCCGCCTGCACCTCCTCGATGCTGTCACCAAGAAGGACAATGTCGTCAGCGTACGCCAGGTCGGTCACGGCCAAGTCGCGGCCCACCCGAACCCCAGTGAAGCCTTGAAGGGCGCTCATCAGAATCCAGTCGATAGCGTAGTTGAAGAGCGTCGGGGAGAGCGCGCATCCCTGTCGCACACCAGTGCGGACCTTAAACGCCCCGGTCTCAGTACCGTAAGCACGAACACGTGTCCTCGTCTCCCGATAGTAGGCCTGAATCAGACGCAGCAGCTTTGGCGGAATGCCATCGTCCCCCATGATAGTCCACAGAGCGCTGCGGTCCACCGAGTCGAAGGCCGCTGCAAAATCGATGAAACAGAGCACCGTCGGTTGTTGGTAAGACCAGCGCGTCTCCAGTATCCGGCGTAGACAAAAGATCTGGTCAGAGCACCCTCTACCCGGACGGAAACCAGCCTGGCTTGGGCGGGTACGGTGGTCGCGAGCGAGTTGGAAGCGCTTCAGTAGCAGGACTGTGAACAGTTTGGCCGAAATATCAATCAGGCTGATTCCGCGGTAGTTGCTACATACTCGTTTGTCGCCTTTTTTGAAGAAGGGGAGAAGCACTGCCTCTCTCCAGTCAGCGGGGACGACCTCTGTGTTCCAGATCTTCATCAGGAGGCGGTGTAACCATGGCACCATCACCTCGGAACAGCTTTTGAAGATTTCAACTGGAAGGCCATCTTCACCGGGGGCCCTGTTGTTCTTCAGCTGAAAGAGAGCCACGCGAACTTCATCTGGCGTCGGTGGATCCGTGTTGCAGGCATACGTTGTTGCTGCAGATGTGCCGGCATGGACAGGGGTTGGTGCTGGATCATGGTTAAGCAGAGCACTAAAATGCTCTTGCCACCTGTCAAGCCGGGCTGACATATCGGCGATCGTATTGCCTGCTGCATCGACGAGAGTATCGTTCGCGCCCCGCGATGGACGGCTGACCCGGTTGAGAAGACGGTACAGCTTTCTGGTATCACCATTGGCTGAGGCCTGTTCCGTTTCTTCCGCCACTCTCCGCCAGTACGCGTTGCGGTCGTTGCGGACTGCTTGCGCCGTTCTGCGCCGTAGCTCGCGGTAGTGTGTGGATTGTGTCAGTCGCGCACGCCGTGCTCGTTCGGCCAGATCAATCGTCCCCGCGGAGATCCAATCGCGGTGCCGACGGCGGGTGTAGCCCAGATGGGCCTTAGCTGCGTTTGTAACCTCTGTCTTTAGCGCGCTCCATTCCGCTTCTGGAGGTGCCTCCTCGTCCAAGACGAGGCCGTCAAAACGGTTCCGCAGCTCAACACGAAAAGGCTCAGCAACCACCGATTTGAGTTTTGATACATCAAACCGGCGGGCTGGTTGCCGCGGAGGAAGACGCTTCAAGCGAAGACGAAGTTTTGCACGGACAAGAACGTGGTCGGAGCCGTTTGCACTCCCGGTTTCTGCTCCTCTATACGCCCGACAGTCAAGCACGCAGTTGGCCCAACGGGACCGCACTAGGACGTAGTCTATCTGGTTCTGCGTGTGACCGTCGTTTGAGTTCCAGGTCGCCAGGTGTCTGCGCTGGTGGTCGAAACGTGTGTTGCTGACCACCAGGCGGTTTGCGGCCGCAAAGTTGACGAGGCGGTCGCCGTTGTCACATCGGGTCCCCAAAGCAAACCGACCGAGGATATGTCTGGATGTGTCGTCGCCTGGCCCCGTGCGCGCATTCCAATCACCCGCGACAATCAGCATGTCGCGGCGAGGAACCCCTCGGACGACCTGCTGGAGCCGGCTGTAGAACGCGTCCTTGGTGGCATCGTCTGCATCAAGGGTGGGCGCATACATGGCCACCACGGAGATGTTTGTGATGTGGCCCTTCAGCCGAATCCTGGCGAGGCGCGGAGAAATTGGCTCCCACTCCAAGAGAGCCGCATTTGCCGATTCTGCCAAGGCGATGGCTACGCCCTGGCGCCCCGTGTTGTCCGACACGCCGCTGTGGTAGAGATGAAAGTTCCTGTCGACCCCCGGGACCTTGATCGTGGAGTGTCCGGAGTCAGGGACGCGGACCTCTGAGAGGCATGCAACTTCAACTCCATAGTTGTACAGCGCACGCATGGTTAGAGCTTGCACTCCAGTATCCCGCAGCGTGCGCACATTCCAGCAGGCGAAGTAAGACGAACGCCTGCGTGGAAGTAGTCTGACTTGCTGATTTAACACCTGCCCCGTCAAACCGTTGAGGACAGGCGCGTCGCCTACCGGGTACGCCGTAGCTTGAATCGGTATAACTGTGAGAGACATTAATAATCATAATCATAATCATAAGGGATGATTCAAGGAGAAAAAGCGGATGGTGTGGTAGGGTCCCCAGCCCTACCCCGCAGTGACGACGAGGACTTGCCGCAGGTTACCCGCAGACGCAGAGGTCACCGCCACCAGGGGCCGCCGGATGCCGGAACAGACGCGATCTGGATTTGCAGGGAGCATTGAACGGTTTTAAAGCGCCGAACACTCGCTTTCACACCCTTGCCCGTTTAGTGGAGCCAGTGCCGCGACGTGGACGCAGGGTAGGGAGTTTGTGCGGCAGAGGTGTAAAATTACACTAGCCATCAGGAGCCATTTTATAAGAACAGTGGGAGCTCACCCCGCTGCCCAACTCCCGGCGTACCGCACAATTCAGCACAGGGAAAGATTGAGCATTTATTAACAGAACATTGAACATGGTCGTCGACTAAGATTTCTAAAACAATTTAATAAAACAGTTTTCAAAAAATCAAATTTCTTAATGACTTTGTTTGACATTGTTTTTAATGCAGTGTCCTTCTAGGTTCACGTTTTTAATTTTGTGTCGATAGTCAACATTTTAATTACATCGTTATTTTCATTTCAAATTAGATGTGCAAACCATAGGGTCCCGAAGATCTCGTTTTTGCTACTTGACAGTTTATAAGGTTTTGAGGAGCAAGGGGATTTGTTCACTTGAAGACATTTTTAATCACCGACCAAGGTAATTGGCTGTATGTAGATGACAGAGGCATTTATGGACGTATAAGTCGCCATGTCTGACAACTATCTGAGAGACCGGATCTGACCAGGCGACAGAAGAATATGACGACAGTTTTCAGGTTAATAATTGGTTTTATCAAATTGATATGTACTCCTAGTGGAAAGTAATCAGCAATCCCATTCAAAAAATGTAAACTGCCAGTAGTATTTTTAATGCTTTCATCCCAAACAAAACTGTACCGCAAAGAGTGCAAAGAGGTTACAGAAAAAGAAATGACTGGGTACAGTGGGTATTGAGATTGAAAATAGAGGTTGGCAATTAACATTGTATTTAATTTTTTGGAGAAAAGCAAGTATACGGAAGGGAGATCTATGAGCAGAAATTGCGAGAAAATAACATGTTCGGGTAGAAATGTTGGTTACATTTTACTATTTCAAACTAGTCAGTCAGTTAAGTGTCATACGTGAAACATGCTTGGGCGATCATGTCTAGAAAGAGACATGACTGACTGGGCAGAAGATTATCCCGCAGTAGGTTGCCAGCCAAGGCTATAGAACCTAATCTGTCCTGTTATTTAACCCATAACTGGAAGGAAGAGACGGATTAATACCTTTCCCAAGGTTATTTGTGCGTAAGTGAATACAATGAATTCAACTGGAATTTGAACTCGGCTCCCTGATTTCTCGTTCTGAGCCGATATCCACTGCACCACTACATATTAGTAGCATGCTTAAATTTACGCAGATAGGGTACCAGATAAAAAGAAGCTTATCAGTGCAGTTGCTATGAAAATATTCGTGGAAAAGATAGAAGAAAGCCACATCACATCGGTGAGAATTTTTTGCTGAAGTCGAGATGTATATTCAGGATCGATTACATTGAGGATCCACTTTAGATTTTGTCAAGAACCTTGAAACGAACAGAAGAAGCACGCGATCAGATATGGCAAAAGTTTTCAGTGCACTGAAAAATAGTAGATTTACATAAGTGCAAGATGGATTCTGACACGAAAAAACTTCTGGCCCGACACAGTGACCTAACTTCACTAGCAGTAGAGGCAGCTATGGATTCAGTGTAGTCGTTCCACTTCAGGTCAGATCAAATACAACCACTTATAGACCTACTTTCTCAAATCAATGATTACAAAATATTCAAATGAATGAAGACTTGTTGACTGGCGATACAGTGTTACACTTAATCAACTGTACCAAATAACAGAAACCAGACTACTTGAGGATTTGAATAGCAGCAACATTTAAATGGATATCACTTGCCATTTGAAGAGAAAATAATCGAGACGTTGACATTTGATATTATTTCAAATAAAACATTAAGAAGGAAACCTCCATCGATGCTAGAAAGTGCGATAAAATAAAAAAAATAGATAAAAAAATCTATTCTTTTGACGAAAGTGTTTATAAATTTCAACCGAAAGTAACATTGGCTAATTTTTTCATGAATGCCGAATGTTTCCTAATAAAGAAACGTCTAATATTAACATTATCATTATATGTTCAATTTTCTAATCAGTCAGTTAAGTGCCATACCTGAAACACGCTTGGGCGATCATGTCTCGAAGGAGACTTGACTGTCTGAGCGGAATATTAACCCTCAGTAGGTTGCCATTGCTTTCTGTAGTAGACTGGTTGCCAGCCAAGGCTATAGAACCTAATCTGTCCTGTTATTTAACACATAACTGGAAGGAAGAGTCGGATTAATAACTTTCCTAAGGGTATTTGCGCATAAGTGAATGCAATGAATTCAACTGGAATTCGAACTCGGCTCCTCGATTTCTCGTTCCGAGCCGATATCCACTGCACCACAACGCACATCCGCTCCTTTTCTAATACCATGTCCTAAATTTGTTATAACTGATTCATACACTGAGGTATTTTTTTAATCATTTCACTCTAAGGCAAACAATAATGCCACAAGGACGCAGGGGGCTACAGTGAGTGAAAGAAAATGGGAAGACGCTAGAGAGAAAAAGTGAAGAAAAAAAAGAGGGGATTCAGGTTGTATCTAAATTAAGAAATCTGAAGGAACGTCCACAGAAGACAAGTGCGAGAAAAGGAACTATTAGAATAGAACTGACGGTTGCATCTAGCCAGTTCAATAGCAAAACTCGGCACTCAGATTTCCACTCTTAGACGTTACACCAACCGCATAACTAAGCATACAGCACCTGGTATTTCACTTGGTTAAGCTCATCAACTATGTCTTGTGATGCTTTCCTCTATCTCAGTTTTCCTCTATCCATCTTGTGAGTATTCGATTCTCCAAACCATCCTTCCTCATTTCCCGTCCTAGAAACCTCAACTGCCTCTTCTTGAGGCAAAGTATCAGTTTCCTTTTCGTTTACGTCCTCTTCGACACCTTGTTAACATGCTCAATCCATAGAATCCTCAGCATCCATCTGTAGAACTACATTTCTTTTAATTCGAGATTCGACACGACTCACGATTGATCCGACACATGGCACAGGAAATAAGAAACAACTCCAGATTAATCAGAATAAGTATGTATTAACAAATAATACAATTAATCTCGAGAAGCATGAAAATTGCAAATGAATAGACGGAGAAGGAGTGTTCTCCCTCAGACTGTTAAGTAAAGTCAAATGTTCATTGGAAGAAAGTCACTTGTTCAATGAAAGATTGATTGGAATAAAGTTCCGGAAAGAAGAATAATGTACATACACTTCTTGAGTTGTTGTTGAGTTCCCATTGGAGGTTGTATTGGAAAATGTGTGCGCACATGCATGTGTGTGTAAGAAATAAATTCGCGCTAATGATTGCTACCTGCAACCAGGTGGGTGTGTAAGAACGAGAATTATACAAATTTCCCCAGCTACCTTAATAACAGGGGCCTCGCTCGAGTGAGAAATAACGCATGTCCCCGTGATCGCCGGCCCACGATCGTGGTTTAACTGGCTTGCAACACGTGGGTGCCCTGCTTAAATGGACGCGCGGTATGCGCTGAGAAAATAGGATTTACACGTGAACACAGGATGACCAGTCAGGATTAACAATTCACTACCTGTTAACATAGCGTGTCTCCCGGATGAAAACACGCATCTTGTTTTAATGCGTAGGTTTGAAGGTGTGAACACCATAATATAAATGTCTTGTACTCTTTTCTTTGTTTTCAAAGAAACAGCATAGATAAACTTTCAGATGATAATTTTTATACATTATTAATGCACGTTTATACGTTAAGATTGTGTTCATAAAACTAAATTAAATAACTAAATTAAAGAGTAAAAAAGAGTTTTGTTTATGTATTGATGTATTTGTAAATACACGCTTGTGTGAGATTCATGTGTGATTTCGCTGTCGTAACTACGATTATAATATATAATTTTACCAATAAGTCGTTTTCTGAAAATCAATTTAATTTCTCATAAATTCTGACTTTTACTCGATTCACTAAGCATCCTTATTTTTTCTTCTGTCAGACGGGATCTAGAGGAATAAGTACTTAAATAATTTCTTCAAGAATAATTTAACAAAGATTAATAGCTGTTCATATTTAACTAGCTTTTTTTGTCAAAACTCAAGATTAAAAATTGCAATCATCTAAGGGAGGTAATTCAGACATAATATAAGAGTTACTTACCCTGTGTCATTGTTACTTGTTTAATTCAGTCAGTCAGTTGAGTGCCATACGTGATACACGCTTGGGCGATCATGTCTCGAAAGAGACATGACTGACTGGGCAGAAGGTTGCCATTGCTTTCTGCGGTAGACTGGTTGCCGACCAAGGCTATAGAACCCAATCCGTCCTGTTATTTATCCCATAACTGGAAGGAATAGGCGGATTAATACCTTTCCCAAGGGTATCTGCGCGTAAGTGAATGCAATGAATTCAGCTGGAATTCGAACTCGGCTCCTTGATTTCTCGTTCCGAGCCGATATCCAATGCACCACAAGGCACATCCGCACTCGTTTAATTAGAAATGTTTAAAAAAATTATACTATGCGAACACAAAATGCATATTAATTCTTATTTTTCTATGTTCCGCGTCTGTTCGAGACGTTGCTGATCATAGCTCTCCCCAATTTCCTGTATTTTATAGCTCTTAGTAAAATTTGTTCTGATAATTATTCAACTTATCCTAAAGTGCATGATGTATTTAATGTGTGTGTGTGTGTGTGTGTGTGTGTGTGTGTGTGTGCGCGCGCGAGCGTTCGTCTGTGTGTGTGATTCAGTAGAGGCCTATAAATTAGTCGGCATTTTGTTATTGTGGAGATTAAGGTATCTCTTCAAAATAACAGGGGGAAAAAAAACACCGAATTCTAACGAGACGACGGATTAATCCTTTTAAGAAATACAAGCCGATAACAAACTGACCGACTAAGAAAGGACCTAATAAAATTTTTCAAAAATCACAAATACAAAATCACTGGCATCACCAACGCTACATAACTTTCGATCTTAATAAAGGAATATACTATTATATTAAATAAAAACATTCATAACCTATCAAATATATTGTAATTCCACTAACAATTACAGTAAAACTACCATAATTAACGCTTTCTCTTGTTACACCACGCAACCCCCGTCTTTTCATCCACCTTCTCAGCCCCTTCAAATATATTATTAGCAGCTTTCCCTAGTCTCGTTTTCCCTCTGTCTGGCCTGTTAGTAACAGGTTCTCCAAGCCGTCCTTCCTCATTGCATGTCCCGGAAACTTTAGCTGTAGTTTCCCGATCCTCAAAATTAATTTCCTTTTCGTTTCTATCCTTTCCAAAACCTCATCATTGCTCACATGCTCAATCCATGATATTCGTAACATCCTTCTGTAGAACCACATTTCAGCTGCCTCAAGTTTTTCCTTCATCTTCGATGATATTGTTCTGCATTCACTGCCATATTGAAGATCAGACATCATATAACAATCCAGTACTCTTTTCTTTGTTTCTAGCGAAATTTTCCTGTCTCTTAATACTTTACTCAGCTTCTGGAACCCGTCCTTTGCCATGCCAAGTTGCCTTCGGATCTCTGTGTCGCACCTTCTGGCTTCTGTTAGAACACTTTCCAGATATTTAAATTTTTGTTCCTGCTTGATTTTAGTATACCCCACCTGTATTTGGCATTTTTGGCTGCTCTTTTTGCTGATGACCATGCATTCGGTTTTCTTGCAGTTTATTTATAATCCTTTCTTCTGGAAATAAAAGAAAATGAAAAGGTGATATATATAAGAGAAAGCGATGTGCAGCCTGGCCAGCTTTTAGGCCGGTCGGCGACGAAAGCTTTTATGACCAAGGGAAGCTCATCTATGAAGAAAGACATAAGCCTCGTTAAGTTCTTTTAAAGGTCATATCTACAGATTTTATTTTCATATCCAAAACATAAACAAAGTAGTTTCCAAGAAATTAATGGATTTTTAATCTGGTATTATTTATTATAACTACGTTTTTTTTTTTGTTTTTTTATATATATATATATTTATTGCTATAAACGGTGGAGTAACGTTTAGCGTCTCAGATTGACAGCTTGGAAAGCAGTGTTCGAATACTAGTCAGGTTAATCACATTACATGCTAATACACTCCTCTATGAGAAATAGAGTCTGTATGGATTAAATAAAAATACGAAATAAAATTAAAAAACACTAAATAAAATAAAAATACAAAATAAAATAAAAGTGCGAAATAAAATAAACATAAAAATCTCCCAGGAGTCCTCTGACAGGAAAGACAATTGACGCATGCGCAAAAAGAGAGGCCTCCTGGTGCCAAAAATAAACTCGAGCTCTTTCTCTGTTGGATTTTGGATGGTAAAGAAGGAATTTCCCCAACAAGAGGTCGTTGGAACCAAAAAAAATATAATCAGTGTCAAACTGTCCCTCTAGTGTCTCTGAATCTTTCCTTTTCTCTTTGCCTGTTTATTTCAGCGGCGAAAGCCATTCAACAAGTCTTGAATGTTTAGGTTAAAGAACCAACCCAGCTGTAATAGCCATAACATTCCATAGATCTTAAAATCTTGAGCGTATAGAATACGAACCGATACTGAATAAAGGGTTGAATGGCTTTAAATTGCTCTCTTGCTGTTACTCAGATGTTGTTGACAGACAGATAGAGAAATTATCCTTTCAAACGCAGATTTTAATTTCGATTTTATTCAAACTGAGTTTACGTGTATACGCATCAAAATTCAAGGTAAAAACTTTGAAATATTTGAACATTTCTTTAAATCTTTCACAAATGTTTCTATTCATTACGAATGATTTCAATAAATTCCGATAAATGTTTGATGTTTTTAAGGCGAAACAAACAAATATTTTCTTTTCTTTTTTTTTTTTTTTTGTGGAGAGTTTTTTGACTCCAAATTGCTGATTGTATTGCTCTTCACGGGCTAAGAGGTTTGTTCAGACTGAGTGGGAAAATATATTATCCTCGTGTGTGTGTGTGTGTGTGTGTGCATTAAATGACACAAATACATGTAAGTCACTCCCCCCCACATACACACAAACAATGTTGCCTCTGAGTCGTCATTTGAGGTTGACGTGTCGTGTGTTGACGAACAAATAAACACGCGTAAACGATTCGTTGAAAGAAATAAACAAACAAAAGAATAAAAAGCATGAAATAGGTATTTTATTTCTTTTGGGGTACTTTTAGTACAGGGTTCAAGGAAAGATCAGAAAATAGTGTGTAAATTAGAGGAATGTTTTTACGGCCATGACTGTAAGATAAATGAATGAACGTGGTTAAACTAAGTCCGTTTGCGACAGAAAGACGCTTGGAGTGTCGTGTCTATGACATGAGTGAGCATTAGAAGCGCTGAGATTCGCGTTATGCGTGGAAGGAAAGAAAGAAGAATATTTTGTTTTTACACATGGACAAAAGTTGAAAAGGAGTCGCTGCTGTTAATAGTGTGCATATGCATCAGACCAAAACAGGTTTAACACATACTGCAAAATATGCATTTACATTGCATATACACATGCAAAGTCCCATACAGTGTTATATGGAAAATTAATCAACTTTTCTCCTATAGGATGTGCGCTGTGGTGCAGTGGATATCGACTCAGAACGAGAAATCGGGGTGCCGAGTTCAAATTCCAGTTTAATTCCTTGCATTCACTTATGCACAAATAACCTTGGGAAAGATATTAATCCGTCTCTTCCCTCCAGTTATGGGTTAAATAATTGGATAGATTGGGTTCTATAGGCTTGGCCGGCAACCAGACTACCGCAGAAAACAATGGCAACCAACTGCGGGATAATCTTTTGCCCAGTCAGTTATGTCTCCTTCGAGACATGATCGCCCAAGCATGTATCACATATGGCACTTAACTACTTTACTCATACGCTCGAATTACGGACAGTCTGTCTTGTTAATGACAGGATGAAGCGGGACTATAATACAAGTTATAAATACTAAATTGACATTGTTTAATAGCAACGAACAACGATCTTATTTCTGTATTCAACAAATAAGAGATTTGTTTAGTTCACAAGATAAAGTAAAATGAATTCAGCTTCGAGCACGTTTAAATTAAGTGCTTTTTTACAAAATATTTTATTTAATGCTACTATTTCTATGATATAAACAAGCAGGCTTTGGGTAGTGTGTAATCTTTCACCTAATCGAAACGAGAAAACTAGGTGACGCATGACGATATTCAGACAAAACTAAGCATATGCGTTGTTGGAGACAAACTATGAAATGTGGCAAAATATCTCCAGTTAGTAAAGGTTAGTGATCAAAGGTAGACAGATGTAGACGTTCGATTATCCATCCTTGACGTGGTGTTTTGTTTAGCAAGACTGTCTTGTTTAAATTATTACAATTGAGTAAGTTCGATTCTCACTGAATCACCTTATACTTTCGGCCTTTTAACATATTGAGCATAAAAATATACAGTGAGGGGAACGTAATGTCTAATGGACAGAAAGCGTTTGTTTCCAGGTTGATAAATGAGAGGCCGAAAGTGGACAGTTAGGCTGTTCAGTAAACATGATAAAAATTTTGGTTAAAAATTCTTAAGTGCTTAAAATAATTTAAATATCTTCTCGGTAAAAGTTTACTTTTTTAAAAGATACTAACATAAATCTATAATAAAAAAGGAAAAATTTATTAACACATTTCAGTAAGATTTTACGGTATTTTAAAGACATTGTCACCGCCAATTTATCATCAATTTGCTATTTCCAATTGAAGAATGATGATAGACAATTTATAGTAATCGAAAAATCTCTTAAAATATAATATCTTTTCTAAACATTTCTTTCTAAGAAAATTAATAATATTATGTATTATTTAACATAATTTTGAAAATATATTACTTTACGCTTCAATTAGAGTGAGAAGTACATTAAAACAGAACTAGATATACTCAACCTTTCAGTAAGTTCATATTTAAAAATGTAACTTTCGAACCTGAAAATCCCACTTTATAGAATGATTTAATATGGAGTCAAAAATTAACAAAATACAGCAAATGGTTTCATTTATTTTGTAAAAAGCATCATTTTAAATCTTATATAACCAATAAGTTAAAGATATATTTTTATTATAAAAACATGTATAAAATATAGGAGAATGAGCATATTTCTATAATAATAATAATAATAATAATAATAATAATAATAATAATAATGATAATAATAATAATAATAATATCCCAGTTGTCCAACATCTTTATTTGGACTCTAACCGACATCAGGCGAATTGATTCTAAAACAAAAAAGCTTCTTTCTAAGCATAAGATGCATCATCCAAAGTTATTTATGTTTTACATTATATGCGAGATTGATTTTCTTATTCAACCAGATATAAATATATTGTTCTGTCCATGGAAAAAAAAAACACATTTACAGTCAATACGTTCTCTTTTTCCATATCTTATTAAAGCATGGTGTTTTTATTTAATTTGAATGGCTTTCCATTCGTCTAGAAGTTAATAAATTACTTACCTTATATGCAAGCACAACATTATGTTTTTGTTTTAGGCAAATGCTTTTTGTTTTTTGTTGTTTTGTTTTTATTTATTTTTTTGCAAATCCCTAGAACAACAGATACCTGAAGAATGCCAGTATTCTCACCGACCGAAACGTTGTAATATGCAAAGATGGTGCTCAAATCTATACTAACGTATGTAAGAATAAATATTGACACTATGCCTTCAATTTTGTATGGCGCAACGATGATGCTCTAATTTAAACTGACGGAGTGACTGAGTAGTCGAAAGTAATTGTTTTATTTATAGTTAATATTTTCTCCTTTTTCTGTGGCACACATTTAAACAATTATGAGTTACATGATTATATATATATATATATATCAACACGTAATCTAAAGTTGTTATAAGTTATAATTCATTTAAAGGAGGTAATAAGCTCATCTTATCAAACCACCATTTATTTCGTAGACTATTTTCTCAGAACATAAAAATAAAATAAAATTCTCAAAAATAGAAATCGAATAACATGACCCAGAATAAAAATCTTTAAACTTATCTTGTAATGTTCACCGAGGTTAGGAAAGAAAAAGTTCATTGAGCAGAATGAGTGACCATAAACCCATACACAACCGCTCATATGCACACGAATACGTATACACATACATATACAGAAATACACGCCCATATATATATATATATATATATATATATATATATAGTCATCTGCTGACAGATGTTTCGCTGTATTACAGCTCATCAGTACGTTTAGACTCCGATTGCTTTTTAACCCAGAATTGAAACCCGACCGAATTGGCGTCAGTCGGCGATTCTGCCTCTAAATATACATGTATGCATATGCATGCATACATATACACATATATATACATACCCATGCATATATACATTCAAATATCTTAGAGATATTTACACTTTCGTATTCACACACCACCCACAATCCACCCATGAAGACCAGACATATACGCGTATAATAAATACTAACACATGTATACACAAGTATACTAAAAACTCCAAATGCATACATAAAACGACCTATAGAGCACTCTAACTACTGGTATATGATACATCATACGCTAAAAGTTTGCCTCCTTCTACTGAGTGCCCATAGCTCAGAGGTAGAATCGCCGACTCGCGCCAATTCGGTCGGGTTTCAAAACTGGGTAAAAGCAATCGGATGTCTAATCGCTTAGTGATGAGCTGTGATACAGCGAAACAGATCTGTCTGCAGATGACTATATATATATATATATATATATATATATCTCTCTCTCTCTCTCTCTATATATATATATATATATATATATATATATATATATATATATATATATATATATATATATATATATATAGAGAGAGAGAGAGAGAGAGAGAGAGATCCCAAATTCATGAACGGAGAGGGTAATCCACAAAGATCTATTTAATATAAAATATTAAACGATAGATCAAGAGCAGTATGAAAACATCGTCTAGATTACCATAAGCAAACTTTCTTTAAACCCCACCTAAAATCTGAAACTGCTCTTTCTGAATAATTTTGGCGCTCAGTAGTGTGCTCTAATTCATTACTAAATAAGCGATGCGTAGATGCTAGAGTAACTACTGTTTTTTCAATAGATAGATAGATAGATAGATAGATAGATAGATTTAATGCAAAGAAATTGTCCCGTTAACTGAGCAGGCTGACTGCGAACTTTTGTCAAGACACAGTTATGACGCCCTCACTTATCGGGTCTGGGTTTCTTGCCCTAGTCTCTGAGCCCTAAATATTTAAATATTAAATATGTTGAGCCATACTCAAAGAATATTATAATGGCGGTTAACTTTTGTTTATTAAATTTATTTTATTTCCTGTCACTGAAAAAAATGGGAGGAGAAAATATAAATGTATATATATTTTTTTTTTTTAATCATTTCACCCCGAGCAAGGCGGAAACGCCACTGATGTGCAGGGGGTTACATAAATATAAAAAGATTAATTAGAAAAGAGTGAGGAGTACAAGCTAGTTAGAAAGGAACAATAGAAAGCTGAGAAAGAAGGTGCGATGACAGATACATAGGAGGAGAGAAAGGGAAGGTTATACAGGGGAGGGGAGAGAGCTAGAGGCCAGTGGTTAGTAGATGAGTATTAACTTTGCTTTTAAATTTCTGGAGGTCGTAGCCGTCAGGAAAGCAAGAATACGGGAGTGAGTTCCACAGGCGGGAAGTGCGAGAGAGGAAGCTGCAGGAGTAGAATTGTCGTCTGCATTTGGCTAACCTGACTGTGAATGGGTGGGACCCAGTTGCCAGTCTGGTTGCACGGGTAAACACCTGTTGAGGAGGCATCAGTGACTTAAGCTCATCCGAGCAGAAGCCATGAAAATATTTATAGAAGAGACAGAGGGAGGCCACATTTCGTGCTGTAGGACAAAGAGTCACGCCCATTCAGAACGACCTTCATTTTGCGGTTATTTAAGAAAGATTGGATTAGGTCAAGCAGGCAACCGGTAATACCATAACCGCGTAGTTTGCATAGGAGGCCAGGGCGCCAAACCCTGTCGAAAGCCTTGGAGATGTCCAGAGCAACCGCGCGAGCCTCGTCAGACTCATCAAGGGCCTGTAGCATGTACTCCGTTACAGTTGTTAGCAGGTCGGCCGTGGACCTGTCGAAGCGGAATATGCATATATATAAGATAACAATAAAAGAGAATGAAAGAAAGATAATGAATAAAAAATAAGTAATAATAATAATAAATAGATAAATAATAAAAAAAAAGTAAAAGTCAGAAGAGGGTCAGATTAGTCAGGGTCTAAACATTTAAACATGTATGTAGACAGGAATCTTCATTTAAATGCTGTGCAATCGATGATGAATCAGGTACATGTAATTAAATATAATATAAAGCGATGTTTTCGCATGACCAACATAGATATTTGCTTTTTTGTCTGAGATAAAATCTCTTAAAGGACATTTAAATTTATATACAATATTGTTTCTTTTTTCTTTTTTATCTTTTTTTTCAAAGCGTTATTTCGTGGAGAGAAGTTATTGCGGATAATTAAGTTGGCTGTATTAAATTTAGTATAGGATATGATTAGTTTGATTTTTTTTTCTTGGATTTGTAGGGGAGTACTTATAAAGCAATGGCAAGCTACTGCGAGATAATCTTCTGCCCAGTCAGTCGTGTCTCTTTCGAGACATGATCACCCAAGCGTGTATCACGTATGGCACTTTAACTGACTGACTTATGAGCATTTTTTTAGGATTTCATCTTTTTTATAATTAGATTCTTTATGATTTTACACTTTCAAATTGAATTTCTTGCTTCTACAATTCATTCTAAATAAATTTCTTTTGTCAATTTTACACAAAACCTAGCTAAGAACACTCGCAAACACTTATAGTACAACTGTGTAAATTTTCAAGAAAATCGGTTCAGCCATTTCGGAGTCTATAGGTAACGGACACACACACATACACACACAAAGTTCCATTTATAAATAAGTTTAGATTAGATATGATTAGTTTTTTTTTTTTTACAGGGATCTGTGGGTGAGGTTTTTTTAGGATTTCATCTCGTTTATAATTAGATTGTTTATGATTTTAAAAAAGTTGATATGTTTAGGATTATATAAAAATTAATATGTGGTTTTATTATGGAATTGATGACAGTCTGTAGACATTTTCATCATGTTGTATTTTTTTCTCCTTTGATGAGAGTAGCATTGTTTTGTGTCAAAATTGTGATCAGTTTTGTTACGGTGGGCAACCAACCCTTTTGATGAATTGTTTTGTAAAATATCCCTGTCTTGCTAATGTTATCTTTTATTTTGATTCTTTGAGGTTTACTCTTTGGTATTTTTGTGACACTTATTATAAGTGATCAAGTAGATTCTTCCTTCAAGATTTACCTTGTAGTCTCGCTTAATATTAATAATGACTTTTATTGCTTTAGATGTAGTAGCGACATTTTTTTTTTGTTGAGTTTAAATAGGACAACAATATATTTTGATTCACTGGGTTTGTCAAGAGGAGCCGTTTTTTATTTTAAAATCTTTTATGAAGATTTTGTTATGCTTTGAATGTAAAATAATTAGAAGAATTTCAAGCTTATTTTGTTCGCGCACATATGTAGTTGCAGTAACATAACAAATTTAGTCCGATTTCGTCTGAAAGGAAAACACGCGTCACAATAAAACTTTTCCCAGTTTGTCATATATATTTTTTTTTTTTGCACAATATCGTTCTTGATATATAAAATGTATTTTCTTACTTTTGGGTCATAATAAAATTAAACAAGTGCACATTTGTATTAAAAGTGTTCAATGCAATTATATTGTAGCACTTTTAAATATTTTCCATTTGTAAACGAGTTATTATGCTACTTAGGTTTCTACCATGAGTGGTGTCTTCATGCGATTTTTAATATGGAAAATCGCCTGAATACACCACTCATTGTAGAAACCTAAGTAGCATAATAACTCGTTTACAAATGGAATATATATATATATATATATATATATATATATATATATATATATATATATATATATATAGAGAGAGAGAGAGAGAGAGAGAGAGATTATAAAAGATTTTAGATTATTGCAATGGGTAATACATATTTCACCGCGTTCTTATGTTATTATCGCGGCTCGTCAGACCCAAATAGTACAGCAGTTGGTCCTCAAAATATCCCCCGCCAAAATTTCTTCTCTTTTCTTTTATTTTAAATAAAATAATTTAAATAGACGCACACATGTCCATAATAGAATAGACATTTGTAACGGTTATTTACGAAAATGTTGACTCCATTTATCGTAATAGCGTCTCAAGCTACCTAACTGTTATCTTAGAAAAACATTGAAAAATTTAACGATGAAATCTAATTTCAGTTATACTGCAATATATTTACGGTACAAAAAATAAATTGTACATCATAATTGTAATACAATTTGAAAAAAAAACACTCTTACTATTATTTTAAAAATTTTGCTAATTTTTAAAAATATTGTTAAAATAATTAAAAATACTAAATTTCAAAAATATAAATATAGAAACAGGCAAAATTAGATAAACCTAACAGAAGGGGGAAAACTACAAAAAGAAGGAAAGCAAAAGGAAGAAATCACGATAGAACGGATTTTAAAATAATAAAAAAAACGCTAGCTCGAAACAGACGTATATAATACTCATATTCATTCTTAGAAACGCGACAAGGGATTTACTCTTAATTTTAAATATACCGACTATGGGGAATATTTATGGTGAAAAATAAATTATAAATCATACATTCTAACATAATTTACATTATAACCGCTCGTAATAATTTATTCTAGCTGTTGTTAAAATAAAAAAAATATAAATTATTAAAATACAATTTAAAAAATATTTTAAATACTATCAATACTACTACTACTACTACTAATAATAATAATAATAATAACAAATAAAACAATGAAGAGATAACAAATATATGTATACATACATATATACATATACACATATAAATATGTATTTATATATATATGTATTTATATATATATATATATATATATATATGTATGTATCAAACAAAATTTCTCTAAGACGTAATAATAATAATAATAACAATAATAATAATAATATTCATTCTATCAAAAAGGAAGACAAAAGAAATTCAAAAATACCTATAAATTATAAAAAAATGAAAATAAAAATAAAAATAAAAAATATAAAAAGCTTTTGCTGTAAACTAATATTAACCTGACGTGGAAAACTGAGCTGTAATATGATTCTAACATACATGTAAAAATTTAACATTGAAATTTAATTTGAAAAATAATGGGATATATTTACGATACAAAATTAAATTGTACAGCATAATTTCAATACAATTTAAAAAAAATAAATACTCTTACTAGTATCTAAAAAAATCCTATTAATTTCTAAAAAAATTCAGTTAAAATAATTAAATCATTAAAAAATAAAAATGAAACGTTAGAAAGATAAACCTAAAAAGAGGGAGGGGGAAATAAATAAAGGGAAGGAGATATAAAATTAGAACAATATAGAAAAGAATTTAAATTAATTTAAAATCGAGTTCCTATATCAAACCTACGTCTATCACATTAATATTCATTCTTAGAAACGCGACATGAGATTTCCTCTTAAATTAAAATATACAGTTTATGGAGTATATTTGTGGCGAAAACTAAATCATAAATCATACATCCTAATATAAATTACAATATAACCACTAGTAGCAATTTATTTTAAATAAAGTTAAAATAATAATTCCTAGTAAGAAAAACTAAATAAAGAGCTTAAAAGATAATCTTAAAAAACCTCTTCAATAATAATAATACTAATACTAATAATAGATAATAATAATACAAATTATAAAAAAAAATAATAATAAAGAATAAAAATTCGCTGCCTTCTTCTACCGAGCGCCGATAGCCCAGAGGTAAAATCGCCGATTGACGCCAATTCGGTCGGGTATCAATCCTGGGTTAAAAAGCAATCGGAGTCTAACCGTACTGATGAGCTGTGATGTAACGAAACAGATCTGTATGCGGATGACTCTTTACGCTCTCACACCCTGATTGAGCACTCTGGAAGAATGGTAGACTTTGAAAAACAGTAGCTACTCTGGCTTGTACGCATCGCTCATTCAGTCATGAATAAGAGCACTCTGGCTATTGGGCGTGTATAATGATAATATACACGCTAAAAAGTCTGACTTCCTCTACCGAATGCCCATAGCTCAGAGGTAGACTCGCTGACTGATGCTAATTCGGTCGGGTTTCAATCCTGGGTTAAAAAGCAATCGGAGTCTCACCGTACTGATATGACTCAATAATTTTTCTCATCGCAACGGTGAAATGACTAAATAAGTCATTATTTGTTCGACTTGTTTGACTCTAAAAATAAAAACACCATAACTCAGATATTAAAGTATCATTTGATATGATTTGCGAAGAACTGCATTCACCATGTTCTTCAACTGACATGTTATTCATTTTTCATATTCGTTTCCAAAAATAATAGAATAATAATACAACCCAAAAATGTACTAAGAAAGTTAAAATCATTAAAAGTATTCTTTGAATGAGCAAAACTACTAATTTGTAAATAATTCTATCTTCGATACAAAGACGCATTTTTTATTTCTAAGCAGATATACGGGTTTTACAAAAGTAAGCATATTACCTATCATCGTTTACATCAATAATATAAAACTATTTCCGGAATTTCTGAAATTCAAAACACCATTCCATAGACAAATTTATGGTTATCTTGTCAAAAATCGCTTGATTCGTCGTCTTTGGGAATAAAAGAAACAGAACCTGCATCCATATCATGAGTTTCGTCATTGTTACAAGAAAGATACACGTGTAAATTGCCATTATTTGTTTTCTCAACGTCAATTATCGATTCATTCTCAAACAAATTCTTAATAGATTTCGTTTCAAAAGAATTAGTTTGATTTGGAGCGAAACTAGTTGTGTAATCATTATCCAGTTCTATATCCTGGATCATCCAGTTTTGAATGCTAGACGACAGTTCCCGTGCAAAATTACTTTGGAACGAGACTGTTTCAGTATCCACCTCCTCGAGCTTCGCTTTCATTTGGATTACGTGGTCGAGAATCCAAGGGATAAAACCGCCGACGAGAGTTGCTAGCATCTGATTGGTCGATGAGATACTGTAGATGCCGCCAAACGTCATCACAACCATCAACACAAAAGTAAGAAAAATCAGAATATAAAAAAACTTCTGCATAGCACGGAGAAGATTGACTGTGAGGGAACCGGGACATTGGGTGATGGGCATCCGACAGGCTTTATGATAAAACTGCAGTGGAATATGAGGCGTATCGGTGTCGTTGATGAAGAGGAGTAACGAACGTGCAGAACAGTGCAAGCCCAAAGATGGGTTGAATTTGAGCTTGACATGCACCCTATTTTCGCTCATAGGTTCTACAAAGTATGCAGTGTTTTTCATCAATTGGGCTTTTGGGACATTGCAATAAGAAACCTTGAGTATTTCGCTGAAAATCGTTTTCTTGAAATCGTAAAATTTGAGACGGACTTCGCGTATTGATTCGAAGAAATACAACGTGATCAGAAAGAGAAGCGAGATGTAAGGAAGAATTGTATTCGCGTTTAATATAACCCCGATCATAGTAAATGCGCACATTTCTATAAAATAACCGACACATTCACTTAGCAAAACAGTCAAGGCAGTGAGGGTGAACAAACACAAAATCATGATTATTGCCTGTATTAAACGTTCACTTATTGACTGTGAATTTTCTTTAATCTCAATGATCTTTTTTTCAGACCGAATTGTGTCGAACTTTAGCCGATGTGACAGTGAGTTAATATGATCAAATAAAACTGAATAGAGCCAATGAAACTGTCTTTCCATCGCATGTTCTGGCAGAAAATATACGGATAAATGAAATATCAAACGAGAAAACAGGTTTACCATCGGGACATAATAGAAACCAACAACCAGCAACAAGAATGGTACGGCTAAAACCCAATAAAATGGCGCGACAACAAAGCCAATGATCCCAAAACGTTGAAATGGTAACAGTAGCCGATCAATTGCCCATGAAATTATATCAACTGTCCACGCTTCGTGCATATCTCGAAAGCATTGCTGGATGACGAGGGTGAACTTCTGTGCAATTTGTTTGACCAGAAGGCCGAAGAATATGAGATCCATAATATACACGATGTAGACACACAGAAAAAGACCGTGTACAGGAGTTATGTAACTAAGTAAGTGACCCTTGAAAGTCAAACCCAAACCCTGGGCCTTAGCAGCTGACCGCTGAATGAGAAAATTCTTCTCTTCATAGTAATAATAGATTAGAAGACGGAATATCCAAGGCAGAGGTATTAACGAAAGAAGAAGAACAATTGCAAACCAACGACAACAGTCAACCCAGTATGTAATTCCTGAATTCCAGCAACATTTTATCATCGGTTTGGGTGAATATGCCCTACTGTGACAGCATCTTTTAAACGCTCGAGTATGACGAATTTGACAGCGAACAATTTTCTCATATAGAAACTCATCTAACTGTGCGGGTAGATAGTCACGAGAAATAAGTCGCTTTGGTTCAACGTTCAGATATAAAGCTTTTATGGAGAAACAGTATTCTGTCTCCAGTTTCAATTTCTCCGGCTGGAAATGTGTCCAATTATTGAAATAGAAAAGCGGTAAACGTATTTTCCATCTGTTTCTATCGGATGGATTTTTATCTTGAGAAACTTTCACGCCCATCGATATTTTCTCAGGCAGTTTAACAAAAAACGATTTCTCAAAGAAATTGGACTTATAAAGTTTCTGAGGAATCAGCAACGGACAGAACAGAATTGCCAAACATTTCACACAGTATACGAATACCTCAAGACAAGATGACCAATAATCAACTTCTAAGTAATAACAAGTCGTGTTCTTTTGGCTGCTGTAACAAATTGGACGAAATTCAGCATAGCCATTGAGGTTAGTCATGATGGATGTACAAACAAAATACTGATTGTTGACAGTGTGTTCGATGTAACTGAGAAGAAATTTGCGGACCAGATAGATAAAGTCTAAATGAGAAACATTCGATAAGCAGCCCTTCGGCTCATCTTGTAAATAAACATCAATAAAACTGATTCCAACTTGTAACGTAGATAAGGACAAAATTTCGTAGTTGGGATTTAAAGAAAGAAGATTTCGTCCCATGTAACTAGTGATAATTTGCCAATCGAAAGGTTTGTAAAAGTTCAAATCAGCTCCCATGTGAGTGCTTTTGTGTGAACAGAACTGAAAGATATTCTCCATTTCTTGCGTTAAATTTATTTTAATTTTTATCAATTTTACCTGTTCGTTTAAGACAGCCTTCGTGATCTGAAAATGTGATCTGTTATCAATGTGTCGAATATTGCAGGTTTTCGGTTTGAAACTTTCCAGAGTGTCGATTTTAGCACACGGGATTAAGTAAGCGACAGCACACCGGAGCATTGTAAGGTGCATCAATGTAATTCTTAGAGTTCTTACCATTATGGTCACTTTCGGATTTGGTATCTCTTTCACTGGGTTCAGAATTGAAAGAGTTACGGATACTTCGCCTGAATAAAAAAAAGTGCACGATTTAATATAGAAAAAAATAACAAATATTATAACATATACATAACAGTTCGCTATTTTTAAATTAGGTTTTGGTAATGAGATGCTCAACTATCTGTTTATTGGTCACATTTATTCGCCAGAGAAATGTTTTCAAATATAAGATATTGCTTATTCAGTTTTTTAATGATATACAGTAAAACAATGAAGCTCTTATCATTTGCTATTGCTGGATTATTTTCTTTTATTTGAAATATAGTCATTGTTGCTCTCAAAGTGTAAGCTGATTTCACATCGAAAATCTGGTTGAAACAACATTTTTGAACAGCAGAACTATCAGAATGATTAAGCAAAGAAAATTTGATTAGGTTTTTATATAAATTCATTCGTTCTTATTATTTATTTATTTTTTTAATCGTGTCACCCCAAGCAAGGCATTCCACTGCCACTATAGCGCAGGGGGTTACAGAGAGCGATTGGGTATGGGAAATGTCAGAAGGAGGGTGGTAGACCACTTAGGATGTACATAGGGAGAGAGTTGGAGAGAGTGGGTGTGAGTTAGTGTGTTTTATTTTAATACGATGAATAATTCAACTATATATTTCCATTTATTGTTTACAACCCTCTGTCAATGATCCAGTAGCTTTTTAATCCCTTAGATGATAGAAATTACTAGGATTTAACAAAAACATTCATGAAGCCACTTTTTAACGTAGTTGTTGAACGAAATGCTCATGAAATTGTAAGAAAGCAAACAAAAACGTTGGTAGTCTGAAGAGGTTAAACCCGGAGAATTTCATAAATTTGAAAGAAATTCTCGACCAAACTTTTTCTTTGTATCTAAAAATAGCCTGATGTCTAGCGAGTAAACTAGCGGCAATAGAAGAACGCTGGAGTTTGTTAGTCTCGGTCAATACGTGTGGCACACAAGCGCCGTAATTCTGAACCTTATCCATTCAGTGAAGATGACTAACGACAGTAGCAGGAGAGTTTACCCTTTTCTGAGTCAGTTTGCTAGTGACCTGGCGTTGTTATATTTAATCAGTACGTGCAAATGATTCACATGAAACGGTGGGTTAGAAATTACCCTCCTTGAAACGGGAGAAATTTTTCTATGTCATTCAGAAGGTAATAAAATCATCTCTGTCTTTTTTATGTGCCGTGTCCCTTCTCTGGTAAAACAACAAATCAGAGATGAGTATTTATTTTTTAGAATAAAATAATTCTTAGTTATTATCTACCCTTGCTTCCTTCGCAAAAGACCGTACAACAAACTCCTTTGGAGTGGTTTCTGGGTGGCTCTTGAGTGGTTCACCAGATGTTTATTAGCTGAACATTTTGTAAAAGAAATCTTTCTTTTCAGATCAAACTAGTTTAGTCACTACAAGCATCTGTTAATAGTCTGGTATGTGGTGTCCAAAATAATTCAATTCTTCTTTTATTCAATCAGTTTGAAGTGTTGTTGACCACTGCTGTCGATTTTCTTCCAAATTAACACTCGAATCTTCAGGAGTATGCCTAATGTTCCTACTATAGCTGAACATATATTGTGCGATATCAACATAATATTTTCCATGGTTTCTGCTCTTATCCCAAAACATGATCCCCACAAAGCTTGATGAGTTGATGGTATCTCTGCAACTGACCTAAAATACCTGCTTTTTACCTGGCTCCTGTTCTCTTCAGACCCAGCAGCAAATGCATTTCTGCTTCTTGCTTTTAAGTTTGTTCTCTTTTGCAGTTCGTATCTTTAAGAACATTAGAAAACGTTTTATTTTCATGAATTATCGTTCAATTAGACACTTACCTCCTTTTGGCAATGTATGGGATGTGCGTTGTGGTGCAGTGGATATCGACTCGGAACAGGAAATCGGGGAGCCGAGTTCGAATTCCAGTTGAATTCCAAGCATTCATTTATGAACAAATACCCTTGAAAAAGGTATTAATCCGTCACTTCCCTTCAATTATGGGTTAAATAACAGAACAGATCGGGTTATATAGCCTTGGCTGGCAACCAGTCAAAAGCAGAAAGCAATGGCACCTACGACAGGATAATCTTCTGCACAGTCAGTCATGTCTCTTTCGAGACATGATCGACCAAAACGTGTATACTTCACTGACTGATTAGTTTGTTACAAAAATAATAGCCGATTTTTAAAAAAAGAAATTTATTCTTGCAAAGTTAACTGTAGTAATATTCAAATTTGTAAAAATAGGAACCTTGAGCGTCTAAGCACTTCTGCCATCGATCGACAACGTTATTTATTCTTCGTTGATAAAAAGTTATCGTCCGTGATGCAACAAAATCGTTGGAAGCTGATTTCATCTCTTGTTTGGACCTAAACGTTTTACCATTTGTTTGCACTTAAACGTTTTACCATTTAAAAATGTGATTAAGTCTATAAAAATAACAATCAGTTGATGAAAGACGAGGAGGACAATATGGAGGATGTGGTAAACTCTTCTATCTCAAGTCAGTGAGGTTTTGCAACGTAATTCGTGCAACATGTGTTCGCGCATTCTCGTGGAGCAGAATTGGACCACGTCGATTCACTAATGCAGGTCTCATATTTTGCAGGCGTTCATACCTTTCAGCAATGTGATTGCAGTAATGCTGTGATTGGATTCCAGAAAGCTGTAGTGGATAACACTGATTGCAGACCCCCAGGCAGTCATAAACTTTTGCGGATGCAAATTTGGTTTTGGGAAATGTCATCAAAATCAAACCACTGACAAGATCGTTTACGATTTTCCTAAAGGATCCACATTTCATCACAAGTGACTATTCGGTCAAGAAATAGATTATTAGTGTTACGCAGAAAGTGCATCGAGCATACTTCAAAATTATTAAGTTTTGATTTTCTTTGAGATCATAAGGAACCTATTTATCGATCTTTTTCATCTTGCAATACTTTGCAAATGACGTGAAACTGCTTCAGTGCTGTCATCTTTATGTGGGTTTTGCAGAACAACTGCCTGCAATTGTACGTTGTCAAAACTGCATCAGCGTTCTCTACCTTCATCTTCAAACTCTCATCACCAGAACGGAATTTCTGGAGCCACCTTCGTACATTCCAATCACGTGTGAATCCATCTCTCCATCTTCTGTGGATATTGGCAGAGGTTTTGGGAGCTACTGTACCCAAGTTAGAACCTATGCAAGAAAAGTAAACCAAGATCATGTTCTGTTATACTCATAATTATGGGATTTTCTGCTTCTGTCTGAAATTAATTTAAAAGTTATTAAAAAGTGCACATTGATTATTATGTATAACAAAATTCACCTAATATATACCGGGAATACTATGGTAAATACAATGTTTTATCCGGAGAATATTTTAAAACAAACTAATGCTAGAGACTCTAATCAGTACCAAATTTTGTCGGGCGTTTTTTTTTTTTTTTGACAAACAATAACTGTTAATACAGAAAGTGCTTTCCAAGGTTTAAATGAGATTTTTTATCTCGAAGATGACTGCCATACTGGCTTCTTCACAAGCTGTTGGGATATGGCCTCTTCAGTTGAATTTTGATCCAATCCTTCTTAACAAACCGTGTAATGAAAATCGGGTTGAACGGCCATTCTTTTAGATACTTTCACTGGATAAACTTTCTTATCTTTATTAACGACCTTACTAACTTTCAGTTTCCAACTAGGTATTGGTGCTGACAACAGAACTCATTCTTCCTGGCTTAAAAGTAAGTTCCAAACGTTTCGAAGTTAACCTTCTAAGGCCATTCGTATCATATTTGATACAGTATGAAAACAAGCCTTGAAAGAAATATTTTCCTGAAAAATTTTTTAAGAGAAATATTTTATAAATTTCAAATGAAAGCAGTACTGACTGCTCAGTCAATGAATACCAAATGTTTCCTTATAGGGAAATACCAAATGTTTCCTTATAGGGAAATACTGTATCAAATATGATACGAATGACCCTAGAGGGTTAAACTGCTGGCTGCTGATTTCAAAAACAAACTTCAGTCAGTTGTTAACATGGGCAAGAAATAGCTTGTAAATATTAACGCCTCCAAATAAGTATGTGCCTTATTTTACACATAATATTTACCTATTTTACTATCAGTGTGGCTGATTCTAACCTCCAGAAAAGTAACAGATTTCTTGGTCTCATATTTTTCACCCGACTTTTTTTCATAATCATATCGCTTCAGGCAAGGCATTTTGCTGCCACTGTTGTGCAGAGGGTTACATAAGAGGAAAGTTATGAGAAAGAGTGACAGGTTATAGGGGGTGTCAGGAAGTGGATAAGAGAAGGATGAGAATAGTGATGAGAGTGGAGTGGACGGAGAAAGGAGCATGAGAGAGGATGACCTTACATTTAAATTCTTAGAGATTGTAGCTGTCGAAGAAACAAGTAAACAGAAGGGGATTCCACAGGCACGAATGAAGGGAAATGGTTATATTGAACGAATTACTAATAGTAAAGTTTGTTTCATGTGCCGTACCACTCAATTTTGCTTCGCTACGATCTACCTTGAACGTTTATAAATCTACCGCGCGTCTGGGCATTAAATATTGTTGTCATATCCGGTCTGATACTTCTATATACCTCGAAATCAAAGAAGGGTCTGTAATGTAACTGATTCTGTCCTGGCATATCGTCTGCAGTTACTTTCTCACCTCCGTGACGTGTGATTCTGCATTTTCTATAAATAGTTTCATGGCAGCTGACCTAATGAGCACGATTATGTTAAGTGTATTAAACATTCCACTGACGAACAATAGTCATAGTCTATTTTGTTTGCATGGAAAATTTTCAAAGCAGCAACGAACACCTGCGTGCAGGACACGATAATGCTATTAAGCTATTCAGACAACATGAAAAGAATTTACATTAAATAAAGCTACAAAACTTTTATATATTATTTAATGAAACATGCATAAATGAACAAAATGTTGGCCAAATACACACGTATTTATATATATATATATATATATATATATATATATATATATATATTCCACATAATAGAACAACTCATGCATGTTTCATGCAGGTATTTTTTATTTTTTCTTGTTAATATACATTTTAGCTTTGTTATTATACATCAGACACTATTCTATTAGCACCTCTATTCAATGTGCGATGTATATATATATATATATATATATATATATATATATATATATATATATACATAATTTCCACATAATACAACAACTCTGAGGGGTTCCTGAAGGTATTTTTATTATTTATTTTTAATAAAGATTTTAGCTTTGGTATTATACATCAGACACTCTTTTATTAGCACATGTATTCAATGTGCGATATATATATATATATATATATATATATATATATATATATATATATATATTTGAGCGTTGGATGGCAGTATCCCTAATACCTGTTTCGTTGAACCAGACTGAAGGATAATTTACTCCTGTCATTTCAATTATAATTGAGTTTGTCAACACAGACATAAATTAAGCGTAATAAAAAAAACTTTCGACCGGAACACACACGGTCTTATCCTACCCCGAACTCTTACTTAAAAAATATAGAAATATAAAGCGAATGCAAGTTAGCAATGGCTTTTCAATCTACATTTATAGACACTGACATATTTTTTTAATTCAGCAGTAATAAGACAGTTCTCAGAGACAATATATTTTACCTTAACAAGCAACACAAAAACTAAAACAAAATGAATTCACTTTCTTCTCTTCTGATTGCACCCGTTTCATTCCGTGTATGAATGTCTGTATTTAGAAAAAAAATTAATAATCAGTTGACCTCAGGAAATGAACACATTATTTTAAAAGATTTAAAGGTTTACAAATTATTCAAATTAAAATTAAAAAGAAAAATCAAAACAACTCTTTATTCATTCTTTATCGAAGACTTTTTCCGTAAGACAATAATGTCCATCATATATTTTATTCGTAGAAGAAATTAAAATATTTTCTGATGAAATAATACTTTACTTTATTGCATTTATTAAAATACGATTCAGACCAGATTTTCAATAGCTAAAGGTTCTCCCTGATGATAAAAAAGTTGATAATTTGAATTCTGACTTGTCCTGATAACTAATATAAATATGGAACTATATACGAAAGAATTTGTCGTAATTCCACGAGCGTAAATGAGAAGGTGAGTTATAAGATGTTAAAAAAATTGACCATATTTTTTAAAAAACAAACATTTCAAAAATACTTTCATTCATTTCTAAATAAGACATAAAATTATTCATTAAAATTTGGTAATTTTTGTAATTTTTCAAACATTTCCAAATAACTTACAAAAAGACCTTCAAAATACATCGTCCCACGTTAAAACAGAAATACAAGAATTTTAACCAAAAGTTTGAAGGATCAAAAATGGATTAAAATAATACCTCTTAATATTAACAATGATTTAAAATTCTCTTCACATCTATCTATCTATCTATCTATCTATCTATCTATCTATCTATCTATCTATCTATCTTCCTGGAATGTTTCCAGAAATTTCGTATTGTGCATATTGTAGCGGATAAGAAATTAATTAAAATCAACTCTCTTCTTCACTTTTATAAAAATTCACAACGATGTGTGAAATCCTGGTTTTCCCGAATAGAAAAAGGATTCACTATCAGCTTAACAAAGTCTCGAAACCAGATTTCACAAGTAAGTGTTAAAATGATTATCGATGAATGGGAGTGACTTGCAAGACCAAAAAAGACCTCGTGAATAAGTGCGAAAAAAATTTAGATTACAATAAAAGGACTTCCTCAACGTCAGAGTCAAAGATGGGAGCAGCGGACGAGAGACACACATCTAAAATGTAACTTCAAATTTCAAGCCACCCGGACATTGTCCTCTTTCTCTTTCTCCTTATCTCTTTCAACAATTACTACTACGTACATTTTGCACGAACTCTACTCATAACTTCTTAATAAGGTTTCTAATTGAACAGTAATTTCTAAGAAGTTATGTTATTCTTTCCCTTTAACAAATTACTATTTTAACATTCAAAATGTATATATTATTATTCCACTCTTCTACAGTAATCCACACATTACATCCTGCCGACAACCAACCTTCTAATGAAAACCGTTCTGATAATAAAAAACTTGATGATTATTACTCTGCATAAATACTCTACGCAGTAAGAAGTTTGGTTATTTAAGACCCAAGGCCGAACCACAAAGTTGGAATTGGGGACCCTCCCCTTAAAACAAATCCCAATGAATCTCGATATTCGAAAAGAAAAAAGTTTTACTAGACACAAAAACTTATATAGAAACAACATTAAATTGTTGAAAGAAAAAGGTATTACCAGTAATAAATAAAATTTAGTTGGCAATAAATGAACCGCCGAGGTTGATATGCCATCAAAACAACCAACCAACATAACAGTTCGCTATTTGTAGATTAGGTTTTGGTAATGAGATGCTCAACTATCTGTTTATTGGTCACATTTATTCGCCAGAGAAATGTTTTCAAATATAACATATTGCTTATTCAGTTTTTTAATGATATACAGTAAAACAATGAAGCTCTTATCATTTGCTATTGCTGGATTATTTTCTTTTATTTGAAATATAGTCATTGTTGCTCTCAAAGTGTAAGCAGATTTCACATCGAAAATCTGGTTTGAAACAACATTTTTAAACAGCAGAACTATCACAATGATTAAGCAAGAAAAATTAACCAGTTTCCCTATCGCTTCAATATCATAATACAAAAAATGAAAGATAATTTGGGAATATTTCGCCGCTTTGTCTCATTCGAGGAGTTTCTGCATTTCTTGTTGCTATCCCATCGACAGATCTGCATACGCAATATTTACTGATTCTTGCGTTTCTTTTAAGAACGTCTATTGAACAGGTGAAGAGGCTCATCCCTTGTTTCCTGTTTAGGATGTGGTTTCCGGTTTTTCTCTTTTTCTCTTTTCCAATCTTTTCACTCTTTTTTATTTTATTTTATTTTTCAATTGGAGTAGATAGACTAAACTATCGCCCGGTTCACACTCCATCCACGTCTGTTGAACAGGTAAAGAGGCTCATCCCTTGTTTCCTGTTTAGGATGTGGTTTCCGGCTTTCTCTTTTCCAATCTTTTCACTCTTACGTGGCCCCCTGCGCATCAGTGGCGTTTTCACCTTGCTTGGGGTGATATGATTTTTAAAAAAACGTCTCAACTTTATCTCTAGCTCTTCCTCAGCTTCTACCAACCTTTCTCTGTCTCTCTCTTTCTCTCTTTAAGGATTGGAATAAATTTCGGAGTCTGTCAGAAAATCTACACCTGAAAACCCGACCATACATTGCATTGCTTCCATTCAGAAGAAAACAAAAACGCGTAAAAAGAATTGTGATCTTTGCGTATATTCACCCTTGTAAATACAATTATTTAGTTTTACTTCCATCTAATACATCACATAAGTGTGTGCTTTCCAATAAAAGAAACAGGTTGTTTTGTTTTTATGGCAAATCAACCTCGGTGGGTCATTTATTGCCAACTAAATTTTATTTATTCATTGCTGGTAATACATTTTTCTTTCAACAATTTATTGTTGTTTCTATATAAGTTTTTGTGTCTAGTAATACTTTTTTCTTTTTCGAATATCAAGATTCATTGGGGTTTTGTTTTTAAGGGGAGGGTCCCCAAGTCCTACCCTTGTTATTTAACCCATAACTGGAGGGACGGATGAATATCTTTCCCAAGGGTACCAGTGCTTAAGTGAATACAGGGTATTCAACTGAAATTCGAACTCGGCTCACCGATTGCTGTTTCCGAGCCGATATCCACTGCAACACAACGCACATCCGTCACTATACGCTTACAGCACCTGGAATTCCCAAGCGGTCACCCATCTAAGTACTGACCAGGCTCAATGTTGCTTAACTTCGGTGATAGAGCGAGAACCGGTGTATTCAACGTGATAGGACGTAAGCCTAATAAACAGGAGAATACCATCTATTTTGATAAAAACGGATAGTTTTATCAAATGCATTATGTAAATATGTATAATATAAGCAGAAATAGAGGTTGTTCCAACGAGGGAAATTGATATAGAAGAAAAGAAAACCCTAGCATATCTAGAAGAAAGTCTATACAACCAAATAGGATACAAATATGAGGAAGACATAAGAATAGAACTCACTAGATCATGAAAAAGATACTTAGACGATTGTTTTACCTTTTGGAGATCACCATGTATAGACATAAATAAACTGCTCACTCTACACCAATACATGCACCCCAATATTAAGTTCACACTAGAATATAGCCAAAATGAATTGAAATTCCTTCTTATACTCAGAGAAACAAATACAATTACATCATCACAGATATTTACCATACACCCACAGCAATACCTCTATTTTAAGAGTCTCCACGCTAAATGTTGTCTAAAATCCATCCCCTACTCCCTAGCACGACGAATTTGCACAATAATAGCTGATGAAACCCTTCGTAAAATACGCCAAGAGGAACTTCGAAATCAACTGCAAATAAGTTGAGTGTGCAAGTGTTTTTCCTGTTTTTTTATATGGGGAGGTAGCAAATGTTTTATTGTCTGTATCTACTAAAATGTCCAGGAAAGAGATTTTGTTATCTTTGTTAAGTTCGTATGCAAACTTGAGGACAGAGTTTTTGAAAAGTATTTTTTGAGTTTTATTATTTCTTTTAAGCTTTTAACTAATATAAGAATAACTTCTGCATTGTGGTGATACCGAGCAAAGCGAGGAACCGGATGTTTGCACTCTCAGGACCAGAAAGCAAATGACCAAAATTAGTCTGTGCGCAGCCGGCTCCACGCAGAGGTTCCGGCAAAAAGCTAAAAATTAATTAAATATCAAATTCCAATTCGCGATCCTACGCAAATTTTATTTATCGGCCAATAGGAAGCCCAGAATCAAATACGAGTGTGAATTCCTAAATGACTTGCTGGGATTAGACGAAATAAAAAGTCGATAGAGAAAGCATTGCCACAGAGCCAGACACGAGACAGACAGAGACACTGACAGAAACAGAGAGAGACTCGAGAAAGCACTTCCCTTGACCACGTCAAATGATTTACTATGCTCGCCACCCTTCCCCCTCCTTTTCTTCTTCACTGTCTGTAAACTACTTACCGACCAAAGGAGAGGATACATCAAATACATTCCTAATTTACAACTCTCCCACATTCATACCCACAAATTCTCTTTTCAGCATTTTATTGCCATGAACTTTTAACGACCGTTGGACCCATCCTAAAAATATTCCTTTATGTGTAAAACCTTAATTAATATGTGCATATATAAAATGTTGTTTCTATACTCAATTTGATTTTCTTGTTTATAACCCCTTTTATTACTTATAGTGGGCTATCTCATTACGAGGCTAAATTCAGTTAATCTGTTTCAACATTCAACTACTCTTCACTAGAACGGATGACCCACTATAATATATCGTACGCAAATGGATTGGAGGGTTTTTTAGTGGTACTAAATATATTATTTTCTAGGTTAGCCATGTAGAAGTTGCCGAATGTCGGACCCGGAACAGAGTCGATTTAAGCACTGTCCCGTTGCACATATATATTATTTCTGTGATCATAGAATGGGATTTCGGTTGTACAGGTTTAGTATTTAGGTTTTTAATTTTCAGTGGGAACAGAGAATTATTATTATATATATTTTTTATAATAATGTTAATAGTTTCTCTAACAGGAACAGATTTTCAATATCAAGTGATGCTATGGTTTCATTGTTATGTTTTTCCGTTTTTAATACTTTTATAAGTTCAAACGATGATTTAATGTTGTATTTGTTAGATATGTGTGGTTTTATTAATTGGTTAAATGTTTTAGTTATTTGGTATGTAATTATTTGGTATGTAGTTATTTGGTATGTAGTTATTTGGTATGTGTTTAGTTGTGATATAATAGGGTGAAGTAGAAAGTTAGGCTTGTGTGATTTGATAGAACAATAAATGTATCCTGGTTTATAGTCTCCGATTATTTTGGTAAATTTTAGATTGTCTTGCTCCGCATTGTTAGCCGGGATTAATTTATTAAATTTATTTTAGCTGCGTGGTAGTGTTATTGATCTTTTTTAATTTTCTGTGATCATCAAGTAACTGTTTTAATTTTAATTGTAGTCAGACTTGTTTAAAACAACAAAGATATTAGCTTTATCAGCATTTTTAATTACTATATCTGGATGGTTTCGTAATTCTTTTGCAGTAATCTTCAGTGAAGTTTTTATTGAGTTTAGAAGAATATATATTTTTATTGTATCTGTCTTTTATAGATTCTGCCTTAAGTAGACCACGAAGATCTGGTTCTGCAGTAAGTAGCTGCTGTTCTTTGAGTTTAATTATATTTTGGTATATTGTCTCAATCTCATATTTTTTAGATAGTCCGTTATATTTTTTGTGTAAATGGCAGTTAGGTCCGAGGTTAAGTAGTTATTTTTGATTGTCACTTAATACATAATAAGAAATATTTAAAAATCTTTCAAAGTTTTTTCGGGTGGTATATAGTTACTTTATATATTGCACTGAGTTTTCTTTGAATTTTTAACTTGTGCTTACATTCCGATCTAATTTCTTTTTGTCTATTAAGAATTTGTTTAAGTTCTTCAGAGTGGGTAGTTCTTTTTAATATATTATGCATTTCTTGTTTCCGTTTGTTGAGAGTTGCTAGTTACTTCAATCTTCCATTTCGTATATATGCATACAAACATGATTTTAGGTTTCCAGATATATATATATATATATATATGTGTGTGTGTGTGTGTGTGTGTGTGTGTGTGTGTGTGTGTGTGTGTGTGTGTGTGTGTGCTCCAAAAGGAATTTATTAACAGTCTCAAGAGATGTTTCATCCAACATCTCATCAGGAGAAAATCGTTGAAATTACTAATCAATCAAAAAACCAGCAACGAAAATAAAGAGCAGAAAAAAACACCGGGGTGCTAAAATAAATATACATATAAATATGTATTTATAACGAGAGGAGGAGAAATGACGTGTAAATAATTATTGAGGGACAGTTAAAATAAAATATCCCCCAACAAATAAACATACTTAAAAAAATCCTTTTGTCATCAAAGAGAAGGCTTCCGTAAAGATATGCAAACTGATTCTAAAATCTTTAATTGGTTATTGGAACCAGCTATATGTAGAATTTTGAACCACTATTTCATATACGACATTTCACAGGCTATATTCTCTACTAGGTTTTGATCATGATGGCAGAGAGAAGACAACACATGCAGCCTATTTTGCCTAATCGTATTTTCGAAGGTGTATGTTGATTAATTCTGGTTACCAAATGTAAGGTTGTACGCCCCACATAACCAGCAGCGCACTAGCAATTAAATTCATACATCAGATTACTCAATTTGATGTAGGGCAATTCTTATGAAATATATATATATATATATATATATATATATATATATATATAATTCCTTATTTGATAAAATTAACACAGTAAAACAATCACAGATAAATTAAAAATAAGCAACAGAGTAGCAAATCTGAACACAAAGGAGTGCTACATAACAATAAAATTCATCTGCACAACTAACATCAATATAGCCTGATGATGAGAATCTATCTCGAAACAGAAATTTCCGTGTCGCAATGTACAATTGATACATAACTATAAAATTATATATATATATATATATATATGTGTGTGTGTGTGTGTGTGTGTGTGTGTGTGTGTGTGTGTGTGTGTGAATGTCTATTAGACGTCTTTGCTGTTTTTTGCATGTTGATTTGAGAACTTTTCTATGCACATACCGTTTGTTTTAGATAAACACACGCTGGATTATTTAAGAATAAATTCACCAATGGTTGATGATTTAATATAATGTTTTAGCTGTGTTTTTAGTGGGTAATATATATTTTTAGTAATCCTTCGAAGTACTTTTGAAGTAAAGAATTATATTATTTTTAAAATTAGAGTGGCATTTGTAAAATCAAAGTCATCGTCAGTTTTGTTCCTACGTATTACGAGCGAATTTAGATAGTTGTTTAAATGTAAAGTTTATGCTCGCAGATACGGGATACTAGATTTCGAGACAAAGCTAATGAAAAATTGTATTCAATGGAACATTTCAATGTAGCATTAATACGTACAGGTATTTCACTCATCACAAGTAGAAGATCACATAAAATCTTTCATGTGTGTGTGTGTGTGTGTGTGTGTGTGTGTGTGTTTGTATGAATGAATGTGTGTGTGTGCGTATGTGTGTGTTCTTGCGTTTATATGTTTGCTCTCCTTCTCTGTCTCTGTCTCTGTGGGGAATAAGATATGAATAAGAATAATGAACTTTTTTGTGATGCGATTTGTCCATCAGGCAATATTTGTTATAATGATGTGACTATACATGCATACAAATCAGGGATGCTGATTTTTTTTTTAGCTTTATTCATTTATTCTAGTCGATTTCATTTAGATTATTTTTCTCACCTTCAGTTTTGTGAGTAGATCTCCCAACACTGTGATAATAAAAGATCGACCAGAAATGGTGAAATGTTTTAAAGGTCCAAATTTGATTTATAGTAAATGGCTTTGTAATCAAGGCAGTCTGTAGACATTTTTGTCAAAATTAATTTTGTTCTTCTTTAATAATAGAAACATTTTTATTGCAAAATTATGGTCACATACGTTACCGTGAGAAACCAACACATTTGATGCACTGTTTTGTAAAATATTTCTCTTGTGTTCATATATATTTTATAGGTTAGTTGAGGTTTCTTATGTATTTTTCTTACAATTACTACAAACTACCGAGTAAATTACTCCTTAATGTTTTAGCTTATTGTTTTGTTTAGTATTGACTAAGACTTTTATTGTTTTAAAGGTATTAGTTGTAAGAAATTTTATCTTAGGTTTAAAGAAACTCTTTTCCGGTGTAGATGTGATAGAGTTAATTGGTACGAAAATATATATTTTTATTCATGAGTTTTTCAGGAGAGGCCGTTTTTCCATGTTGGAATATATATATATATATATATATATATATATATATATATATATATATATGTGGGGGGGGGGGGGCATTTGTGTTTGCGTGTGTACGTGTGTACCCGTACGTATGTGTGCGTGCGCGTGTGTGTATGCTTAGATGGAGAACTAAAATCTTAATCAAGTAAAACATCTGCTTTTTTATTTCTCTCTTCGTTCGCGTAAAAAAAAACTCACGCCTTATATGAAAACTCATTTACTCTAAAAGAATATAATGGAGACTTTCACGTTCGTAAAGTCCTAATTTACCAGTTCATCAATCAAAGTGTCATCTGACATGTTGGTTTAATTATATTCTTTTAAAAGGACCGCGCCTAGATGTTGCTTTTCAAAGAACAAAGAACAAAGAAAAGAAAAGAAAAAGGCCACTCTTGGAAGACACTTTTCAACCTAAAAGCTGCCCACAGAAGCTGATTTTAAAAAGACCTGTTACGACTAGAAGATGATTATTTTGCTGACTTACCTTGAAGACAAAAAATCCAATAACGTACTAAGAAAATAAAAATGTTTATTTGATGAGAATGTTTAATTAAAATAATATTAGAGCATCCGGAAGATAGTATTTTTTTCGTTTCTTCCTGTCTCCATATATAACATAAAAACTGACTTCGTATAATTCAAATTTAAACTGGTGATGCCATAGTTATTTCAGTTTTTAACGCAGTCAAAACATGCTCACTGAAACTATCAGGCTAATAAAGGGGAAATGCTGATTGGCTAACATATCTTCAGAGACTAGAGCACAGTTTTTCAACCAGAAAGAATGAACTCAGAACCCTCTGTTGGGGCATTCCTCCTGGTTGAAAAACCCTGGTCTAGTCTCAGGAGATCTGTTAGCCAAACAACATTTCTCATTTCAGGGTTTCATTGCAGGAGGGAAAATATTTTCCTTTTTTTTTTTCATTTGCAAAATTTAGAGCTCATCATCATTGTAAAAAAAAAACTCTTTAAAAATCCATGTAAATATATATATGGAAAAGACTGAAAATTTTCAGTCATATATGCGTATTTTTTTTAAATGCAACTTTTAAATCAGACATCCTTAAAAAGGAGGGGAATGACATCTTGACGTAGGGTGAAAAGGGTGCATTAGACAACATGTTTCCGAACTAGCCCCGTCGGAAAATTAATATGAACGATTAAAGCTATCAAATCATTAAAAATAATGTATTTCCGAGAAAATATTTACCTCTTCCTTCATAACAAGAAAAATAGAAAAGGAAATGTTGATCTCGTCTTACTTTAAGCAAATTCTTGGAGAAAACACATCAGATTGAATTTCTTTCGTTTACATATGAAATTAAATGCGCAATCATGTCCGATTATCGGTGTTGATTTTCTATTACATGAACAGGCTGAGATAGATAGTGTCATGGCGGCATCACCCATCAAACTGAATGAACTCTTCCAACCATTACATATACCTCCCCTCACAAAAGGTGAGAGTAGATAGCCTAAGGATCCTGAGAAATAGCCTGAGGAGAGTGCCATGAACATAACCGAGAGTCGTCTACGAACACTGCTACCGTAACGACCATTACGTGTCCCAGTTCGAAGGTCGAATTATAGTATTACACACTAACCCGTACTATCGTTCTACTAACAAAGTTACAAGTGTTGAATTTTGCCGTGTTTAATATATATTCGTTATTTCCTATTTTGGTTGTTTTTCTATTATTCTTGCTGGAACTTTAACCGGGTCCACGATAGATAGATAGATAGATAGATAGATAGATAGATAGATATGAAATAATGAAAACAGATAGATAGATAGATAGATAGATAGATAGATAGATAGATAGATAGATAGATAATGAAGTGACTGAGATAGATAGATAGATAGATAGATAGATAGATAGATAATGAAGTGACTGAGATCGATAGATAGATAGATAGATAGATAGATAGATAGATAGATAGATAGATAGAAATGGACTGAGATAGATAGATAGATAGATAGATAGATAGATAGATAGATAGATAGAAATGGACTGAGATAGATAGATAGATAGATAGATAGATAGATAGATAGATAGATATTTTGTGACAGAATGAGATAGAGAGATACATATTTTATGTGATAGACAGATCGATTATAACAAAATTAGATAGATAGATATATGTGAAACGGCATGACTAAAAAGTAACAGTATCAATAATCACGACTAAATGATCTTTAGGCCATGACAGTAAACATGCGTAATATTGGTTACTTAGATGATCCAGTTTCAACCTCCGTCACACCTAAACAGTTAAAGCACCAGTAAACCTCACTTTGCCATTTGTTTTAATGCACTAGTGATATACTAATGCTAGATGTGTGTCGTGGTGCAGTGGATATCGACTCAGAACGACAAATCAGAGAGCAGAGTTCGAATTCCAGTTGAATTCCTTGCTTTCACTTTCGCACAAAGGGAAAGGTAATAATCCGTTTCTTCTCTCCAGTTATGGGTTAAATAATAGAAGAGATTGGGTTCTATAGCTTTGGCTGGCAACTAGTCTGTCGCAGAAATTAATGGCAACCTACTGCGGGATAATCTTCTTCCCAGTCAGTCGTGTCTCTTTAGAGACATGATCGCCCAAAGTGTGCATCATGTATGGCACTTAGATGACTGATATACTAATACTCATCCAATAAATGAGTAGTGTCACTTGTCTGAAAACCACACTGAGGTGTGAAATTCACAGTCAAATTTCAATGTAGATACCGAACATTTTCTGTATCTATAAACACTCTAACTTTGTTATTGATCACTCTTTCTCTATGGTAATGGAAATGGGGAAAAATCCGATTCCATACACGAAACATTCATCATTAATTAACCAAACAATTAGCACTACTATCGGTCGAACTTTATGAAATCTATAATAATAGTTTTGAAAGGAAGTAGACGTCACAAGCCCATTAGCTGTTATTGGTCTCTCTGGTAATTATGAGAGTTTCCTGCTTAAGCTTTCATTAAGCTCGTGTGGAATGTTAACAGCTTGATTATAGCATTATTTTCTTTTTAATTTTATATGTACTAAACATTTTAGTTCTTCTTGATGTTAGAAGTCCTCAAGAGATGTCGCTTTTTCTTCGTGGTAAGCTTTACGACAAATATAATGTATGTAAAGCATATTGGAAGATTTTTTAAATTTTTTTCAATTTAATTCTCTTCATGATGCAAATATTGAGAGCAACAAATCTAAACTTATTTATAAGTGGAAATATGTCTCTCTGTGTGTGTATGTGTGTGTCTGTGTCTGTGTCTCTGTGTGTGTGTCCGTTACCTATAGACTCCGAAACGGCTGAACCGATTTTCTTAAAAATTTACACAGCTGTACTATCAGTGTCTGCGAGTGTTCTTAGCTAGGTTTTGTGTCGAGGTACCTCCGATAAATATCGAAAATCGATAATCGAAAAAATCGGGTTATAGAAGGAGTGGTCCGATTTTAATCAAAATTGATACACTCATGGACAAACACATAAGAAACAATATTCAGAAGTTTCAAGGTTGCAGTTCTTACAATAGTGCAGAAAATCGATAATATATATATATATATATATATATATATATATATATATATATATATATATATATAAGGCAAGATGTTTGTGTGTGCATCTGTTTATCTTTCTGTATGTCTGTATTTTTTCAGCCCTTTTATTTTAGGTTTTGCTTTGTGTTTGGCTCTAAGTAGGTATAATTGTAGTTCTTAGTCTCAGCCATGTTACCATTTACTCAGAGGACTTCAGTTTACGACGAAAACAATTATTTGATATCGATACCAGGAAATCGAAATTTGACTTACATCCATTCATTGTTCTTTCAGTCTACGGTTTCGCTTTAATTGGAAACAACTATTGCTTTTTAGTCTTTCGTGCCAACGTTCATCCAATTAGTTTTAAAGCTTTCATTACACCCGAGCAACGCCGGGCTATACTGCTAGCCTTAAAATAACATTGTGTTAAAAGTTCTTTAAAAGAAACCTATTATTATCGCGGATTTTGCTTATGGCAAGAATAAATGTATTTGCGATCATTTCTATTGGTTTTATTACATTCTTAATTTTTAATCATTATTTGATCGGTTTAAGATTTCAATCAAGGAAAGATGTTCGATGTTATTTAGTTTATTTAAAAGATCAAGTAGTAGTGGTTTCTGGGTATATATATATATATATATATATATATATATATATATATATATATATAGTGATGATCATCCACGTATACTGTCTTAATATGTATAGGAAAGAATATTAATAAAAAGTTTTGAATTTAAAAATGTACTTTTTTTGAACAGTATTTGTTTATTTTTATTATATTTTATATTTCAGACCGCCCTCGGTCCTTCATCAGAAACAACTGATTTTTAAATTTGAATTAGAAACGTATTTCACGATAGCGTTTGAATATTTTTTTCTAACAAATATTTAAATAATACAAACCTATCAGGGAATTTAAAATGTGGGAAGCCTCGCTGTTTAATTTGTAAACATTTAATAACAGACAAAACATTCTCTGTACCCAACACCAAAATAAAATTACACCCACCAAACCTTACTTGTGACAGCAAAAACATCATCTACTTTCTCTTCTGCTCAATTTGCCCCAACAGTGGATATATCGGCGAATCCGGTAATAGCTTTAGATTTCGCTTCAATAATCACAAACTAAAGATACGACAAAAAAATGTATACTCCCCAATTGCAGCCCATTTTAATCAACCTGATCATACTTTAGAAAATTGCAAATGTTTACTAATAGACTCCAATTTTAGTTCTACATACACACGCAGAAAGAAAGAAACATACTGGATTTTAAAATTAAATACACACAAGCTAGGGTTAAATAGGGACTTAGGTGTGTTGAATCTTTACAAATATTTCAATAGCTAAAAAATTTTTTTTCAGATATTCCAAGAAATTTTTATCTAAAACAAACAGACTTTCTCTACGGACATGCCGCATGTTGTGAACAAACACACCACGTGATGTAAACAAAAAATATTCAAACGCTATCGTGAAATACGTTTCTAATTCAAATTTAAAAATCAGTTGTTTCTGATGAAGGACCGAGGGCGGTCTGAAATATAAAATATAATAAAAATAATAATGGTGATGTCGTTGAAAGACAACAAAAAATCACAGTAATTGTTGATTTTTTTTATCGGGTCTAAGCTTTCGGCTCACATAAGCCATTATCAAAGAGTAAATATTAACACACAGTAAACATAGAACATTTACGTTATTAACAATAAAGTGATTTGTAGATGAATTGACTTTTGTACGATATAATAGATTTTTTATAATGTCTATTTTGTAATAGTGAGAGCATTCACTAATATAATTGAGTGTGGAGGGATTTTTATTAGTGGGTTTTTTGTTGTCAGTGTCAATTAATATATCAAGAAAAGGAATTTTGTTATCATTGCTAAGTTCATAAGTGAATTTTAAAACTGAGTTATTTTGAAACTGTTATTGAAGTTGTAAGATTTCGTCGGTATTTTTAATTAATAGTAGGATATCATCAACATATCGTAGATATATTGATGGTTTTTTAAATTTTGCAAAGGTAGTATTTTCAAGGTTAGACATGTAGAAATTACTAAAAGTCGGACCAAGCACTGAACCCATGGAGAATCCGTCACGTTGTATATATATAGTGTTGTTTGGACCAACAGAAGGCATTTCAGTAGTACAAGCTAGTAGAATTTTTCTTAAGATGTTGGGATTAATTTTGAGTCGGGGTAATGAAGGATTACTGTAAACATTTCTTATAGTTATATCAATAGTTTCACTGACGGGTACATTAGCAAAAGTCAATTCATCTACAAATCACTTTATTGTTAATAACTTAAATGTTCTCTGTTTACTGTGTGTTAATATTTACTCTTTGATAATGGCTTATGTGAGTCGAAAGCTTAGACCCGATAAAAAAAATCAACAATTACTGTGAGTTTTTGTTGTCTTTCAACGACATCACCATCAAGTATATCAGACGGTATGAACGGATCCTACACAAAATTAATAGACAAAACTTGTCTATATTATTCAATGAAACCTGCATTAATGAAAAAATGCTGCCAAAATATACACAATATATATATATATATTCTCGATTTTCCGCACTATTGTAGGAACTGCAACCTTGAAACTTCTGAATATCGTTTCTTATGTCTTTGTCTGTGAGTGTCTCAAAAACTCGATTTTTATGATTATCGATTTTCGATATTTATCGGGGGTACTTCGACACAAAACCTAGCTATGAACACTGGCAGACGCTTATAGTTTCACTCTGTAAATTTTCAAGAAAATCGGTTCAGCCGTATCGCAGTCTATAGGTGTACGGACACACACACACAGACACATGTACACACACAGAGACAAAGCTCCATTTATAAATAAGTTTAGATAACAAATATATATATATATATATATATATATATATATATATATATATATATATGCTGACCACTTGTAATCTAGGATTCTTGTCTACTAAGCTTCGTTGCGGATGCTTGTTCAGGCATATTTCTGTTTATTCAACACCTACAGAACCCACGCTTGGTTTATGGTGCAACTATGCTGAGAAGATGTCTTGGAATGGGTGTGTTATAAAGCGTTATCAACAGTTTAAACAAGGCCAGCACATTCATAATGATATGTGACTTCGTGCATTTACAAAAGTCAACGGCTCCCAAAGAGTCCCGTTTAATCAATTTCACTCACCAGTGTTGGTCAAACCGTGGTATGGTTTTTCAGGCAGTTTTCCGCACGATAGGAGAGACGCCTCCAAATCGATAACATCAAAGAAGTCAAATTGACCATGGTGTGGTTCGGACCCAGGTCTCTTGAACAGAAGCCTAACGTTATCACTAACTAAACGCCATGAACTGGAAGGTTTAAATAACCGCATATATCAGTAATGTTAGTCCTCAGATCGGTACCCCGTGGATATGTTTTATCCAATTGTTCACCCAATACAAGGCGCCAAAGCCACCCAGTGTTTGAGTTACAGAATGAACTTGTTTCAGTCAAGTACAAAGAGGATGTAATATTAACAGATTATGTGGATATATAGGATAAAAAAGGTTGACTTTCAACTAGATGAGGTTAAGTTTGTATTAGTTATGCCAACCTAAGAAACAGGTAAACTTAGATAGAAACAATAAGATTGGTCAACTGCTGTAAAATATATTAGTCCAGTGAATGCCGGACATTTTCCTCGCAAACAAAGAGAAGACTAATGTTTTTCTACGTAAGTTTGTTAAGAATCCCATGGACTAAGTATTTCAGCAACGGGAAAGTCTTAAGTAAAATTAAAACAAAAAGGACACTTATACTCAGTCAGAAAGATATTCGTTTCAATGCGCCATGGCGAAAGCGAGCTTGACACTCACAGTACATATCGGTGCCATAAAGGATAAGGGTAGACATCGGGACATCTACTTGATGACTTTAAGCAAATGAATGTCAGATCTAGGAATGTAAGGGATGGGTAAAATCATTGACAAGAGGTTCAAAGTATAGGACATTATAGAAAGTCTTGTTCGCCCACGACATGAAGTGACACGGCACATAGAAGAAAAAGTAAGAAAAAAATTGCCCTTAGCTGGTTCCATGTTAAGAGATATTTGTAACTCTATACTGGCTTCGACAACAATATTATTTTATGTAAATACACTACCGGCCATAATTATTAGGCCACTCCAGTTTTAAGAAAAGATGATGTATTTCATACTATCTGTAGTATTGCCAAATGAAAATAGAAGTTTTCTTTTGTTATTATTACTTTGCAAAGTTTTACAAGGCAAGGAAGCAAAGACAAACTCGTCCGAATCACCCTAAATGTTCTTCATTCTTTCATTGATAAAACTGCAATGTAGGTAATTACTAGCATCATAGCCCGGCGTTACCCGTGCAACTCAAAATTTATTTGTTTTGTTTTACTGAAATTAGAAATATAAAAACTATTACTATTATGTCAGTTCATAAATTTTCGAAGAATATTTAAAGATGTAGACATTTAATTTTAGAGGAAAAAGTTACATTAATGCCACACGAATTGACAGTTGATTTCCTGCATGAAATATTTAGCGAAAAAAAACTTTATTTTTTGAGAAAAAAAAAAGACTTAAATTATTAAATTAACCATTGACACATATTTTTTTACATATTTTGTTTTTGTTTGAAAAAACACTTTTTTAAAAATATTTCTTTTATTTCAAAACTACGGGGAAAAATAATCACATTTTTTCTTGACCAAATGAATTTTTAAAACGTCGGAATAAAAATTATATGTAAAGGTTCATTTTTTTTAATAAAACAATATTTTAGTCGCGTTTCACATGTGTGATTTGATTTCTGTGACTTAATTTAGCAACCATTTTAGATCATAAATGTTTTACGGAGCAAATGGAAACAATCGGCTCCATTGGCCAAAAAGTACGAAAGGGAAAATTGTTGAACTTAAATTCAAAAAGTATGTGGTGACCTGGCTTACCTGTAGATATGTGTCCCTAGAAAGTTTGAATGACTTAACTTAAAAAATGTAGGCGTGCATAGGGAACAGATACACACAGACTCACAGATTGCCTTATATATATATATATATATATATATATATATATATATATATATATATATATATATAAATTAAATATTTATAAATTCATTTGATGCACATGTTATTGTGCAATATTAACAAAAGAACCATTCTATTTTCATTTAGTTATTCACTTGGCAATAAATACTAAAATATAGTATGAAATACAGCACTTTTAAAAACACTAGAGTGGCCTAATAATTATGTCCGGTAGCGTACGTAATCCCAAATGTTACAAAGTAGATAACGACGCAGAGAACCATTATCGCCCATATCCTGAAGGTAAACGTCACATGAAAGATTTTATGTGATCTTCTACTTGTGATGAGTGAAATAACTGTACGTATTAATGCTACATTGAAATGTTCCATTGAATACAATTTTTCATTAGCTTTGTCTCGAAATCTAGTATCCCGTATCTGCGAGCATAAACTTTACATTTAAACAACTATCTAAATTCGCTCGTAATACGTAGGAACAAAACTGACGATGACTTTGATTTTACAAATGCCACTCTAATTTTAAAAATAACATAATTCTTTACTTCAAAAGTATTTCGAGGGATTACTAAAAATATATATTACCCACTAAAAACACAGCTAAAACATTATATTAAATCATCAACCATTGGTGAATTTATTCTTAAATAATCCAGCGTGTGTTTATCTAAAACAAACGGTATGTGCATAGAAAAATTCTCAACTCAACATGCAAAAAACAACAAAGACGTCTACTAGACATTCACACACACACACACACACACACACACTTACTAATATACATTCACACACACACACACACACACACACACACACACACACACACTTACTAATATACATTCACACACACACACACACACTTACTAATATACATTCACACACACACACACACTTACTAATATACATTCACACACACACACACACACACACACACACATACACACACACACACACACACACTTACTAATATACATTCACACACACACACACACACACACACACACACACACACACACACACACACACACTTACTAATATACATTATCATCAGAATTTCCCAATAAGAAACTAGAATTATTATACACTTGCATAAATCAGTATTTTCAGTTAGGCTTGGAATCTATTAATTTCATGGAACATCAGTCTCACCTTGAATTTTGAAAGCCATGAATTGCACTAAGGTGTGTCATCTGGCAGCAAGGCCTCTGATTGGGAGGTTGTGAGGGGCATGGAACCACCTCTTAACTATTGTGGTTCCCATCTCCACCCTGACTCGAAGTGGTAGCACCTGTTAGAGTCCCAGCTATGGGCAAATAGTCAAATGGGGTCAAAACACTATAAAAGTATAAAAATAGACTTTTATAGAAATATATACATAAAAATAGACTTTTATAGAAAGATATACGTTCTTGAAAAAAGATATTGCTATAATGCATTTTTTAAGGAAAGAATTATTGCCATCAATAAATTTTGAATTAAAACTAGAAGACATCTTCAGTTCTCTAAAACAAAAACTATTCATCAAATTCTGATTAAATCAACCTTCTCACTATAACCGAACATTAAAAATACTTTTAAAACCCTATCATTTTAGTATTAAATAAGCTACAGAGTTTGATATGCCCTTAAATAAAACTCAAACTCAAACTAACGTTTGTTTAACAAATCGAATGCATGTGAAACCTGAGTAAGCAATGAAAATCAAACAACACAGAAATAAAAATATTAACATTTTTTTTTCTTTTTCTCCCCATCTCAGTCTCTGACGAAGCATTAATAAATCTGAAACCTGTTAGATTAATAAATGTTTCTTATTTGTTCTTTATCTTATCAGTTCTCTCTCACTATAAATACGCGGGCACATTCTTAAAAATGTTTTAACACTTGTTTTTTTTTTTCGATAAAATTCGCAAATATTTATTTTATAAACAAAGTTTGATGATTGAAATATTAATTTCTTTACTTACCTTACAAAAAGAAGATCGTAATGTAAATTGCCGTGGTTCTCCTGACGACAAAAGACACGGACTACTCAGTTTCATCAACAGCAAAATGCTTTTACAACGACAACATAGAACACATTTACAAATGATAAATTGCGAAGCTATACGGAAATTGTTAACATGACAATTAACGTTTTCCTTGCGTTCGGTAATTTTAGATTATACAGCTGAAAATAACAATAAAATATAGAATATTGTATCATGTGGCTTAAAATGTCGCTGACGTGCTGGACTAACATGTTGAGAATAGTTTTCATTGAACGTCTTCACAATAAATAGTTGTTTTATGTTTTACCGTTGGATAGTGAATCGAAAATTTTATGGCTGAACCAAGGCAGAACGTAGTTTAAACTAGACATTGTAAACTCCATTTTGTTTATTTATAGTATGACCTTCACCAATACTACATATCGTTTGGAATTTAGAGTTGTCTTTCACATAGACTAGCTGACAACCAAAGCTGAATGACGCATTCTTTTCTACTATTTAACCCGCTGCTGGAAGGAATCTTGAAAACATCGATCAAGACATTTCCAAAGTTTATTTGCTCCGAAGTGAATCTAATAAACTCGACTGAAATTCGAACAGGGTTCTCTTATTTCTCCTTCCGCCCAAACATCCAAGAGAACAACTACATAGTGTATTGTAGTATTCCATTCAGAGTGGGGATGACTTTTCATTTTTCTTGTTATTAGTTTACCACTTTGGTATGTGTTGTGAGGAACAGCACAAAATAATGAACAACAAAACAAATATTTGAGATAAAAAAATAAGTTATTTTAAATGTAAAGAAACAAATTTGAACGCAGGTTAGTAAACCAGGAATATGATTAGTAAAGAATATATATATATATATATATATATATATATATATATATATATATATATATATATATACAAGTTTTGGAAGTGAGGCCATGCTAGAATTAGTATGTCCATGTCGGAACTGACGGGTGCTGTGTAATACTATTCTGACTAAGTGGAGCTCAGAGCTAATATAACTACTGACGCGGTATTCTCTGTAAAACATCGGTATCTCTCGGTAACTTACAGTAACCTACGGATCTCATACGATGTCTCATTATGGCAGGAGTCTATGTATACTCCAGTCGATTCCATTGTCATAGAAAAAAGGGAGATTCTACAACAGTATGTATAAATTTCGGCTTGCAGAGATTTCGAGATATGATCTTTCCAATTTTCGATTTATATGGACAGTTAGTAATGCAAAAATTATGTGTCTAAATTCAGCCCACGTCAATGATTTTTTTATGTGCACTAATATGGCCCAAAAGTGACTCCAGGTATCAGGTTACTAAATGTGTTGAGTAATACGAATATAAGAATTTAAAGTAAAAAAATTTGTGAAGGAAGACTCATCACCGCCGATTCAAAGACATGCAAATTATGACATTTTTTAACTTTTTATAAACAAATATATGTAATTTATTAAGTATCATTTTTAAAATATAACATTTAAAACTGAATAAAAGTAATTTGTTTTCATATCGGATCATACAATATCTAAATAATTTAACATTAAACAATGCGCAAAGCTTTTTCTTTGACGCGTATGCGCAAGTATGAATTCCTAGATGCACACATTCAAAATAATAACTTTTCATTGTAATGTGACAATATTTGTAAATTAAAAAAAAAATATCTTTTCAATTTTTTTTTCATTAATAACATCTACATTTGAAGAAATTTGAAAAGAAACAATATTTTCATCATTATTTTAAAAATAAAAAAGTAAAAATACATCTCAAATAGGATATTCAGTTAAATGCCATACGTGATACACGCTTGGGCGATCATGTCTCGAAAGAGACATGTCTGACTGGGCAGAAGATTATCCCGCAGTAGGTTGCCATTGCTTTCTGCGGTAGACTGGTTGCCGACCAAGGCTATAGAAGTCAATCTGTCCTGCTATTTAAACCATAACTGGAAGGAATAGACGGATTAATACCTTTCCTAAGGGTATTTGCGCGTAAGTGAATGCAATGAATTCGGCTGGAATTCGAACTCGGCTCCCCGATTTCTCGTTCCGAGCCGATATCCAATGCACCACAATGCACATCCAAATACGATATTACCAATCTGTAATTAGAGTTTATAGGAGCGCCAGCAAAATCTAGTTGACCACAATTGTAATTCTCTCAAAGCAATGGAAGAGTAACTGCCTTGTAACATTCAATGCCAATAAATCAAGCTAGTAACGTTTTGCTTTTCATGATGAACGCGAGTTTAATGGCCTGGAATATCTATTAGAACTCACACGCGAATAAACGCATTAATCCACTAGGCTTTTGCTCACCAAGCCTTTGTTCACTAGGCCTTTTTTTATCGTTTCACCCCAAGCAAGGCATTCCACTGCCACTATTGCGCTTGGGGCTACATAGGGGAAGGTAAATAGAAAGAGTGGTTAGATATAGGAAATGTCAGAAGAGGGGGGTGATAGGTAGTTGGGAGGATGGGAAGAGTGTTTGAAAGAATGGAAGCTAGTTATTGTGTTAGGAGGTGTCTATTGACCTTACATTTAACTCCTGGAGATTGTAGCCGTCGGGGAAGCAGTCATGTGGAAGGGAATTCCAGAGTCGGGAAGTACGAGAAAAGAAACTGTTGGAGTAGAAGTTGCGGCTTTGCCTACCAAACCTTTGTACAGCAAACCTTTGTCCACGACGCCTTTATCTACTTGGCTTTCCCCAACTAGATCTTTGCCCTCCAGGCCTTTGTACACTTGGCATTTGTCCACTAGGACTTTGTCCACAAAGCCTTTGTCTACCTGACCGTCCCCAACTAAGACATTGTTGATTAGGCCTTTGCGCACCATGCCTTTGACCATTAAGCCTTTGTCTACTTGGGTTTTGTTCACTAAGACTTTGTCTACTAGGACCAGCCGATAAAGGTTTTGCTGCATGAATTAGCCACATGATAATTGTGATTTGAATCACTGGTTCAGGCTGTGTGTAATTGAACTCAATTAATGCTCCCGTTTATCAATGAACATGGGAAGTGGAACAAGAACAGTTTATTTCTTTAGATTGAATACAGCATTCAGTCCGGAATCCCCTGTAGGTTACCCAGATCTATATGCACCCGATGAAAACCACACGGTAAAACGTCGTTATAACAACAAAGATGAGGACAATTATTCGAATATAAGTATTGTAAATGATGAAAACTCTTCATTCAAGAAATTCAGACAGAAATTTAGATAGAAATTAAAAAACTATTGATTTTCACAACATAAATTCTTAATTATTGTATTTTAAGATCAGTGAAATAATTATTACAAAAAACTTAAAGAAATTTGAAGTTTGTTTTCTAAAAGATAAAGAAAAAGCTTTTTAATGAAAAATGTTAGTTTGAATTTATTTTTTATCTATTTTTTAATTAATGTTTTATTTTACAATTCAAACATAAATATTTTCGTCTAAAAACGTAATTTAACAATAGATTATAAATATCATGTTTTGTAAAAATAATATTTTTAAGCATGGCATTAATGATTTTTGCAATTATTAACCTATAGTGATAATAATAATAATCGTTAAAGATGTAACTAAAGGTTTTATTACTAGTGCACGGAACCATTGTTTGCTGTCTAGAAATTACCAATTATACATGCGAAAAGTTGTGTTAAAACAAAAACAGATTCTGTGATAAATATCAAGAAACAACTGATCATTTTGTATCAGGGTTCAATGTTAGCACTCACTGATAATAAAACCTGGCATGGTAGAGTGAGCTAATATCTACATTGAAAAATATGCAATTTTTACTGAAAGGAATCTGCAAAACACTGGTATAAATATCACTCAGATACGGTTAAAGATAGGACCTGTAACAATTTTATGAGACTTTACGATGCAACCAAACAGAAGAATTAAAGCTAGTAGCCCAGACATCGTGTTCAAAGACAACAAAAACAGGTTTTTTTAATGACATGGTAGTTTCTGTAGGTTGTTATTAAAATACACCTTAAAGTACCGAATCCAGGTGCGTCGTCAGTGTTGTTACTCCCATGTCATTAGAAGTTTCGGGTCTCAATAAACAACAGAATTCTTCAATAGGCGACCCAACCGATTATGATCAGTATTCGGCTCCCACCCAGAAAGAAAAAAAACTGCTATTAGCTTTAGGACGTGCATTATATAAGTTCCCTAGAAAAGGTAATTAATCAAGACTTCACTTGGGCAATTCGATGTCATAGATCGGGTATGCTTGGTTGGACTGGTATTCCTACATACGGCCAAGACGGGGTGTCTTTTTGAAGAAAAGAAAATAAACCAATATATATATATATATATATATATATATATATATATATATATATATATATATATATAAAATAAAATAAAATAAAATAAAATAAACCGCTTTATCATATTGGCTCGTCTTACGACTTTCCTTTCTCTTCCTCCAATTTTTAACTTTTTTATTATATCTTATTTGTTAGGTCTTTCTCTTTTATAACTTTCCTTTTGATTCTTATTTTCTAACTGTATCTCACAAGATATTTACAATAACGTGATTATCATGACAGACTATTTACAAAAAGAATCTCCATCTCGAATCATTTATAACGCATTTTAGATGCGTCATAAATAATTTGAGATAAAGACCAATACTTTAATAGAAATTCTGTTTAACAACTAAAAGACACAACAATTTACAGAAATGCTTAAAAATAAGTTAATCGAAAAATATTTACATGTTAAATACTAGTTAAAAAAAAATCCCAAAATTTAAATTTACTTAAAATTATCATTAAATAGAAAATTCCATAACAGAATAAATTCGTTTAAAAACTAAGAGAAATAATATATACTTAAAAATTTGCTAATAATAAATTACTGAAGATAAATATTTACATATTATATTATAATTAAATGAGAATATATAACTTGTAAATTGGTTAAAATACGTTACTCCAAAAAAAAAAGAAGAAAACATTGCCAGTAATGCCCAGGAAAGATTATGTGCCCGAATATTTTGTAATAAAATAAATCTACTCGAAAGACCAGTAAGACAAGAAAAAAAACCATGTAATGTATCTTTGAATATCTTTGAAAACTATCAAAATATAATATAAAGATCTTAAAGTCGAAAACTTCAAAATGTAGCACTTGAGGAGGTCAATAATTGCAGTTGTAGTCTAAGCCCTCGGGTTGATAGACGAATTAAAAGGATTCCTGTTATCCCATGTGTTAAAGAAATTCAAAATATTTTACTAAAAAAATCAAGCCATTTCTGAACTTAGGTCTTTGGTTGGAATAAGAATGAAAATGCATATCCAACAGAAATCAAAGTAGATTATAAAAAGAGCACTCAAAAACCACAAACCTTAAGGTAATACCGACAACATTTTAGCGATTGTCAAGAGATGATAAAATGCACAATTAAAATGAACCCTGAAGTGTAAAAAAATAGTAAAAACAGGAAATAACCTAGAAAGTTTATCCTGTCAGGGATCCAAGTAAAAATCGAATATTGCTGCCATATTTGGTCGGGTGCCCCTGCTGCTCTCCTTGGGCTTCTTGACAAAATACAAAGGAGGATCTGTAACGTGATTGATACTGACTTGGCAGACCGGCTGAAGCCGCTCTCTCACCGGCGTGATGTGGCTTCCCTGTGCCTCTTCTACAAGTACTTTCATGGCTTCTGCTCCGATGAGCTTAGATCACTGGTGCCGCCTAAGCAGGAATTTACACGAGATACTAGATTAGCAACTAGGTCCCACCCTTTTACAGTTAAACAAATAAGATGTAACCGTAAATTCTACTCCAACAGCTTCTTCTCTCGCGCTTCCCGCCTGTGGAACTCCCTTCCACAAGTCTGCTTTCCCGACACTTACAATCTCCAGGTGTTTAAATGTAGGGTCAATAGACACCTCCTATCACACTAACTCCCAACTATTCTCAGAACACTCTCATCTACCCAACCCTCATTCTTAGTATCCTTACCCGCCTATCACCCAGCCTCTGACATTTCCTATATTTAATCAGCCTTTCTCCACTCTACGTAGCCCCCTGCGCAGTAGTGGCAGTGACATGCCTTGCTCGGGGTGAAACGCTTTCCATATCTAACAAGAAATTTTTTCACAATTGTTTTATTTGGCCGTAGTCGTTATATATATATATATATGACGAGAATGGTAGACTTTGAAAAACAGTAGCTGCTCTAGCATATACGCATCGTTCATTCAGCAATGAATTAGAACACTCTGAGCTATTTGGTGTGTATAATGATAATAGACACGCTAAACGTCCGTTTCCTTCTATCGAGAGCCCATAGCTCAGAAGTAAAATCGGTTTTCAAAAAATTGGTTTCAATCCTGTGTTAAAAGCAATCGGATGTCTAAACGTACTGATGAGCTGTGATACAGCGAAACAGATCTGTCTGCGGATGACTATATATATAATATATATATTATATATATATATACATAATATTATATATACATTTTTTTTTAATCATATCACTCCAAGCAAGGCGAAAACGCCACTGATGCGCAGGGGGCTACGTAAGAGTGAAAAGATTGGAAAAGAGAAAAACCGGAAACCACATCCTAAACAGGAAATAAGGGATCACCTGTTCAATAGACGTGGGGGGAGTGTGAACCGGGCGATAGTTTAGTCTATCTACTCCAATTGAAAAAACTAATATAAAATAAAATAAAAAGAGTGAAAAGATTGGAAAAGAGAAAAACCGGAATAATATTATATACATAATAATATATATATATGTATATAAAATATATATATATATATAATATATATACATATAATATAGATATATATATATATATATATATATATATATATATATATATATATATATATATATATATATATATATATATATATATATATATATATATATATATATATATATATATTAAATTCCCCATATGATAATCATGTAGGTAAAATCCCCAAAACAAGACCTATTATTATTAATTTTATTAATATTAATAATAATCCAGGTGGAGTCCTCGATGTAAATAGAATTATCTATTTACAGACCCAAATAAGTATATTATATGAAATAAAATTCCGAATTTTACAAACCTTTTATAGCTATTTCAGTGAGAAAAATATCGCTTCTTCAGCAACGTTAAAAATAATTTCTTTTTATTTCAAATATTGTATAAAAATAATAGTAATTCAAGTAATAGTAGTGGATGTAATCATAGTAAATATAGTAATGAAATTAATTGTAGTGGATGTCATATTAGTAATAATAATAATAGAAATAATAGTCTTGGAAATAATAATAGTAATAATAGTAATGGAAGAAACAGTAGTGGAAATGATATAAGTCCCTTTGTCTGTTCTATAAATAATTTCATGGCTTCTGCTCGGACGAACTTAAGTCACTGATGTCTCCTCAACAGGTGTTTACTCGTGCAACCAGACTGGCAACTAGGTCCCACCCATTCACAGTCAGGTTAACCAAATGCAGACGACAATTCTACTCCTGCAGATTCTTCTCTCGCACTTCCCGCCTGTGGAACTCACTCCCGTATTCTTGCTTTCCTGACGGCTACAACCTCCAGAAATTTAAATGCAAAGTCAATACTCATCTACTAACTACTGCAATCTAGCTCTCTCCCCACCCCCGTATAACCTTCCCTTTTTCTCCACCTATGTATCTGTCATCGCACCTGCTTTCTCAGCATTCTATTGTTCCTTTCTAACTAAGTTGTACTCCTCACTATTTTCTAATTAATCTTTTTACAGCTATGTAGCCCCCCTGCACATCAGTGGCATTTCTGCCTTGCTCGGGGTGAAATGATCAAAAAAAAAAGTAATAATAGTAAAAGATGTAATTATCGTGTAAGTAACAAAAGTAATAATAGTAATGGTAGTCGATGTCATAATAGTAATAATAGTAATGAAAGTAATAGTAATGGATATAAAAATAAAAATAATACTAATGGATGTAATAGTAGTGAAAGTAATAATAGCAATAATAATAAAGGAAGTAATAGTACTAGGAGTAATAATAGTAATAATAGTAATGGAATTAATTGTAGTGGATATCTTATTAGAAATAATAGTAATGGAAGTAATTTTAGTGGATGTAATAATAGTAATGATACTAATTGATATATTAGTAGTGTCTGTAATAATAGTAATAATATGAATGGATATAGTAACAGTGGAAATAATAATAGTAATAATAGTAATGGAAGTAATAGTAGTGGAATAATATAAGTAATAGTAGTAACAGATGTAATAATCGTGGAAGTAATAATAGTAATAATAGTAATGGAAGTAATAGTAGTGGATGTAATAATATTAATAATTCTAATAGATGTAATAGTAGTGAAAGTAATAATAGCAATAATATTAATGAAAATAATCGTACTAGAAGTAATTATAGTAATAATAGTCATGGAAGTAATAGTAGTGGAAGTAATAATAGTAATAATAGTAACGAATGTGATAACGTGGAATTAATAATAGCAATAATAGTAATGGAAGTAATATTACTAGGATTAATAATAGTAATAAAAGTAATGGAAATAATAGTAGTGGGAGTAATAATAGTAATAACAGTAATGCGTGTAATATTAGTAGATGTAATAAAAGTAATAATAGTAATGGAATGGATGTAATAGTAGATGAAGTAATAATAATAATAATAGTAATGGCAGTAATTGTATTAGAAGCAATAATATTAAAAATAGTAGTAAAAGTAATAGTAGTGGAATTAATAATAGTAATAATGGTAATGGAAATAATAGTAATGGATGTAATAATAGTAATAGAATTAACTGTAGTGGAAGTATTACTGGAAGTAAAATAGAGAAAGTAATAATAGTAATAACAGTAATAGATGTAATAGTAGTGGAAATAATAATAGTAATAATCGTAATTGAAATAATAGTAGTGGAAGTAATAATAGTACTAATAGTAATGGATGTAATAATAGTGGAAGTAATAATAGTAATGTAAGTAATAGTTGTGGAATAATAGTAGAAATAATACTAATGAAAGTAATAGTAGCGGAAGTAATAATAGTCATAAATGTAATGGAAGTAATAGTAGTGGAAGTAATAAGAGTATTCATAGTAATAGATGTAATAGTAGTGGAAGTAATAATAGTAATAATATTAATGGATGTAATAGTAGTCGAAGTAATAATAGTAATAATAGTAATGGATGTAATAATAAAGGTAATAATATTAGTAAGATTAGTTAATTATGTAATAGTAATGTAATAATAATAGTAATAAAATTAATGGAAGTAATAATAGTGTAAGCAATAACAGTAAGAGTAATATTAATAATTACTATTGATATTTGGATTGGTTTCTTTTCTCGCTTTATTTTTCCTTTGAAAGTTTCCTTTAAAAATGATTTTTGTGAATTTAAGATTTTTTTAACTTTTTCTTTTAGATGTTTCCTGGCTTTCTATTGGCCGAAAATTCATTTCCCGTCAAAATGTGAAATATAGAAGAAATTCCTTGAGTTTTGTTTTGGCTCTGCTTTTGTTTGTAAATTCGAGTCTTTTAATTTTTAACAAAAATCAACCAATCATTGAAGTTTAAATCTGGATCTTATTTTGTTCGCTACAAAACCTTACAATAGTAATTCAGTAAAACTCGAAAACATTTTTGCCTCAAGATATCCTTTGGTAAAATATATAAAATACATTTTCTTTCAAAAAACAGAAAAAATTATAATGAATATTTAACCTATAATTAATATTTATTAATGAATATTTAATCTATAATTAATATTCATTTTGAAGAAAATTTTTTTTATACATTTTCAGTGCGATTTTCATATTGTCTATTTGGTGAAAAGAAAAGATTTTCTTTTCTTTTAATTAAATGAAAATGTGTTTGTAGAATTAAAAAAATAAAATGTAATGCTATCTTTGAGTATGAAATATTTTAAAAATAAACGGTTATTTTTACAATTGTTAGATTAATTTTTCGACGGAAGGTTAATAAAATACACCTATTCTTAATATAAAAAAGCAATTAACACCAGAACAAAGAAAATCCTATTAATAATTTATAAATTATATAATGTTAGAAATAATAACACATGATATTTGAGTTTTCTCGAAAGTTTTCTGACATTGTCAGGTGAAAGCAAACAAAGTGAAGATAGTCAATTAACAGTATCAACTCAATAAGTTTTACTCTATGAATTTTAATCAGGTTTTACTTCCTTCTTTATTGTAGCCTAATATTTTTGAAAATTATTTTTTTATGTAACTGTAGCTACTTGACTTCGTTCAATTAAAATATTTTTCACATCAAATAACAAAAAATAAATGCAATAAATTAAAGCATCACACCACTTTAAAGAAGTACCTCCCTGAAAAGATTTGCGTAAGGTTTAAAATGATTATTTTAAAAAATCATTTTTAAAGCGTTTTAATTTCAAAATAATAGATATTTTTAATCTTTATCACAAGCAATAAAGTCCTAAGACACAAGGTGTTACAGGGCGTGTAGGAATGAGCAACAGAATAATTAGTAATCAGCGGATGAGAAAAGGTTAATCAGGAAGACAGTGGATAGCGACTGAAATTGTATTAAAAGTTTTGTAGATTTTTTGCAAATTGACGAGATCTCAACGCCAGTCCAGTACTGTGGTTAAATTCAAAAGTTTAGGTGCTATACTGTAGAGATCATCGGAAAATTACCATAAAAGTATTTATTGAAAATACACAGAGGGTCTATTATGCAGAGGAGTGAAAGTGCTTGAAGTCGAGCTGCCAGAACAGGCACAATAATATTGCTGATTCTTCTTTGTATTTTATCAAAGATGTCAAGGCATATGCCAGGGGCATCTCACTATATGTGGCAGCAATATTTTAAGTATGCGCGGATGTTATACTTATATATTTAATATTTCTGTCAAATGAAATACGGAACTTCATTTCAGAACTAATTTAAATTGATTTCTTTTTTCCTTTTTTTCTAAACATTGATTTTGGTAGCATTTTTATTTCCCGTTCATCGCAACGGAATTCGTTTTATTAAAAATTATTTCACGAGTAAAATATACTTTTCTGGAACTTTCCTTAAAAAATATTAGCTGATTTAAAATATAATTAATCTGTTTTGAAATGAGTATTATTTACTTTTAGTTTAAAATACCGGAGAAATGCATGTTTTTAACACGTCGGTAGCCGTTTATTTACGATGTCATACTGACAGCTTGATGACAGATAGATGTTTATATACTATTTTTCTACTGTATGTATATCTGTAGAAATAATTGAAGAATATAACGTGAGCGCAGTTTTATATAATTTCATGTATTCTTTAATTTTAAAAAATTAAGAAGATATCACCTAGAAATAAATAATTAATTGACATTTAGATACTTTGTCTTTAAATTTACTATAGTTATTGCTCTTATTTTCTGATATTATCGTGTATAAACACAGCATCTGCACAAAACGACACTTATACTAAAAAGTCGACATTATTTCAAAATATTGTCTTTAGATGTTTGTTTTATTATGAAGCAATGCAGAAATTTAAATGCTTTGAAAATTTATAAATTATTTTAATTAAATTTTAAAAAATGAAAACAATGCTTGTAAAAATAAGTTATTCATTGAAAATGTATAGTGTCCTTAATATATGTTATCCATAAAAGCTGTTAAAAGCTTTTCTAATTAAATGATGTCTTAATTTTATTGCATTTTTTATTTTACAATTCAGAAGAGAATCTCTTTTACAAAACAGTTATTTCTTAAGGGAATAGTGTCCTTAATATATCTTATTTATTAAAGCAATTAAAAGTTTTTCTAATTAAGTAATGTCATAGTTTTATTTCATTTTTATTTTACGATTCAGAAGAGAATCTATTTTACAAATCAGTTATTTCTGAAGGGAATAGTGTTCTTAATATATCTTATTTAAAAAAGCTTTTCTAATTAACTAATGTCTTAGTTTTATTTCATTTTTTACGATTCAGAAGATAATTTTTTACAAAAAAAGTAATTTCTTAAGGGAATAGAATCTTCATATATCTTATTTATAAATCAATTAAAAGTTTTTCTAATGAAATAATGTCTTAGTTTTATTGCATTTTTTATTTTAGGATTCAGAAGAGAATCTCTTTTACAAAAAAGTAATTGATTAATGGAATAGTGTCCCTAAAATATCTTATTTATGAAAGCAATTAAATCTTTTCTAATTGAATAATGTCTTAGTATTATTGCATGATTTATTTTACAATTCAGAAGAGAATCTCTTTCACATAAAAGTTATTTTTTAAGGGAATAGTTTCCCTAATATATCTTATTTATTAAGCAGTTAAAAGCTCTTCTAATTAAATAATGTCTTAGTATTATTGCATGGTTTATTTTACGATACAGAGCAGATATTTGGTAACTGGGGTTTAGGGAGTTTTGTTTCACAAAACAAATATTAATGATATCAATTTCCCAAAGAGTACTGCTTTTAACTAAAATAAATATTATAGGGAAAACTTAATTTTTCGAATTTCATAAAATTAAATAAGTGGAGAGTAACAGATGAATAAAAAATATCAAGATTTTCTAAAAACAAAATTTCAAAAATAATTTTATTTATTTGAGAATATGGCCCCAAGGTTTCATCAACATTAGGCAAATAATTGATTTTTTAAAGAATTTACAAATCAATGTGTTTTCACTGTAATAAAAAGGCGCAAAAATGTTTTATACTCATCTGAGCCCTCATGCTAAAGCTCTAAAACAATATTCTTAACCAAAATTTCAAAATTACAAAAAAATTAAAAATATAATTAAATAATCAAAAACATGTTTGTCTTTCTCCTTAACAAACATGAAGACTTTTACAATAAAACTAATTTGTACTAAGTTTAGGGAACACTTCCCATCATGTTATGCTCGTACGTCGGCGAGTTAATGAATACACCTATTTTGTAATAAGTTAAAAAATATTCCCCAATATTACAAATAATGATATATTTCTAATCTATTGAATTTTTAAGGGTAATAAAAATGTTTAAACATAAATGAAAAAAGTTTCTGCTTTTTTGTAGATTTAGTACACCGTATTTCATTCAGTAAAAGACAAGATTGGGGTCTACGGGATCGGACAGTATTTGTTGAAATATGTTCTTGTTGCCAAGCTGAATGTGCATTGATGTGTAAAGTAATTAGTATTTCTCTACATTTTGTTCATTAATTCTTAATATTACTATTTTTCTATTAAGTAAATATATGAAATAAAATATATTTTTTTTTAAAAGATAAACTGCCTGACATGAATTTTGTATTAAAATAGCGGTCCATGATGGATTGACGACTACACAGCTTTAAAAATATTTTAAAATCTTGTTTAAACTAAAAAAAAAACTTTACATTTTTACAGAATAGTTTTGAAATAGAACCAAGATATTACTAAATAGGTGCCAATGTTTTTATTTTTACACCGTTTTAAGTAATTTAACCCAAGTTTTGGCAGCAAATAATAAGATAGATAGATAGATAGATAGATAGATAGATAGGAACAAATTCGGATACATACATATATACGCATATACATACATATGAACAATCACCTCCTTAGCGGACAAGGCTGAATGCTTTGCCCGCAGATTCTCGAACAATTCGAGACTAGACTCGTCTGGAGTTTTTATACCCGACTTCTCAAATAGAACTGAGGCTTAACTGAATGACGTCCACATTACACCCTCGCTGGTCTCTAAGATAATCTCAAAACTTGACCCTCACAAAGCGAGCGGTGGGGACGGAATCCCAATCATAGTCTTAAAGAAATGTGCCCCTAAACTCTCCTCTGTCTTTTCTAAGCTCTACAACTTCTGCCTATCTGCTTCCTGCTTTCCTGCCTGTTGGAAATCTTTCTGTGTAGTTCCTATATTTAAAGACGCTGGAAAACCCACTGACCCCGCAAATTACCGCCCTATCAGCCTTCTTCCGATCTTTGGCAAAGTGTTCGAAGACATTATCAACGCCTAGGTGGTTCAGCATCTCACAGCACACAGGCTCCTCTCGGACAGGCAGTATGGTTTCCGCTTCACCAGGTCTGCTGCTGATATGCTACCGACCATCACCGAGTATATATACCAGGCACTCGACCAGAATGGCGAAGCCCGAACCGTTGCCTTGGATATCTCTAAAACGTTCGACAGAGTTTGGCATGCTGGCCTTCTATGCAAACTGCGGAGCTATGGTGTAACTGGACATTTGTTTGAAGTAATCCAGTCATTCCTCTCTAACCGCACAATGAAGGTGGTATTAAACGGACATGCCTCCCAGAATTACCATACGAACGCAGGTGTCCATCAAGACTCTAACCTAGGCCCTACGCTCTTTCTGATCTACATTAATGATCTCCCTGATACCATAAGATCCCAAGTAGGTATGTACGCCAATGACACCACAGTTTACTCTCGCCTCGATCAAAAATCTGGTGTGGGCGACAAAGGTAACCTTGCAGCCGAGCTTGAAAAGGACCTCCAATCCATAGTAGACTGGGGTAAGAAATGGCTCGTAACTTTTAATGCTTCTAAAACGAAGCTGCTATCAATTAACCATGATAGACAATCGCACCTACCTCCCATTAGCGTGTACCAGGCCGGCTTCCCAGAGAGTAAAACACTACGCCTCCTTGGTCTCACACTCTCAACGGACCTCAAGTGGAATGACTATATCGGATCCATTGCTAAATCCGCTGCTATGAAAGTCGGTTCTCTGTGCAGGGCCCGGAAATTTTTTCCGTCTGAATTTGTCCTGCACATATATAAGTCTACCATCCGCCCGTGCATTGAATACTGTTGCCATATCTGGTCGGGTGCCCCTGCTATTCTCCTCGGGCTTCTCGACTTGGCAGACCGCCTGCAGCCTCTCTCTCTCACTGGCTCGACGTGGCTTCCCTGTGTCTCTTCTATAAACTTTCGCGGCTTCTGCTCCGATAAACTTAGATCAATGGTGCCCACTAAGTACGAATTTGCCCGAAATACCAGATTAGAAACTAGATCCCACCCTTTTACAGTGAAACCGATAAAATGCAACCGCAACTTCTACTCCGGTAGTTTCTTTTCTCGCGCTTCCCGACTGTGGAATTCCAGGAGTTTAAATGTAAGGTCAATAGACACCTCCTAACACATTAACTCGCATCCATTCTTTTAAACACTCTTCCCATCTATCCAACCAGCAGCCTCCGTTTCCTTACCCATCTATCACCCTCCTTTTGACATTTCCTATATCTAACCACTCTTTCTCTTTACCTTCCCCTATGTGGCCCCATGCGCGAAAGTGGCAGTGGAATGCCTTGCTTGGGGTGAAATGATTAAAAAAAAGAAAACATAGCTAGCTAACTAGCTAGCTAGCTAGCTAGATAGATAGATAGATAGACAGACAGACAGACAGACAGACAGACATATTTGTCGATGTTTTTTAATAAAATGTATATTTTCTGCAATTTTCAAAGCTTTTTTAGCATTAGTTTATTCAACATGTACAGAAAATTAATGATTCGTATCGGTTGTGGAATTCTGAATTTATCTGATTCATCATAATAAATTCACTCGCTAAAAAAACAGGTTTTTCTTAGTTTGTATTCTCATATCTATTTATTAAGTTTTTTTTTAGCCTCATAATAAATCCAATGAAGAAATTATGCAAACCGTGTTGTATCTACGTGGAAGGATTGAACTCTGATTTTCTACAAATATTTTTATGGTGACTGCGTTGATGAGATTTGCTTTCCTTGTACCCCTTCCACGTGAATTAAAGCGTGCTACTAGACGTGCATTGTGGTGCAGTGGATATCGGCTCGGAACGAGATATCGGGGAGTCGAGTTCGAATTCCAGTTGAATTCCTTGCATTCACTTATGCGCAAATATCCTTTGGGAAAAGTATTAATCCGTCTCTTCTCTCCAGTTATGGGTTAAATAAGAGGACAGATTGAGTTCTATATCCTTGACTGGCAACCATTCTACTGCTGAGGTAATGGCAACTTACTGCTGGATAATCTTCTGCCCAGTCAGTCATGCCTATTTCAAGACATGATCGCCCAAGCGTGTATCACGTATGGCACTTAACTGACTGACTGATTACATTGGCATCAAGGTCCCACCCTTTCACCGTTGAAATATTTAAATGTAGCCGCCACTTCTACTAGAACAATTCTTTTCTTACACTTCCCTTTTCGTTTATTTGCTACCCTGATAGTTACGATCTCTCAAAAAATTTTAAATGCAATGTCAATTGCCATCTTCTATCTTCATGAATCACATTCATCTTTTATCCTTTCTTCAATACCCACTGTACCCAGTCTTTTCTCTCACCCTAACTGTTGCTCATTAGTGGCGGCCCTGACTTTGCTTGGGGCGTTATTATTGAAATAAAAAATAACTTAGTGTATTGGTTATCCTAATAACTCGATTATTGTACGCTTAAGTTTATATCACTTTCTTTGAAATTAAGTTCTCAACATCGGTATAGTAAAAACGAAGGGAATGACGATTTTTTACTTGGTTACTCTGCCGCTATTTGGAACACTAAAAATCCACTAATTTGGTTTAACTGTTCATGTCAAGGACTCATTATGTTACGTCAAAGAAGCCGAATTTCCTCCGTATTCCACTTGCAAGAGTAAACTTTTTCCCAACACCTTCGTTGTGCAGATATCTGTGTGAATGGTTCACTGAACTCTACTATCTTAAAATCTTCAAAAACAAATTCTTTTCTGCCCTCAATTTCTCCTCTTACATTTATATTACGCGTATCATTCTGTAATCGTCTGTTTTTCCCCGTTTATATTTTATGACCAGCCAACTGAAAATGCAAGCCAAGAATAAAAATGGGATTAGTTTTTATAATATCTACATGAATAATTATGTTGGGTTTACTTTATTAAAATTATAATACGTGTCCTGTCATTATAACATCAATTCTCACTGAGACAGCCAAACACTTGCTACAAACTCGACTTTATGGGAGAGACAAATAAGCTGGCTAATATTCAAAATCAAGTTATATTCTATGCAATCAACGCATTAGCTCCACACAAAGTAAACATGGCTGCGGTGTATCGTAGCTTGTGAAATTCCCTCGACCGTGGAGAAACTTTTAACTATGACTGATAATGATTATACAAAGCAGGTACACGCACCTGCAAATATTTAAGAAATATTTTCATGTAACAAGTTTTTATTTTATCACCAGCCAACTGGAAACGTAAAGCCAAGAATAAAAATGTGAATATTTTTTATAATATCTACATAAAATATCTATCTTGATTTTTTTCTTTTTAATCATTTCACCCCGAGCAAGGCGGAAATGCCACTGATGTGCAGGGGGCTACATAAATGTAAAAAGATTAATTAGAAAAGATTGAGTAGTACAAACTAGTTAGAAAGGAACAATAGAAAGCTGAGAAAGCAGGTGCGATGACAGATACATAGGTGGAGAGAAAGAGAAGGTTATACGGGGGAGGGGAGAGAGCTAGAGTCCAGTGGTTAGTAGATGAGTATTGACTTTGCATTTAAATTTCTGGAGGTTGTAGCCGTCAGGAAAGCAAGAATACGGGAGCGAGTTCCACAGGCGGGAAGTGCGAGAGAAGAAGCTGCAGGAGTAGAATTGTCGTCTGCATTTGGCTAACCTGACTGTGAATGGGTGGGACTCAGTTGCCAGTCTGGTTGCACGAGTAAACACCTGTTGAGGAGGCACCAGTGACTTAAGTTCGTCCGAGCAGAAGCCATGAAAGTATTTATAGAACAGACAAAGGGAGGCAACATTTCGACGATGGGAAAGTGGCTGCAGTCTAGCCGCCAGATCAGTACCTATCACATTAAAGACTCTCCTTTGGACCCTCTAGAGAACACTGAGGAGAACGGCAGGGGCACCTGACCATAAATGGCAGCAGTACTCCATGCACTGACGGATGGTTGTCTTGTATATATGCAGGATGGACTCAGGTGGAAAAAAACTTCCTGATCGACTTATGACCCAAATTTCTTAGCAGTAGATTTTGCTATGGATTCAATATACTGATTCCATTTGAGGTCTGAGGACAGGGTAAGTCCGACGAGGCGTAGTGTATTGCTCTCCGGGAGAATCGCTTGGTCCATGCGTATGGGAGGCAGGAGAGGTTGCCTGTAATGGTTGACAGACAACAGCTTAGTCTTAGATGAATTGAAGTTGACAAGCCACTTCTTGCCCCAATTCACCACAGAGTGTAGATCCCGTTCAACGTCAGCAGCGAGATTATGTCTGTCCGCCACGACAGGTTTCTTACTGGTGCGGGAGTACATTGTAGTGTCATCTGCGTAGATGCCTACTTGGGACTTGATCTCATCTGTGAGGTCGTTGGTGAAAATAAGGAAAAGCGAAGAGGCACGTCCATTCAGAACGACTTTCATTTTGCGGTTATTTAAGAAAGTTTGGATTAGGTCAAGCAGGCGACCGGTAATACCATAACCGCGTAGTTTGCAGAGGAGTTCAGAGTGCCAAACCCTGTCGAAAGCCTTGGCGATGTCCAGAGCAACCGCGCGAGCCTCATCAGACTCATCAAGGGCCTGTAGCATGTACTCCGTTACGGTTGTTAGCAAGTCGACCTGGCAAAGCGGCAACCATATTGCCTGTCAGAGAAGAGTTTGTGGGCGGTGAGATGATGAACTATTTCAGCATTGATTATAGCCTCGGATACTTTCCCGAATATTGGTAGAAGAATAACAAACATAAATGAAAAAAGTTTCTGCTTTTTTGTAGATTTAGTACACCGAATTTCATTCAGTAAAAGACAAGATTGGGGTCTGCGGTATCGGACAGTATTTGTTGAAATATGTTCTTGTTGCCAAGCTGAATGTGCATTGATGTGTAAAGTAATTAGTATTTCTCTACATTTTGTTCATTAATTCTTAATATTACTATTTTTCTATTAAGTAAATATATGAAATAAAATATATATTTTTAAAAAGATAAACAGCCTGACATGAATTTTTTATTAAAATAGCGGTCCATGATGGATTGACGACTACACAGCTTTAAAATATTTTGAACTCTTGTTTAAACTAAAAAAAAAATCTTTAAATTTTTACAGAATAGTTTTGAAATAGAACCAAGATATTACTGAATAGGTGTCAATTGTTTTGTTTTTACACCGTTTTAAATAATTAAACCCAAGTTTGGCAGGAAATAATAAGATATATATATATATATATATATATATATATATATATATATATATATATATACCCTCACAAAGCGAACGATGGGGACGGAATCCCAATCATAGTCTTAAAGAAATGTGCCCCTAAACTCTCCTCTGTCCTTTCTAAGCTCTACAACTTCTGCCTATCTGCTTCCTGCTTTCCTGCCTGTTGGAAATCTTTCTGTGTAGTTCCTATATTTAAAGACGCTGGAGAACCCTCGGACCCCGCAAATTACCGCCCTATCAGCCTTCTTCCGATCTTTGGCAAAGTGTTCGAAGACATTATCAACGCCTAGGTGGTTCAGCATCTCACAGCACACAGGCTCCTCTCGGACAGGCAGTATGGTTTCCGCTTCACCAGGTCTGCTGCTGATATGCTACCGACCATCACCGAGTATATATACCAGGCACTCGACAAGAATGGCGAAGCCCGAACCGTTGCCTTGGATATCTCTAAAACGTTCGACAGAGTTTGGCATGCTGGCCTTCTATGCAAACTGCGGAGCTATGGTGTAACTGGACATTTGTTTGAAGTAATCCAGTCATTCCTCTCTAACCGCACAATGAAGGTGGTATTAAACGGACATGCCTCCCAGAACTACCATACGAACGCAGGTGTCCATCAAGGCTCTATCCTAGGCCCTACGCTCTTTCTGATCTACATTAATGATCTCCCTGATACCATAAGATCCCAAGTAGGTATGTACGCCAATGACACCACAGTTTACTCTCGCCTCGATCAAAAATCTGGTGTGGGCGACAAAGGTAACCTTGCAGCCGAGCTTGAAAAGGACCTCCAATCCATAGTAGACTGGGGTAAGAAATGGCTCGTAACTTTTAATGCTTCTAAAACGAAGCTGCTATCAATTAACCATGATAGACAATCGCACCTACCTCCCATTAGCGTGTACCAGGCCGGCTTCCCAGAGAGTAAAACACTACGCCTCCTTGGTCTCACACTCTCAACGGACCTCAAGTGGAATGACTATATCGGATCCATTGCTAAATCCGCTGCTATGAAAGAACTGTTTGTGGGCGGTGAGATGATGAACTATTTCAGCATTGATTATAGCTTCGAATACTTTCCCGAATATCGGTAGAAAACTGATAGGGCGGTAGTTGGATGGGTCCGAGGCTTCACCACAATTCTTAAAAAACAGGAACGACTGAAGAGAACTTTCAGCATGCAGGAAAGCAGGAAGCAGAAAGGCAGTAGTTAAATAGTTTAGAGAGGATAGGGGAAAGTTCAGGAGCACACCTCTTAAGGACTATCACCGGGATTCCATCGTCTCCACACGCCTTATGGGGGTCGAGTTTTGAAATTACTCTGGATACTACTGTCGGGTTAATATATACGTTTGGCATCATTTAGGGTTCTCTGGCACTCATTGCGAGCAGATATGAACAGGCCTTATTGTGATCAGTTGACTCTCTCCGGAATAGACGGAAGTAATGTTTCCTGTGGGCAATGGCGCCTGAGCAGGCCGGAGTGCTTGGGAAGCGAGTGGGGAAGTCCACCCCTTGCGTAAGGGATAGGGAAATAGCGAAGTTCATGGCGTGAATGCCCGCTGGATCAGTAACGGCGTTTTCAAGCCACTCAGAGTGATGGGTATTGAGGTCTCCAAATACAAATATGTGGGCGAATGGGTGATATGAAATAACCTTATCTATGTCGTCAGCAATGCTATCTAGTAGGGAACCACATTCGAATCTTAGACGTTATAAACATATGAAAGTAAATATCCGATATCACTTGGTGATTTAATGACAAAAAAGCAAATATCTACGGTAGGTGTTTTCTGCATGACAACAAAACAAAGACAACAATCTTTTGTTTGTTTTTAAAGACCCCAGTACCGATTTTGTTTTGAAAAAAAAGAAGTTAATGCTATTTATAAAATTACTGGATTATGATTCTAAAAACAAAATCCAGTCTCATTCGAGACAAAATTTACTGTCTTCATTGGTTTGAAAGACGTAAATTAGAGATATTTCACCACTTTTTCATTTAATTATTAGGTTGTCCCAAAAGTTCGTAAACACTTGCAAAAAATTGAAAATTTACTCGCAAAAACAAGAAAAATTATTGCTCAAAATAAAGACCATCATTTTCTAAGACTTTCTGCCATCCATCTGCAAGCTTTCGGTCAAAGTACCATTCACCCGGCTTCGAATCAAAGAATTCTTGACACACTTCCTCGACCTCATCAAACGAGTCGAATCAACAGCCCTTCAGAAAGTGTTTCATTGAGCGGAAAAGGACGTAGTCTGATGGAGCACAGTCAAGCCGTGCCTTGGCATTGTCTTGCTGCATGAAAGCGCGCTTTCGGTTGATTAGAGCCAGGTACTTTTGCTTCAACTTTTCGTAGAACCGGTCGAGTTGCTAACAGTAACGTTCGACACTGATGTCCCGACCATTCGGAACCAACTCAAAATGCACGATTCCTTCAAAGTACCACCAAACGCACAACATGACGTTCTTGTCGAATCGATCTTATTTTGGAACCGACGGTGTCTCTTGCCGTTTCTGAACCCATCGCTTGTCTCGATTGTGCTGGACCAGATAGACCCATTTCGCAAGTGCTTACGAACTTTTGGGACAACCTAATATTCAAATGAATTCATAAATATGTAGTTTATACTTTCCCGCAAATGCGCACGTCTAAGGCTGATTGATGATTTTAAAAAGTATTAAGAAATTAATTTAAATCAGTGTATTTATTATAGTAAATAATTATATATATGTATACAATTACAAATACTCTATTAATATTTAGATGGTTATTCAGATCACAGAAAAAAGTGAGTGAATGGAAAAAAATAAGCTTGAAAATAAAAATAGAAGGAAAATTGTTATCTCAGTACATGTTGATTGATAATAATTGCACAGGTGTTAATGGTACAGGTATGAAACAAGTAAAAAAAAATAAGAAAAATGGCACAAGGGTGAAATAGATTCTTTAAAGAGCTTAAAGTTAAATGAAAAACATTTGCATAAAGATAGTATACTCGAATGTTGCCCTACTACAAACCCATCTCTGAAGACCTATTATGAAATAAAGGAACTGAGAGGTTTGGCTTCAAAGGATACAAGACAGATTATAAGCTTAACTATTATCAGATTGAATTTTTTCCTATCGGTACCCTTTTACCTGTGCCATTTTTTCATAAATTATTCCATACATATAAGATGGAACAAAGTAAACAAAGTAAAAACTTGTTTCAATCTAACATGTTTCCCTTTTATTAAAAAATATTCTAAGATTGAGTTAGAATTTAAAATGAAAAACTTTTTCAAAATGAAAATATACTCGAATGTTGTGATATGGGCTGATTCATATTGGTCAAACATGTGTCACGTGTATTAAAGCAATAAATAATTCGTCTGTATGCGTGTGGAATAATTTCTACGCGTATATAGAATCGTTTATCTGTATAAATGTTCGTGTGCGATTAATACGCGTGTTAAGTGAATTAAAACGGTAGAAAATTTTAAAGAATATATGTGTAAGAAATTTTGTAGATAATAAATTAATGGAAGTGTGTATATGTTGGTCGGTAAAGTTAAAAAGAAAAAAATGCGATCGGAATCTTTCATGCTACATAAAAGTTAGAAGGCATTATTTCATTATTTTTAGGCATTATATTATTAAATTTGATGTGTTATTTAGAACAGTATTTTTATTAAAATATTATATGTGTATATATATATATATATATATATATATATATATATATATATATAATATGAATTTAGTGTATCGAGGCAGCAAATAATTTTGTAAACATATACTGTTAAATATAACAGGAAATGAATATCTATTATGTTTAAAAAAGAGCCGTTTTAAAAATAGTATTTTGGCGTTAATTTCAAGTGAAAATAGAGAGAAAAATGTCTGGTAGTAATAATAAACCTACTGCACATATTGATTTTGCTACAACTATGCTTTCCTGTATACTTCAGATTTTGTCATAACACAATAATAATTCCATCTATCATTTTTTATAATCCATAACCTTATATCAATGTTCTCTTTAGGTTTTTTAACATTTCGGTATCTTCAGGCATGTTATATCAACTGATATTTATTTGTGATATGAAGTTACCGACGGGTTTGAAACCAAGTTTGCGTAATCGACTGGCTTCCAAATAAAAATATTTAAATGCTCTACATTATATGACTATTGAGCACTTTTTAATACAACTCTATACTAGTCTAATTTAATTCTGACCAATAAAGGCTTAATAATTATATATATATATATATATATATAATATAAATTTATATATATATATATATATATATATATATATTCTTCTCCGACAATATTAATATTATGTCTTCTTATAAAAATTCACTCTGTATATGGCTCAAGAGCCACTCATTTTGTATGATCACAGAGGAAGGTTTTGGTAATTAAACTCACGGGATATGAAAAATAGATAAAGAATAATCCTCGAATTGATGAGAATAAGATTGTAGCGTTCAGGGAAATATTTACGCAGGATTTTATTTTACAAAGTATCATTTCTTGAGATAAAAAAACTTGTCAGCGATTTTTTTTTTATATTTGTAATATGTAGGATATGAAGCTGATTTGACACAACCCGGAAGTCGTTTAATGCTGTAAAGCTCTGAATTGGTGAGAGTGTCATTAGGCTGATCACATCACTGCTTAACAACGGAATGTGCTTTGCGCCCCCCTACACGCAGAATGCAACTTGCGCCCCACCCCCAAATATACTGAACCCACAATAAATGGTCCTTTAAAAAAATAACATACTCTCGGAATACAGGTATTTGGTGATCACGAAAAAAAGGAAGAAATCACTGAATTCGCGTTTTGAAGTTAGACATTACGAACGTTTTCACAACTTTTAACTACTTTATATGTAGGTTGAAACAGATATCTATAATCTATTTCTCTGTCAAGCTCATTTTTAAAAAAATTTCAAATGATTTGCGGCCTCCTTGTGGCCAGAAGATTCAGATTATATATATATATATATATATATATATATATATATATGTGTGTGTGTGTGTGTGTGTGTGTGTGTGTGTGTGTGTGTGTATGTAAGAGAGAGCGAGACGGGTTGATAGATGTCTATTTCAACATACAAGTATGATAATTATTTTGTTGATTTTTTTTTTCATTACAATAGATCTGAGGAGTTAAGGAGCCTTGAGGCTTCCTAGAGCCTTGCAGCCTCTAGCGAACTTGCCCACCCCCGAAATTGCGAGGTTTGCGGAGACACTAAGCACGGCCCTGTCACTGCATATCACTGCTTGATGCAAGTATTCTCAGCATTATCTTTAAATATTCTTGACACACATCTATGAAATTAAGGTATAAAAATTTTAGTTTTTGAACAACACAGATTAACGAAAGATGTTCATTATTTTATTTGTTTATAATGACATTGGTTTTCAATAAAACAACATTCTTCATAATAAGTTTAATTGATTTTTATGTTTGATTTCGAATATATTATTTTGTATTGTTTTATTATATCCAAGTTTAAATACTACAAATGCAAAATTATGAATTAGTGCAACTAAAGAATGCATCACATCTTAACAGTTGCTATAGAAGCAGTGATAGATTTACAAAATGCTTCTAAAATTGCGTGAGTGAGAAAGTAACATTATGTTAACATTAAATGTGGTCGCACGTCGTGGATTAAATAAAAAACAGTGAAAAACTTTTAATATTCGAATACATGTTGAAATACCTGTACTCCAATAAAATAAAATTTATTCAATGCATGCGATTTCTGGCTTAGAAAAATGCACAAAGTAATTTGGTAATATATGTTTGTGATCTTCAAAATCGTCACTTTCGTCACTTTCGTCCGAATCTTCCATTTTCATTATTACATTTTCTGTTTCGAAATGTTCATCATTGTTTTCATCAGCTGATGTTGCAGTACAACAGATGTCCAGAATTCTCCATCTCTGAACAAAATCATCAACAATCTTCAGAAAATTATTTTTGAAATTTAAGGACTCCGTATTTATTTCCTCCTCGTTACGATGAATTTCAATGATGTGCTCGATGAAGAAAGGCAGGAATCCTCCTGCCAGCGTGGCTAACATTTGATTTGTTGATGAGATGCTGTAGATTTCACCAAATGTCAAAACAACAATAGTGACGAAAATCAGAAAAAGAAAAATTAAAAAGAAGTTTAGGAAAGCCTTTAAGAAATTCTTGGCTAGAGAACCAGGCAAATGTGGAATTGGCATTTCACATGCCTGATAAAAAAACTGAGACGGTATAAGGGGCCTCTCATTAGAATCTATAAACAAAAGCAAGGAATTTACCCGACAAAATACTCCATTGATTTTGCTAAATTTGAAACGATCGAAATGACCCTTAGAAATAAAATGGGCTGTGTCTGCGCTAGTATTAGGTTCATTGTCTCCACCCAACTTAACGACTTCATCAATAATCATGTTACTGAAATTCAAGTAGGTGTGTTTCACTTTACTCATTGATCTGATGAAATAGACAATAATCAAAAAGCCGAAAGAGAAAAATGGTAAAACTAACTCAGAATGTAAGATTAAACCAATTAGTGTAAACGAAATAATTTCGATAATATAACCGATACATTCTGTGAGCAAAATTGCAATAGCCAAGAGTGTGAAGAGACAGAGTAATACCAATAGAATTTGAAAATAACGATGCAAACAAGATTTCGAACGGCTTTCTTTACTGATGATTTTATGACCAGGATATAAGGTTTCTATGTTTATTTGACGTTTGAGCTGATCCATTTGACGGGAAATGTGATCAAAGCAGCCTGTTTTTTTCGCTTTGATAACAGAGTCAGGCAAGAAAAACCAAAGCATGTGCACTAGAAAACGGAAACAAAGGTTCACTGACGGAATATAATAGAAGCAAATCGTAAGGCAGATGAATGGGATGGCAAATATCCAGTAAAATGGTGCGACGAAAATTCCAACGACCCCGAGGATCGTAAATGGCCCAAGAAATAGCCGAACTACCCAGTTGAATACTTGAAAGGTCCATCCCAGATGCATATCGCGGATACACTGCTTGATCACAATTGCTATTTTGCGGGTCACTTTTTGCACAAAAGTCCCGAAAATAAAAAGATCGACGCTGTATATTATATACATGCTTAAAAATAACCAATGCATTGGAGATATATAGCCAAGAAGGTAACCTTCGAATGACAAACGGACACCTAGATAAGCCGCTGCCAACTGCTGGTTCATAAAACTTGTTCTCTCATAAAAATGATAAATTAAAATTCGGATAATCCATGGTAAAGGCATTAAAAGGAAGACTACAAGCTTCATGAAAGCCTGGCAGCAGTGAAACCATGAGAGTACGGAGGTTGGTCGACAACATTTTGATTGTATTCGACGGGGGCAGAGAGGACTAGAGCAGCATAAGTAGAAACCATGAGAATTGCGAATTTCACAATAGTACAGATTATTGACGATTGTACTAAACAAACCGGTAGGTAGAAAACTGCTGGATACAAGTCGATTTTCTTCAGCACCTAAATAAATTTCATTCACATCTAAATTGTATTCAACTTCTGTTGTGAGGTGTCTAGGTTTAAATTTTTTGCATTTCGTGAAATAAGATATCGGTATGCAGATATCCCATTTTTCATTTCCAATGACTTGCTTATTTTTCGATACTTTAACTTTTATCGATAATTTTTCTTTTGTCCGCAAAACGAAGGCCTTTTCGCGATATTTCAGTTGATATAGTCTCTTGGGTATTATTAACGGGCAAAATAGTATAGCAAGAATCTTTATAAATCGAATAAAAATTTGTAAAGTAAATGACCACTTGTCAGGCATCAAATACAAACAGGTACCATTATGTCTTTTCTCGTAACAAATTGACAAGAATTCAGCGGCACCATCAACATTCTTCATAACCGAAGTACAAACTTTATTGCTTAAAGTTTCTTCTTCTTCTTTCTTTTCTTTTACGTAAATCTGAAGAAGTTCTTTCACCAGAAATAAATACGCGCGCAATGACAGTTTCTTCAAACAGCCGGCCGGTTGCTCACGCATTTTGATAGATAAATTTTCAGTCTTTAATTTTAGTGTTGTTAAAGAGAGGACTTCATAGTTAGGTTTCAGATTAATGAGTTTTTGCCCGAGGCGGCTGGTGGTAATATACCACTCAAAAGGTGTATAGAAATGTACATTTAATTTATTAGTATCGTTATAAGATTTTTTCTGTTTGGAACGAATTACATTCTTAGTTTTCTCAGGAAATTCCAATGATAACTTTAAGAGTTTGTAGTCTTCATTACTAGCAGAATTTGCGAGTTCTTTACGTACCTCTTCGTCAGGAATGATGATTTGACAATCAGAGACAATGATATCATTCAGGGAATCTTGTTTTGTACAACTAAAGTTTTTGGCTTTTGTAAAAGAGTCAAGAAAGAACGCAAAGAATACATAGATTAAAAAGTTGGCCATAGCAAAAAACTTTTTTCAAATCTGGCAAAATCAGTCTTTGATTGATTCGGGAACTGTGTTTATACCTGAAAATAAATAAGAAAATATGTATTATAAATTACAAGAAATATTTGTTGCAATTACATTAATATATTTGTAAAAATATACTCAGTTACGATCTGAGATTAAAGACAGGATGGTTAAGTAAAAAAAAAAGACAAGAGGAAAACTGTATTCAACTCGCCTACGCGTTTCGTTCTGTGATGGATTTTATTATGGATATTGTCAGATCTAAAAAAAAAAAAGAAAAAAAGCGAAATCATAGTAATGAACAAGCAGGTATATACAAAATAAATTGCCAAAATGCTCCTAAATGTACATTGAAGAAACAAGTAGAAATCTAAAAAAAACGTATACATATCTGAGCTAATAATCTAACGAATGCATTAGTGATTCAGAGAAATAAATTCGACCATAATTTCGATTTAAAAAATGCCACACTAATAAAAAGAGTGAGTAAATTATTCAGAAGGAAAATTCTCGAGAGAGCCGCCATCCAATACTACCAAAATATCAATTTGCGCTTCGGTTGATACTGAAACAGATATAATTAAAATTTCAAGGAAAACGGTAGAATTCCTTTTATTTTAACAACTCGTGACATGAACTATATATACATGAACGTATTCTAAAACTAAAATATTCTGTTAATTTTTTTAATGATTTGTGAGCGTTTTTTATAGTTTCCAACACTGTTTGTTTATGAAACAACCGACACGTATGATATGAATATCCTGCCATTGTTAACCGGAACACTTCTCAGTTAAGTAACTACAATTTAAGGGTTGAAAACGTACTAGTCACTAAATGTACACGAATGAAAATAGTAGCCTTGTCTACATAGCAACATATCTCAATCTACTGTCAGTCAATTAAGTGCCATACGTGATACACGTTTTGGGCAATCATGTCTCAAAAGAGACATAAATGAGCAGAAGATTATCCCGCAGTAGGTTGCCATTGCTTTCTGTGTTAGACTGGTTGCCAGCCAGGCTATAGAACCCAATCTGTTCTATTATTTAACTCATAATTTGAAGGAAAGACACGGATTAATACATTTTGCCACGGGTATTTGTGCGTAAGTGAACGCAAGGAATTCAACTGGTATTCGAACTCGGCACTCTTTTTGTTGTTCCGAGTCGATATCCACTGCACCACAACGCACATCGCAATCTACTGTAAACTTCCTTTAAATTAATAACTACAAAACAAAGGATTTACGCACATACATTCATGCAGACATTTGTCTTTTTTATGGTGTCATGTATTTGCCACCAAATTTTTAAAAGTAATGTATATACACCGTGTATATATATATATATATATTTATATATATATATATATATATATATATATATATAAGCAAACGAACATTTTGTGATTAAAAAATCGAACATTTTGTAATTTAAAAACGAATGGTTCGGAGCAAACGAACATTTTGTGATTAAAAAAAATTAACAGTTTTAGTCTTACATATTAAAAAAATTAAATCTTGTACAAAATTATTTGTCAAAATATATTTACATTATACATATATTTTTATATATAATTTTCATATATTAATAATGTGTTGCTTCCGAGATTTGAATTTGAATATCGATCGCTAGAGAACATAGTCGAAAAGGTATAACGGTATACATCGAAGCGTTACTTCTTTTATATGTGACTTTACTAAAATATTATTATTAATATATTATAATAATTCATAACAGTACAGAGGGTAATATCTGAGATTGTATATTTAACATCTGTTAATCTTCTATAATAGAAATTTTGTTGTAATGAATAACGATCGCGAATGCGAAATCAGGAAACAGTGTTCGAAGTCCAGTCGAGTTTATTGCATTATATTCACTTACACGCAAATTCTCTTGGGAAAGGTATGATACCATTTCTTTTCTATCCGGTTATTGGTTGAATAATAGAACAGATTGAGTTCTATAGACTTGGATGACACTCAATCTACTAAAGAATGAATTAATAACCTACTGCAGGGAAAAGCTCTCTTCCAACATTACTTGAGAGTAATACTGGATTACTTAGTTTAACTTTTAACTCGACTCTAAGATTTTTGTCCATCTCTGTTGTAACCAGGTATTGAACTCACAATTCTTTGGGTCAATTCACTGGATCCACCTATGCTTTTTTTTTCTGGGCCATGAGTCTTTGATGACAAAAGCTTTGTTTGAACAACCAGAATTACTAAAAGAACGAGAGCAATCTACCACAGTAATCTAAATAAAGGATTCAGTTCAAAATTCTAACCACCTGAAGAAAGTCGGTGGGTACATCAGCCGAAACATCTAGAATATATTTTTTTATAATCATATCGCCCCAAACTGTTTTACAGGTGGATATGTAGGAGGAAAGTTATGAGAAAGAGTGGCAGGTTATAGGGGGTGTCAGGAAGTGAGTAAGAGAAGGATGAGAATACTGATGAGAGTGGAGTGGACAGAGAAAAGAGAGGATGCAGGTTAGTGAGATAGCAAATGACTATTGACTTTACATTTAAATTCTTGGAGATTATATCTATCTATCTATCTATCTATCTATCTATCTATCTTTTCTTTTCTTTTCTTTTATAACAATCATATTGTCCAAAGCAAGGCATTTTACTGCCACTATGTTGCAGGGGGTTACATAAGAGGAAAGTTATGAGAAAGAGTGACAGATTATAGGGGGTGTCAGGAAGTGGGTAAGAGAAGAATGAGAATACTGATGAGAGTGGAGTGGACGGAGAAAGGAGCATGAGAGGGAAAATGCTGATTAGTGAGACAGATGACTATTGAATTTACATTTAAATTGTTGGAGATTGTAGCTGTCGGGGAAGCAAGTAAATGGAAGGGAATTCCACAGGCGAGAGGTGCGAGAAAAGAAAATACTGGAGTAGAATTTGCGTTTACATTTTATTGGTTTCACAGTAAAAGGGTGGGACCTAGTTGCTAATCTTGTGGCTTGAGTAAATTCATATATAGGGGGCACCAGTGAGCTAAGTTGATCGGAGCAGATGCAGTGAAAGTATTTGTAGAAGAGACACAGGGGAGCCACATTGCACCAGTGAGAAAGTGACTGTATCTGAGCTACCAAGTCAGGATCTATCACATTACAGATTCCCCGCTGGATGTTGTCAAGGACAACAAAGATGTGGACAACAGTTTGAAAAATCTAAACAATAGCATTACGTCTTCTCAAAAATATAGGCAACTATTTAAGAATTTAATATATAATTTTCGCTTTTCGGCAACGCCATATTCTCGGAATATCTACTCCATGCAGTAATAACAAAATGGCTTTCTTACCACCTTAGCCAAGATAATAAATGGTCGTACTGACTGATTTGTACGCTGGAATAAATTGAGCGGTCAACTCCAAAATTATTTTCCCAGGTACACTATCGAAGACGACCATCGACAAAACGCCTTACACCTCACTTTAAAAGCAGACAATAAGATATTTTCTCGAACGAACAACTTCAACCAATATCCGAAACAACACATTTGTCAAACATGTTAAAGAGTTTAAACACTATTTTAATCCTCAACAAAACATATATCAACTTTTGCAAATTAAACTATCAACAATTTCAGCAATGATTCATGTAGTTAGCATCAGTCTGTAACTTATAAGAGCCAAACAATGGAACAATCCCATCACCAGGAACCATAATTTAATAAAAAAAATACCACACACAGCAAACGATGTGAGAACTATTAATACAGAACCAACATTCAATACCTCACTAAATCAACCGTCGACGCGCTCAACTTATTGCACACAATAGCATCTAAAATGATCTGGGAAAGACATCAACCTCAAAAACTTCAAGTTCGGCGGCTTATCTAAGTACTATCTGAATCAGATAATTTAAAAAGAAATTTTTAAAAAAATGTCACAATTGGTTGCTGTGACCGAGGATCGACCCTGAATAACCACCGAACGAGTTGAAAACCTGGCAGAGTTCGGCGGAAGAAACAAGTACCAAGTAAGACACTTTTTTGGTTCACCCTATAATTCTGATGGCTGCTGAGTTCCTGTGGATTGATTTCCTTCTTGTTTCTCATTGATTGCTGGTTGTACTGTTTCAATGTCTAATCACGGGGAGGAAGAGTGAATGGCAGTGTCGAAGATAGACGATAGAGAACACAGACCGTCCGAGGACTTGTGGAGTCTGTGGTGTGGAGCCAAGGGTGCCCAGCCCTGGGGAAGAGGCGAAAGTGTTAAAAATTTGGTTAGCGGCCGTAGATAAAAGTCAACTAGTCTACGGGCTGGCTGAGAGAAAGACGGTATGTGTGGAAAGTGAATGGAAAGGGGAGAATGAGATACCCCTCTCCCAACTCCGAGAAAAATGGAGGAATGAAAGTGTATTGGACTGCCATTCGAAAGAGAATGAGGAGGTCCAGAGACCACAGTTCAAAGAACAATCGGCAGTAGCACTGGCCAAAGAGAGCCAGGGGGTGTGGGTTCTATGAGAGCTCCGAAGACCCGGAAAGTGATTATTCCCATGGAGGCATTGTGGGTGAAGGGCCCCACTCGGAGAATAGAAGTCGGGGGATCCCAATGAGAGACCGCTGCTGCCAGCACCCATGTTTGGGTGGGCAGAGAGAGAGAGAGAGAGAGAGAGATAGAGAGAGAGGGCCTAAAGAGGGTAGATCTCTATTTCTGTTGTGGGGGTTGGACGCGATGTGGTTGTTGAATTAGATAAAACAGAAAGACTTGTAAAAGCCTGAAATAAGGTGAGGAATGGCGGGGTGAATGCCAGTAGGAAGTTGTTAGAAATTAGGGTTGGATACCCTGTGTACTACGAAATTCACTGAAAAAAAGTAAGTCTGGACAAGAGAAATTGGTCCAGTGTCATATAAAATTAGCTGAGGTTGCTAATGAAGAAATAATTAAAAAGAGCCTGAATAGGGTGAGGAAAGGATTATGAAAAAAAGATAAAAGTGGATGAAACAGCAACACGTTGCAGTAGACCCAATGGCAGAATAGAGGGAGAAACTACGAAGAAGTCCTAGTATAGAAGTCGAAACTCCGTAGAATAGAAACCGAATCAAGTAAATGAAAATAGCAAGAATATAGATGGGCGTGGTTGAATAGGACCTGCGTGACGAAAAGCCGTGTCTTGGTGGGCGAACGACCGCCGCTGCGGCAGACTGGCCAGTTGTCAGTAGGGGCGGGGAGTGAAACACTAGGTCAAAGGTCACCCTATTGTCATTTATTAGCGAGAAGAGAATTGAAGGTTAGAAGGGAAGTGAAAGTTGAAAAGATAATACGAGACAATAATTAAGTGAGAAATTAACTGGGATAAGAGGAATTTGGACAATTCTACAGGAATACGGAATCCGATAGCAAAGAATATACGCAAAATTACGTTAAAGCATGACATGATCTGGGTGGATGTTAAGGAAATATTCTAAAAAATATTCTAATAAATCAGCAGTGTTAAGTAATTTAATATTCATTACTGTAGTAGTAGCAGCAATATGGAAATGTTAAACGGGAATCGATTTGGGAAAATTTTAGCAGGTTACACTGAAAAAAAAAACGGAGTTACCATACAGTGTCTACTTTCCTGAGGAACCAACCCCAGCGGAGCGAGGCGGAGAAGAACAGTGTCCAAGATAGACAAGTCATGATGAAAAAAAAAAAAAAAAAAAACTTCCATTCACGCACACACACACACACATACACACACACACACACACACACATATATTTTTTAAATTCTTTTTCAGGTTGACTGTAGAGATTTTTTCTTGAACTTTGAAAATAAGAAACTTTTTCTAGTTGTCTGCAGAAACTATTTAATAAAGGATTTTCATTGAATTTGTATGGTTAGGTAATAAAATGTGTTATTGAAATTGCATGGTTAGGTTGATTAAAATATTAATGGAACCAAAGATGGAACATGAACCAAAGGAGAAAAATGGACTTTCCCAATTGCTTGAAGAAAGTTTTTTTTTATTAAAAAAACTTTTTCTTTGTTGAATTTGCATGGCTGAAAAGAAAAGAAATGAAAAAAAGAAAAAAGAGAAAAAGAGAATCTTGTAAATTGTGTGTTGAAATGGTGTCTTGGATATATAATGTCATTTTTATGCTTAAAATGACAGGGTGTGTGGGGGAGGTGTATGACACTATTTCCCGATGATATATTTTTTTCTTTGGTTAAATACAGCGAAGAGAGAGAAATTAATATTAGTGGTATTATTAGTCGTGCTTTATTGTAATTCGCAATGCGAGCTTATGTAAAAAAAATATTTTTAATACTATCGTGTACATGTAAAATCCGGGGAATAGATAAATTAGCTGACAATTTGAAAAAGAGGAAAAGAAATATAGTTTTCTTTCTTTTTCATATACGAAACGGATTATTTGGGGCCAGGTGGAAATTTGACAAAATGGTTTCAGTCATAACAAAATGTCAGGATTCACTTGATGAGGTCAGATAGGGTTAAATCCTCAACAGTTGTTTCTGGGAATTGAAAAATCTGAAGATGATGTAATCGAAAGAAAGAATACAGAAAGACATTACGTCATGTGAACCGTTGATATTTCATTCGTCGAGCCATGGGTGGAAAATAATCTCATTGGTCAAAAGCGTTGAGTCGGCTAAATCCCCCGAGAGGATTGGGGATGGTTATAAAAATCCGGACTCAGCGAGAAAAATCAGTTGAGTTGGGAGGAAGCTTTCAGGCGACAAGGATAAACCAACCCCCACACGGCCGCCGTCACGTCGCCGCCAATAGCAGCCTTTGATTCGGTAAATTCCGTTAAGTACCAGGAAGGACCCGAAAGAACTTTGTTGTTTTAAAAGTTGTACAGAGACTTGACAGCTCTTGTTATAGAAAATATGCGAAAAGATTTTTAAAATAAATTGAAAAGCTCTGATATTTTTAACGAAACTTGTAAAAGACACTTGTTTTTTTTGTTTTGTTTTTTTTATCATTTCACCCCGAGCAAGGCGGAAACGCCACTGATGTGCAGGGGGCTACATAAATGTAAAAAGATTAATTAGAAAAGAGTGAGGAGTACAACCTAGTTAGAAAGGAACAATAGAAAGCTGAGAAAGCAGGTGCGATGACAGATACATAGGTGGAGAGAAAGGGAAGGTTATACAGGGGAGGGGAGAGAGCTAGAGGCCAGTGGTTAGTTGATGAGTATTAACTTTGCATTTAAATTTCTGGAGGTTGTAGCCGTCAGGAAAGCAAGAATATGGGAGCGAGTTCCACAGGCGGTAAGTGCGTGAGAAGAAGCTGCAGGAGTAGAATTGTCGTCTGCATTTGACTAACCTGACTGTGAATGAGTGGGACCCAGTTGCCAGTCTGGTTGCACGAGTAAACACCTGTTGAGGAGGCATCAGTGACTTAAGTTCGTCTGAGCAGAAGCCATGAAAGTATTTATAGAACAGACAAAGGGAGGCCACATTTCGACGATGGGGAAGTGGCTGCAGTCGAGCCGCCAGATTTAAAAATTGAAAGCTCGGATATTTTTAAGCGAATCCTCTCTCCGTTGTAAACTGGCGTTCCGACAATTCTACTTACCGCGTTTGTAATTAATAATTTTTTTATTATAAAGACTTTATTCGCAACTTTCCCGGCGTCTTCGATCTTATTCATTTTTTTAATTTTTTGGGGTGCCGTGTTTATTTTTGACCACAAGTGTACACATATGTCCACTTTGAATCTGGTACGGCTACTGGAATTGCACAACGCGACTTTCTGAGATCAAATCACAACGTGAGAAGTGGTCCGTTGTTGCAATAGACGTCTTGAGGACCAGATCATCACGACCATCAACAGCGGACCGAAACCGTCGACATAACTGGTACCGTTTCGACATCATCGCAGCAGGATCCGTTCCCGAACCAGCGAGCGACTGTCATAACTATCCAGCCTGGTGGCAGTGTCACAAATAAAAATAAGTATCTTGCCAACAGAATATTAAAATTCAACGAAAATTAGAAATTTAATCTAAGCAAATGCCTGGAGCATACACCTTTAGGGAACATACGCTGTAGTGCGAGATTTGGTTGCAGCTCCAAAGAAAACATCGAGAGCTGAAGATCATCCAAGGAGCTTAGAGACATATTCCAAAGAAATCAGTAGAGAAATTAAAGAGTAACTAATAAAGCTCCTTCGTTTTCCTTTTTATTTCATGTAGCTTCGCCCCTGGGTTTTCAGAAGAACTCTTAATACACTGCAGTAAACGTGTAACAGTTTAATTTCTTTTTTGGTCTTTCGCCATAATGTCACATTTATTCTGATTATCAAACAATTGCTTTTTTATGAAATTCTGATTAATTTACATCTAAAAGCACTTGTAAAAATCTAATAATTTATATAATTACGCATTAAACTTCTTCTGATCATAATGGTACGTTGTATATAATATATTCATATGAGAACTCATGTTCAAACAATCTAATATGGCAGAATTAAAAGTTAATCAATTAAATCCTGGACCCCTGATGAATACGGATCTCTGACCCTGGATTCTTATAGCCCATGAATCTGGGTGTTATACAAACATTGAAGTTGAACAAAAGCATCCACTTCAAAGTGAGAGAGAGAAAGAAGACGAAATCGGACGAAAAACTACCCAGACAAAGAAAGTTTGGAAAAAGTAGACAGGAACGAGCCATTGACCAAACAGGAGTCAATCTACCCTTCTTTCGACGGTAAGAAAAAGAAAAGTAGTTTCTTACAGGTAAACGCAGAAGCTTACTTACATATTCCACTAGAGCTCTACCATTTCCCTCTAACAATCCCCCTCAAAAGGTCGTTTTAAATAGGATGTATTTAAATAATGATAGGCATGCCTCTATTCAAATTAACTTCGGTCGACTTAAGTGTTCAGGAACTTTCGCGATGTCTCTGGGGTCATTAAATTAATAAGAAGCTCCAGCGGCATGTTGGACGTCTGAGATTTCATCTATGTCACCAAAAATATTTTCTTAAGATTAAGAGTGTTCAGGTTGAATTTACGGAATTGAAGAAAAAATAGCGAAATCACTGTTCTCAAGGAGCATCTGTACTTCTTCATCTTAAAGTAAATGACGTCGACGAAATTTTCAATGACGGTCATATTTCGTTCATGAGATATTGAAGCTTTGTAAAAACCGTCGGGTTCCTGACTTCCGTAGATTTCCTTTCAATCATTGCTTAGGAGCTGAAAAATGGTTATAAATTTGGCATTTTAAAATGCGAGTGGCTTTAAGGATTTCGGTAAAGCTGTCCGCCTGCTTTGTAACCTCTTTTGCTTTGATGTGGCTGCTGTCCAGAGAACTCGCGTTGTTTGCGACGTCGATGCTCGTGTGTTGTCTAGTGGTTGTCTAGCAATTTTTTGTTTATTAAACTTACGGGAACTAGCAGTTTTCTTGCTGGTTAACCATACCCTTGATGTTAGGGTGGATTTTGTCCATGTCGATGCTGCGGAGGATATTGAATCATCCAAGACGGAGCAATGTTCACTCTTCCATCATTTGGGGCCGTTCCTGCTGGATCTGCTGCATCATCATAAAGGATATAAAAATTATGACGAAGCACTGATCAATTTGAATCAGTCCAAGGCATTCAAAATGGCCGCTCAGCGATACTTCGAGGTAATTCTGCAATCCGACAGATTTCAATCCGACTTTTGCAAATGGATCAGCTTGCTGTATTGTTTCCCTAGTGCAACATTTGAAAAGAAAGTGGTCGAGCTCTTTTTGGGAAATCACAGTTGGTTTTTCAGTGTTATCTGCTATCGACCCTACTTTGGCGTTGAAGACTCTTTTTGCCGGCTGAGGGAAAAGGCATACAATCCTTCTTAGCAGAGAATCGGAATCCCTGGTGGGACTCAAGTCAGAGGTTCCGCGCATACTGATGACGTATTCATTTTTCATATCGTACCGCAGCCATATTTAGGTGGTGCATAAAGCTCTTGAACGGTATGAGAAGATTACGTTGGCCATGATTAACCGAAACAGGTTTTCCGGTTTTTGGTTAGGTGCTTTCTCAGGCGTTGCCTTTCCAGATGACTTCATTTGGACTGACGATCTCATCCGCATTCTTGGAAGGTGGTTGGAACCGGATCTTCAGCTGGAAAAGAACTTGGTTGCAAAAGTAAGAGTGTCTGTGAGGACTTAAATCTGAAAGCAGTTGTCCTTAAAATGTCAATGTATGATGACGTGCATCTTCCTCCTAATCGAGTGTCAGTACTTCCTCACCGCAAGGAGAGTTTGAAGGTAATCGAGCGCTTACTCGTCTCTATATTGTGAGTTTAGGAAGGGCCAAGCCTGAGATCCTCACAGAAGTTTGTGTCCAGCATCCGTGTTACAGGGTACTGGAAATGTTACAATTAGTGAGTAACGATCACGTGTCGATTTTCGGTTATCTACGCTGTGGGTTGACAGAAGATTTGATGTGGCCAAGAAGTGTTAGGATCGTATTCCTTTGCCTTACCAAAGCTCTTACCCGTTCCTGGTAAACATCGGAATAAATTCTTTGCCAAGTTTCGAAAAGGATGTTCTGATAACTTTCACGACCTAGGAAGACATTGTATCGGGAACTAGTAAAGAGGGTCGCATTGGGTCCACTGTGTGAGCAGCTCGGTTTGTTGGCAATCGGGTTGCCCTCTTTCTGATCTTTGCTGCCAGTGGCGAATTACATCTGCGACCCTGCTGATTGAATCTAAAATTATACTTTCACAATGACGTTGCTTTCAGAGCGGTCTTAACAGATATGTCCGATTGGCTTAGAGGAAGGTACTGTGCATACCTTATTTCAGCATGTCCACCTGTTTTCGGATCATGTCGAGTTGACGATATATCGCCATCATCAATCTCTCATGTATGAAGGTAATATATCGCCTTCGTTATCTGGAGTGAGACCCATGGTGGTTCTTACGATACTAGTCATGACATAAATGGTAATGTGGACGATGAGAATGGAGATAATCGTACGATATAAACGTCATTCTTATCAAAATCTGGTTGGATTATATGAGCATAAGCTAAGGATGAAGAACGGAACAGAGAAAAGTTTGCTCTTGGTAGATTTTAGCAAAAAGTGGGTAAAAGTCGCGAGTTTAGTTTGCGTGAATGAGGTCAACCTCGATTTTCTTATTTAGTGTGAATGTTTTGCTAATCTCATTTCATACTAGCAGTATAGCCCGGCGTTGCTCGGGTGTAATGAAAGCTTTAAAACTAATCCATGGTCCTGGAGCTCAGACTCTTAGGACGTTGGCACGAAAGCCTAAAAAACAATAGTTGTTTCCAGTTAAAGCGAAACCGTAGACTGAAAGAAAAATGAATGGATGTAAGTCAAACTTAGATTCCCTGGTATCGATATCAAATAAGTTTGTTTCGTCGTAAACTGAATTTTGAAGGCTAAATAAGTCCTCTGAGTAAATGGTATCATGGCTGAGACTAAGAACTACAATTATACCTACTTAGAGCCAAACCCGAAGCAAAAGCTAAAAGGGCCGAAAAAAGAATACAGATATACAGGCAAATAAACAGACACACACACAAACATCTTGCCTTTTATATATATATTATCGATTTTCTGCAACCTTGAAACTTCTGAATATAGTTTGTTATGTCTTTGTCTATGAATGTATCAAATCTGATTAAAATCGGACCACTCCTTCTATAATCCGATTTATTTGATTATCGATTTTTGATATTTATCAGGGGTACCTCGATACAAAACCGAGCTATGAACACTCGCAGACGCTTATAGTACAACTATGTAAATTTTCAAGAAAATCGGTTCAGCCGTTTCTGAGTCTATAAGTAACGGACACACACACACAGTTACATTTATAAATAAGTTTAGATTTAGGTTCAACATTCCTTCATAAGAAAATGCAAATTTAAGTAATATAAAAATAACATTTTTTCATATCAATGTCTTTGCATCATGGCGATTTTCTGAATAAGTTTCTTGCAAGTCTGTTGTTAATAGTGGTTTAGTCGAAGAAGAATCAGCTGTTATAGTGAATGAATCAATTGTAAGAATGAACAGGTCTTGAATCAGATTAGTCATTAATCAGGGACGCCAGACTTTTTTCCACTTGCCTTACGGCCTTGTGCATCAAACATGTATTTTAATTTTAAATTACGACAATGATCAATGTGTAGTATCTGGATCATTCCATGGCTCCAGCCATCATCAGCTGCAGTTTCAGTTTGCTATTTACTGTTGTTCCTTTTATCCAGCTATCTCCAGTAAGTTTCCAGTCCTAGCCCGTCATTCTCGACAGCAGCAACGATATTCTGTACTATTCCGGGCACTTTTCATCATCTACAAATGTGTCCTTTTCAAAACAACATTATTTAACGACGACAAAACTATCTTTCAAGACGATAATTCTCAAACAACTACAAAACTGTTTCAAAACAATTATTTAATAATCTTCTCACTAATGTAAACCTATTTTTCTCGATGTATTTTTTTCTCACAAAACAAAAACTTGGCTTTTATATTTTACTCGTTATTTTGCATGTTGAGACGTACACTACCGGCCATAATTATTAGGCAACCCCAGTTTTTTAAAAGAAATTATGTATTTCATACTATTTTCATAGTATTTTCTCCAAAGAATTCCCATCAAATGAATTAATTAATCTATCAATTTTATCAATATCTATTAATCTAAAGGTGACACATACTAAAGCATATATAACTTATATTATTTACTTACAAATTTAAACCATCTTTGTTTTTATTATCATAAAGTTGCTCTTTTATTTTGAAAGTATCAATCGAGATCGATAATGATCAAGAATGTTCAAAGTAAATATTATTTAATCTAAAGAAGCTCATTTTTTTCTTCTACATATAATGTATAGTTTGGTTCGTATATTTGATGACAGACTTCAAAATATGATACGAGTACGAAAGTCGTAAAGTCAAGAGGAGTTCTAAAGCATAGCACAACGAGATATATCTGGATGTAGACATTGAAACAAGAAAAATACACACCTCAGATCAAAGAAATGGTTACATTCTGTAATGCGACGAGAATTATCTAGATGCACACAGGAGTAACCTACACGCAGTAGATGAAATAAAACAATAAGTTCGATAAAACGACGAAATATATTTAACTGTGCACAGTGAAACAGAAAACATCGACACACTATACGACTTTGGCAATACCATAAAAATCCGTATTATCGATAACAAAACACAACTATTTTTACTTGGCATTTTAAAATAATAATTTAAAGTATTTCAAAGTAAACAAAAATGTTTATTATGATATATAAGTCCTCTGAGTAAATGGTATCATGGCTGAGACTAAGAACTACAATTATACCTACTTAGAGCCAAACCCGAAGCAAAAGCTAAAAGGGCCGAAAAAATACAGATATACAGGCAAATAAACAGACACACACAGAAAAATCTTGCCTTTTATATATAGATTATCGATTTTCTGCAACTTTGAAATTTCTGAATATAGTTTGATGTTAAATTCAATACTTTTGATGTTAAATTCAATACTTCATGTGCCTTCCTCTATTTTTAAGAACAAGTTTTGTTCGCTTTGACATAGACTCAATTAGTGATTTTAAACAGTTAGATCAAATAGAAGTCCAACATTTTTCAGGTCAGCTTCAAGTTCAATTCTTAATATTTTTTTTTAATCATATCACCCCGAGCAAGGCGATAACGCCACTGAAGCGCAGGGGGCTACATAGGAATGAAAAAACTGGAAAAGAGAAAGCCGGAAGCCACATCCTAAACAAGGAACAAGGGATGAGCCTCTTCACCTGTTCAATAGACATTATGTTGGAGCAGCTTCACGCACCTTTCATTCCAGGATAGACAATAAATTTTCGATGGGATTGAGAACAGGTGAATTACGAGGCCAGTTTTGCAGAAATCTGAAGTTAGTTTTCTCGAGCCACTTCGTCACAGTTTTTTCTTTATGGCAAAGTGCACCATCATGTTGAAACACTGCATAGTGATCAGGGTATTGTTCTATCAAAAATTATGGTAGTCCATTTTTGATAGTGTCCATATAACATTTCTTGTTCATTAACGTACCTAATTGTCCGATGCCATGAAAGGAGAAGCACCCCCAAATATGAACCAAGTCCGGATGCTTGACTGTGAATAACACACGATCAGGGTGGAATCTTTCACCGACTCGTCTTCTGACACGAATTGATCCATTGTTAGCGCAGCCGCTAAAAGGTGATTAATCAGAGAAAATCACCTTTTTCCAGTCTTCTACAGTCCAACTTTTATGAATTCGACAGAAATTTAATCGATCTTATATATTTTTTGTGTCAAAAGTGACTTTCTTCCAGATCTTTTTGACATCAATCCTTTCTTCAAGAAACGCAGCCGTACTGTGCGATCTGAAGCTTCCACACTGGACCGTTCCTTCAGTAACCGCTAACTACTGGCCTGTCGATCAGACAAACTTAGTCGAACCAGTCGTCGGTCATCTCGCTCTGTAGACACTTTTGGACGACGACTACGAAACCCAACTTTGATTTTTTCATTTTTGTTTTCACTTCTGGACTATTCTTTTGACCGTTGATGCATGAACCTGTTTGGCAATCTGACGACAGCTAAGACCGGCTTTGTGTAAAGTAAAGATTGCAGATCGTTTGGATTCGGAACAATGACCTTCTCCAATTTGGATCACAATTAGATGTACAGAATGAATAATGCGGTTTTAAAAAAGAATTACTCTCCAATCTCTTCTCTCCGCTTAGATTTTCACTTCACTCTGTCTGCCGAATATGCGGTTCGAAAAGAAAATAAGGTCCACCCTCTAAGCTCTTCTTCTTTCTTCTCCCCAGAAAAAAATATTCCTTCTCATTTCATAGAGTCGAGAACTCGCCCATGAAAATAACTTCAAATTTTCATAAGCGAATTAAACACATCCTATTTATTGATTATTCATGGTTTCACTCAATTTCAGTATTCAAAAATATCCGAAATTTTACATAGTGTTGCAAAACATTTGGTCAGAGCTGTAGATCAAATAAATAAACCAATTCTATATGTGCATAACAAAATCTACACACGGCAGATAGAGATAAATGATTCAGTGCGATAATACGAGGAGATATATCCAGATGTGCACAGCATAAAGGGAAAAAAAACTCTGTATATCAGATCAAATTAATGGTTTAGTTCGACAAACCGTAATTCAAATAAGGAATTCAAATCGATAATACGACGAGATATATCTAGATGCACACAGCGTATCAGGAAAAATCTACACACCGACGATCAAATGAAGTGTTGAATTTGATAATTGGGCGTTATATATCAATATATGCACAGCGGAACAAGAACAAGCGACACACCATGGACCAATTAATTGATTCAATTCGATAATACAAGATGCAGCTAAATATGCCGAGTGGAACCGGAACAACCTAAAATAAATGGTTCAAAGCGATAATACAAAGGGATATATCTAGATGTATACAGCGGAAAAGGAACAAATTTCACAGCTCAGATCAAATAAATGGTTAAATTCTATAATACTCCGAGACATATGTAGATGTGCGCAGTAGAACAGAATAAACATGGAGTTCAAATCAAATAAATGTCTTAGTTTGATAATACGACGAAGAAAGTTGTTTGGTTGTTTTTTATGACATATCAATCTCGGCGGGACATTTATTGCCAACTAAATTTTATTTATTTATTGCTGGTAATACCTTTTCCTTTTAACAATTTATTGTTGTTTTTATATAAGTTTTGTGTCTCGTAATACTTCTTTTCTTTTCAAGTATCAAGATTCATTTGGATTTGCTTTTAAGGGCAGGGTCCCCAAGTCCTACCCTTGTTATTTAACCCATAACTGCAGGGAAGGGACGGATTAATACCTTTCCCAAGGGTACCAATGCTTAAGTGAATGCAGGTTATTCAACTGGAATTCGAACTCGGCTCACCGATTTCTCTTTCCGAGCCGATATCTACTGCACCAGAACTCACATCCGTCACTAAACGCTTACGGCACCTGGTATTTCCAATCATCACCCATCTAAGTACTGATCAGGCTCAACGTTGCTTAACTTCGGTGATCGAGCGAGAAGCGGCGTATTCAACGTGATAAGCCGTAAACCCGACGAGAAAAAGTATCTAGAACAGAAGCAACTTACATAGTTCAGATGAAATAAATGGATCATTTTGATAATAGGACGAGATCTGTCGAGATGTAGACAGTGAAACAGAAACAAACAACACAACGTGTCTGAAACAAATGTTTCAATTCTATAATACAACGGTATAAACGAAAATGAGCAGAGCGTAACTAGAAAAACTTGCACAACTCAGATTAAATAAATGTTCAGTTCAATAATCCGATCAGAACCCACAGACCTGAGATCAAATAAAAGATTCTGTTCGATAATAAACCGAGTTATATCTGTATGTGCACAGCGGTGAAGAGAGGCAGTAAATCAGTTACCACTTATTCTCAGCACAACGCCTTTCTAAAAAGGGTACATAGACCCCCAACGTTTAGCCTTAAACAAGCAGAAACAAAAAGCAGCAACAGGAATTGGCTGTGTAAAATCAACCAGAACTTGCCAAGCAGTGCGATGTAATGTCGCCACCTCGTTCCTCGACGTTGAAGTGTGGTGTAAGAAGAAAAGAAGGAAGATGTAAAAAGCATAAACATAGATATTAATGCAGATTGAGTCAAGGCTGAAAGGGCTCTGGTTATCACCAAAACTCAATCTGTCCCTGATTCAACTTGTGAAGGCGTATAAACAGACACCTGTGAATATAAGTTTTTCTTCCTCACCAACAAATACTCTTTCTACTCCCTCTCCCAAATCAACTCCCAGCTCTTCCCCAAGAAAAAGACAAAAAAGAAAAGGACATTTATATTAAAAGTAAGAGAACATGTGATGTAGATAGAGAGGCCCTTGTGAGGGACCTTTCCTCCCAGAGAAAGGCCGTCTTCAGACATCTATTTAAAATGTCCCCCATGGCAAGATTATAGAAGGCCCCCCCCCCGAACTTTCCAAACGTCCCAGGGGATCACACTAATACAAAATACTGGGGGAAACCTGGTATTTTCGGATTACCTGGCGGGAGCTTAAGAAGCTTTCCAAAACATCAGGATGGCACAGTCACCCAAGCTGGAGAAAATGGCACTGCTTTTTGCAGGGAGTGTTTCACTAATTCTCCACCTCTCTTTGTATTGGGTACTAAAGCTAACATACTCTACGGACGTCAGCGGCATTACTTTCGAGATTGGTAGTGGCAATCTGAGAGAGTCCGTTGGGATCCTCACTGTGGAAGATTTCCATCCAGTCTGTGTATGATGGGTTCCACTTAAGATATGTCTATCAAGCTAGCCATCTTGAATGCGAATTATTTGCGTGATCGGAATAAGTCTTCCCGCCTGTTTCGTGATCTCTTATTCTTCACGCTATATGTCGCTACGATCCAGGAGACACACTTTGTTTGCGAAATTAATGCTTGTGTGCTGTCTAGCGACTTTGTTGTCTAGTCACCATAAGGGGTTCACAAGGCCAGGGATGTTTCCTTCTTGGTTAAACTTACCCTGGGTGCAAGGATGGACCTTGTCCATGACAGTGCGAGGGGTGGGCGGTTGATAGTGGATGATATTGCCGTTAACAGTAGTTTGTTACTGATCGTTGCAATTTATGTGCCCAACGACTGGGAGGAGCGTGTCTCTATTGTCCGTCAGTTGGAGCCGTTCCTGCCAGAGTCTTCGCGTCTAGTCTTAGGGTATTCTGACCACAAACTCGTTTGTGCCTGGATGGCTTTAGATCGTAAGCCTAGATTGGCTGGACATTGACAGTTCAACGTGTCTTTACTAGACCAGCTGGACTTCTGACAGCAGCTAACCAAACCATTTCAACATGAACTAGTAGGGGCGGTTATTAAGAATCGGTGGTGGGAGAGGCTTAATGATGGCATTAGGTCTTTCACAGCTGACTATAGCCGTCGATTCGCCCTAGCTAATTCTAAAAAGGTCAAAACATTTAATGAAAGTCTATACGGAGAGGAGGCAAGGGGAGTATCCTCTAGAGGTAGCAGTAGCTAGGCAGGCCCTGGAGCAATTGGATTACAAGCGTAACCGGGGTCAGAAAATTAGGCATATTTCGATATTTTAGAGGAGTAAAAAATCTGGAGGGGCATACTCTGAGGTCAACTGACGATATATGAGAGGTGTTTCGGCAGAGAGTGAGATCAGATGGCGAAGTTAACTTAGCGTTGAAGAGGATCGGCAGTGGCAAGTTTTCGGGACTTGATGGTCCATTCTCTGAGTTGTTCGTAAGACTGTCACACATCTTTGTACCAATTTTGACGGTGTTATATAACAACTGGTTCAAGCGGGTGTTCGTCTCCGATCTGATCTCTAAGGTTGTGATTATGCTGTTGAAAAAGCTCAAGGCTGTTACAAGGGACTTACATTATTACAGGTTCATAAATCTGATAAACATTTAAACAGTTAAAGATTTTGGCCATCATCCTGACGAAGCGTTTGCAGTCTTTTGCCGATATTCTCTTGGAACTTGAGCAGATTTGTGTCCTGAAGAGCCAAACAATTCAGAGCAACCTGCATCTGATCCGCACGTTCAAGGGTGTAAAAAACGATGAGCTGGCCGTGCTGATCAATTTAGATCAGTCCAAAGCATTTTATTAGATTGACCATCGGTATTTTGCTGCTGTCCTGAAGGCTACCAGATTCAAAGCCAATTTCTGCAATTAGATCAGCCTGCTGTATCGCTCCCCAAGTGTTGTCGTACAGGTAAACGGAAAGCAGTCAGGAGTTTTTGCGCTGTCTTCGTCGGTTTGTCGCACTTACTTTAAGCTTTGGCGTTGGAGACCCTCTTTCGCCAACTAAGAGATAGGGCGTGCAATCCGGCACTACGCGGAATCGCACTTTCTGGTGGGACTCGAGCCAGGGTTTCCGCATATGCCGAAGACATATTGATTTTCGTGCCGTGCCGTAGTTACATTGACGTGGCACAGAAGTCGCTTCAGGAAGGTTTGAGAATCCAAAATTAATCGCAGTAAATATTCCGTCTTGCGGTTAGACGGGTGGAAGGTGGTCGCATTTCTAAGGTCTTTCATGTGTACTGTCAGACCCGCCTGTATTCTTGGAGTTTGGTTCTGGTCTAATTTCCAATTGGATATGAACTGGTCAGAGGTAGTGAAAAAGGTCGTAGCGTAGCACGAGTCTTTGCTTTGACGGCGGTTGTCCGTCAAGGATAGGACTGAGGCGTGTGCTACATAAGTCTGTCCTCTACTCTATCAACTGTTGATACCCCATCTCTGTGATGACCGCAGAAAGGCAATCCAGCGCTCTTATAAAGCTTCAGGTCAACAGATATATCTGAGCCAAATGTCCGTGTCATAGAGAGCTTGGAATGCTGCACGTACTGAGTCACCGACATGCCTCGCGTTTGTCATTCCTATGCCGCGAGTTGACAGAGAAATCGATTTGTGTTGAGGAGAGTTAGGGACCTCTTCTCTAGCCTTATTATCACTCCTCCTTCGATGGCCTAGCGAAGACGTAAGCCCCGAAATCAATCGAAATTCTTACTTGAGTGTCGAGAGGCTTTGCGGACCATTCCTTGGTCCACAGATCTTTCTTGGCCTTGTACGGAACATGATAAAAATTGTCTACGTGATCGGCTCGGATTGTCGGCAATCGAGTCGTGCTCCTTTAGGTCTTGAGTGCTAGCGGCGAATTAACTCAGTAACCCTGAATTTTTGCTAACCTGGCAATTGATTTCGAAAAATCTATCGCTGACAGACATGAACGATGTGACCTTGGTTTAGAAGAAACGGCTGAACACACATTCAACTGTTGTCTTCAGGTGCGCCCTTTCTGGTAAAATGTCGGCTCGTATCACTCTTGAACATTTTATGCCCATCGATCTTGCATACGCGTGTGATAATGTGTTGCCTCCGTATTCAGGAGTGAAACGGATGTTGTTCCTCATCATACTAGCCGAATCAAGAATGGAAATTTGAACTTCGCAGATGGAGGGAACCTTGGGATAGGAACGTTATTCTTATCAGCATCTGATTACATTCAAGCTCAATGCGAAGATCAAATTTCAGCAAAATTTCGATAGCTGTAGCAAATCTGGTTCGCATGAATGGAACAAGCCTTGATTGTATATTTTTAGTCCCTTATGTCACAACGAGGCGGTTTCCTGCAAATCTTTTGTTGGTTAAGTTAGACTCGTTTTGTGTACATAAGTAATGTCCGTAAATATTGTTCCTAGCCTGTTCCCGGGTTTTCTCTTTTGTTATGATCTAAGTCGAGAGTCCCAACCTCCCCAGTTTGTTTTTAGCCACACTTTTCATCTTGTCTAGATCAGTCTTTGATTTCCGGTTGCATTTTTTTCCTTTCCTTCCTCGCTACTTGATTTCGCCGTTTGTCGGAAAACAAAAGCCACTGTGAATTTTTGTCGTGTTGACGGGTCTTAGTAACATTTGTTTATTTTTAGTTTGAATATTAAGTTATATTATTGTTTGTTTTTAATATTAACCCTCACGGGCCATTCGTATCATATTTGATACAGTATTTCCCTATAAGGAAACATTTGGTATTTCCCTATAAGGAAACATTTGGTATTCATTGACTGAGCAGTCAGTACTGCTTTCATTTGAAATTTATAAAATATTTCTCTTAAAAAATTTTTCAGGAAAATATTTCTTTCAAGGCTTGTTTTCATACTGTATCAAATATGATACGAATGGCCCTAGAGGGTTAAGTTATATTATTGTTTGTTTATATTAAGTTATATTATTGTTTATTTTGAATATTAAGTTATATTATTGGTCATATCATTAAATTTTTAAATATATTTTTGTAATATTGAATAAAATGTTTGTCATTGATTTTGTTCTCCCTATTTAGGTTCCCTTGCGAATATGTAGTATCATAGTATATGTAGGATTGTAAGATGGATGAGATTTTTTGGTGAAGTAACAAATTGTAATGAATGATTGGGCCATGAATCTTTTTAACTAGGTGTAAGATAAACAGTGTAGACCATCCTCAACTCCCTTTGGCTATGTGCCACATTTATTTTATTATTATAATAATAAACATTTATATCTAGATGCGGACAGCGGAAGAAAACTAACAATTCGATAATACGACGTAATATATCTAGAATTGCACAGCGGAACTAGAACAATTGACACACGGTAAATAATGTAAATGGTTCAATTCTATATTGCTTGTAAGTTAATCTGACCTTGAAACACTTGAATAGGCCTGAAGGCACAGCGATCGAAACTTTGTCATTTAGCACCGCAATTTTCATTTGGAGATGATGTATTCATTATAATACTATGATTTTGTTAATCGTTCTGATGTTTTTGAACATTTTTTTTTTCGAATGTTATATAATTATTCTTATAACTTTATCAAAATAGGTTTAAGCTTTATTTTTTGGAATTATATAATTTAACTTTATATCCTTTTTTCCTTGATAAAATATTCTTTGAAGATTTAAAATAAAAAGTTATTTCGTATTTAAACTTTTTCTTAACATCTTTCTGATCTTTATGCTCGCTACTGTAGATATTTTATTCTGATTAATGATAAGAGATCCAACAAGCCTGAAAATAGTGGATGTATTTTAACTTTAGGATTAGCGTAATTTTGTTAAATTATTTGATTCGTCCGTGTGCTCTAATTATCTGCAAATTACTGGCAGTGAACTTACACAAGGCCTTTCGATGTAGATCGCAAATATAAAGGGTTTATTCTTGTTCTGTCAACCATGGATTCATCACCATATTTTATGGTATGATAATTAAAACACTCCTAGCTGTCCTAATATTTTCATAATAGCTTTCATTTACTTGTTATTCGATTATTCTTGTATTCTGTTGATGAATATTCTCCTATTTATTTTAATCTGTTATTCCTTATAATTTTAAATGACTTAAATGTCTCTTAAATTTTTATTTTTTGTTTTTGTTTAGTCTGTTCGCTTTGTTCGACAATTATAAAAATGTTCGCTAACTGACTTATAGTCTAGGATGATAGAATTTTCAATGAATTTCTCTACTCATGTGAACTAGTGCGTTTATATATTTGAAGATGGGTTGTACAAAATTAGTAGTAGATGCCACTGCAGAATAAAGCTAGCTTTAAAACAAAATTAAGAGTGTCATGAGCAAGTAACAATGACTCATCATATTCTGAACGCTTCAATAAATATGACTGTCATTCCGTCATCGTCATATAACTGAATAATTCAACATAATATTACCGGACTGTCCAAGATCACTCCATAATTATATATATATATATATATATATATATATATATAGAGAGAGAGAGAGAGAGAGAGAGAGATAGATAGATAGATAGATAGATAGATTTGGATTTTTTCAATCTATTAACATTGGATAAATAAATTTAATTACATTGAGCTCTCTGGCAGGATCAGTTTTAATATTAATATTAATAGAATATGTTGGGATTTACCGCCAAGCCATTTCTTTCGGATTTATGACCAATATATATATGTATATATATATATACAAGTATAGGGTAAGTATGGATGGAATAATATTCCATATCCAAAGAAACACTATTTTTAAGAAAGTACTCAATACAAAGTAGAGCTAATAATATTAATTCAGAAATTATAACATGGTACGTCATTATATTACTACAATACTTTTGTTTCGACACATCTTGTGTCTTGTCAAGTGATAGTTAAAGGGTTTTTTGAAAACCCTATACTTATATATATATATATATATATATATATATATATATGAGAAAAAACAGGATATTTTATAAACAATCCTTCACATGTGTTGGTTACCCACCGTGAAAATGACTAACCACAGTTTTTACACGATAAATGCTACTTTTGATAAAAATGTCTAGAGCTTATTTTAATCGCAAGATCATCTAGAGCCAATTTGCGCACTAGCCCTTAAAGCATTTCCCCATTCTTAGAAGAATTTCTAATGTGACTTATCTAAAAACCAATTTCATTGTGAGATATGTGTAAACGCACCAACAGAACAAATTTACTCCAATGAAGTCCCAACGGATGAAACGCATCTCAAGAATATATATTTTTAATCTGACAATATTATGTCTTAGTACAAACGTTACATTTAGTCGGTAGACGTGTTTTGAGAAGATATTTTTAAACGGTGAGGTGGAAAGTCTTACTAAAATATATATTCCATTAGTTTAATTAAAAAAAAAAACACACACAGTCACGCAACAAATATTCGTTTTTAATAACAATAATAATAATAATAGGTCCCATCGTTTTAAACATTGCCGACATACTTTGTTACTATATTTAAATATCTATGCAGTATAGAATCTCTAATCGTGGGATAACTCAAGTAAGAAATTTAGAATGTTGTTGCTTCACGAGTACAGAGGTGACACTATTGAACATTTGGATGGGTGCACAAGTCTCTTGTCTTATATTATCAACCACTTCTTCTTTCATCAATGTATCTATATTCTCTGACTGACGGCATAACCTACTTGCTCAGTTAAGATGAAAGCTGATTAATTCTGCACAGATGTAATCAAATGATAGTCTTTTCGTCGAATGTGCTGATCATCGACATTGCGTGGCGATATTATCGGCCAAAGCAGAAGTAACCAGACAAACTGTGATAATTACATAAACACAACCCAACTCCACTTTCACTCCTGACATTTCATCACAATACAATAAACAGTTTTTAGTAGTAAAGCTGAAAAAATAAAATAAACCTTGGTAGGTTTATTATTATTCCTATGACACTAGCTTAAAGATTTGTGTCATTTTAAATAATAAAATATAATTAGGAAAATAAAACAAATTAGATGTTTAGAAGTGATGTTTTTAATATTCATCTTGGTGGTATTTTGAAAAAGCTGTGAAAGTTTTTAAAGTTCGATATTTTTATCTTAAATAATTAAAATCCTGAATCACTCGCTAGATTTATAAACTATTATCGGGACTTTAATAAAAGTCATTAACAGTAGAATTGTTTTTCCTGAATGTAGATGTTTTTTTTTTTTGTATCAAAGACGAGACAATTAGGTTATGAATACATACAGAAATATTTAAGAAGAAAAAATAAAATATGAAATTATTTTTCAGTGCTTGAATAACTAAAATTACTTACCCTCGAGAGAATTTGATATGCACTTTAAGTTTGACATGAAGCAACATGAGTAAACATTATTCAATATTGTTGTGAGCAACCAATCGACACTAATAGCAGCAGCAGCTTCAGAGTTTTTTATTTTTATTTTGATGATTCAGAGGATATTTATAAATGCTCGGTTGCTCGTGAAGTAACATACATATCTTATATTTCAATAAAATTCTAAGGGTCTTATATGCAAGACTTGTTCAGAAAAATAGACTTATTCATCTCCTTAGAATATCATCTATTTATTTAAGAGTTTATACAACTTTATTAAATGAAGTATCCCTCCTTTCAAAGGTGGACATAGCTTTGTCACAAGCCAGATGTCACCAAACTACAGGGATGTTGACAGATGGCGTTGCGGTGACTTGCCGCCAAACTCCGTGCAAGATATGGAGATTGACAGTGCGCTCTTTCTATCAATATTTTCACGTTAATTTTTATAATGAGATATTCTCCTTGGTGCTTTACGAATTTAAGCGCATGTGCGTTGTGGTGCACTGGATATCGGCTCGGAACGAGAAATCGGGGAGCCGAGTTCGAATTCCAGCTGAATTCCTTGCATTCACTTACGCGCAAATACCGTTTCTTCCTTCCAGTTATGGGTTAAATAACAGCACAGATTGGGTTCTATAGCCTTGGTTGGCAACCAGTCTACCGCAGAAAGCAATGGCAACCTACTGCGGGATAATCTTCTGCCCAGTTAGTCATGTCTCTTTCGAGACATGATCGCCGAAGCATGTATCATGTATGGCACTTAACTGACTGTCTGAATATATGTTCTCTTTGTAACCGTCAATTTTCATCTGATGGTTTGTTTCTTCTTTCGTAATTCTCGTGCGTGGAAATATCTTCCGGTTTAAAGTTTTCCTGTAAAAATACGATCATCACAAATATATAAACGCCAGGGTAAGCCTTATTTTGTGTCGCTCTGAATACACTTATTTTAATTCCCTTTCTATTTGCATTACTCTCAGTAGCGCTTCGAGTCTTAGCGGAATTTATCCCATTGCTTGGGTTGAAAGGATTAAACATTAAAATCAGTGGAATATTTGTTTTGCATTTCAAGACAAATCGAAAGGAACATGAATGCATTTAAACTCAAAGTATGTATCTTAAAATACAACAAAGAAAATTGATATTGTGGGATCTCCCCTTTTTCTATGATAATGGACTCGACTTGAGTATACATATACTTCTGCCATATAGAGATCAAGATCCAATCTATAAGATCAGTAAGAGTACCGTAAGAGATGCGTAAGTTACCGAGAGATATCAAAGTTTCACAGAGAATACTGCGTCAATTGTCATAGTAGCTTTGAGCACCTCTCAGACAGAATAGTATTTCACGGACATACTAATTCCAGCACGGCTTCACTACAAAGACTTGTATATATATATATATATTCCTTACTAATCGTATTCCTGGATTACTAACCTGCGTTCCAGTTTGTATCTTTACGTTTAATATGACTTATTTTTCTATCTCAAATATCTGTTTCGTTGTTCATTATTTTGTGCGGTTCCTCATCTGAATCCACAACAGATAATAAGTGAAACGAATACATAGAATAATCATAGTATGCATAATGAAAATTGACATTACAAGAAATACATATAAATTTCTATTATTCTTCGTAAAAAATGCTGAAGAATTTCAAAGATATACAATTTTCGTGAATTAGTACAAGACAAGGATATTTGGAGATGACCATTGAGTGGCTTATAAAATTTCTGAAGGTGAGAAGGCATAATGATTAGTAGTGTGTTTTCAAGGTGAAAATGCTTTGAGGATACTTACTGCAAATGTGACAGCCATGTGGTATACATACTCATTCAATGAGGCATCACTGCTGACTGATTAACTACGCGGGAAAATTAGTGTTCATGTGTCTGCATAAAGAAAATTCTGATAGGATTATACATGACATTAATACTGCGTGACTGGTTTTCGTAATATTAAGTAACAACAAATACGTTCCAGATTGAACTTATGTGTTAACTCTGTTCGTTATCATCCGGTATTTAAAATCCTTCCTGGTTTATGTTGACCTAATTTGAAATAGTTATGTAATAATGGACTAGCGACATTATAAACACAGTATCGCTACTGAAAGAAAATGCACAGATAATATATAAAATTGATGTTGAATTTAGAAAAGAATTTAAGTAGGAAACAGTATGAAATCAGTAAATGGAAGCATATATATATATATATATATATATATATATATATATATATATATATATATATATATAATTCCAAATAAAAATTGTTGATTTTTTAAAGTGATTATTTTTGGGAATATAGTCCAACGGAATTGTTTAAGATTGACGCTATTTTGACCAAAAACATTTGTATTAATTAATCGATGATTGAACGTTTCAGCAGAAAATAATTTGATCACAATACTATATATATAGTCATCGGCAGACAGATCTGTTTCGTTGTATCACAGCTCATCAGTACGGTTGCCATTGCTTTTAACCCAGGATTGAAACCTGACCGAATTGGCGTCAGTCGGCGATTCTAACTCGGGCCTATGGGCGCGCGGTAGAAGAAGGCAGTCGTTTTAACGTGTATATTATCAGTATACACGCCCAATAGCCAGAGTGCTCCAACTCATTACGGAATGAGTGATGTGTACAAGCCAGAGTAGCTACTGTTTTTCAAAGTCTACCATTCTTCCAGAGTGCTCAATCAGGGTGAGAGAGCGTAAATAAAGCTGTAAAAACATTAAATAAAACTTACAAGGAAAGAGATTGCTGTTTCGTGAAAAAACATATGCATATAAATAAAACTTCTAAATTAAGGATTGAAATATTCTTTTTTTATTCTCTTCGAACACAATCTGCATGTTGTTGTCGTGTTCATATTTGCTATTATTGAGTGTTGTTTTTTTGAGAGACACCAACTTCTAATGATATCAACCATGAAGTAGGTTCAACGTATTTGGAAATGAAAAGAATATTCGAGTACCTAAGATACTTATATATATATATATATATACACACAAAGAATCTCAAGCTAGCCAAAACCTACCGCGGTTTCACACTACGGCTCGTCGGGGCAAAGGCAAAACCAAAGAGGCTACTTCATTGGTAGCTAAATTCAATCTACTCAATAGGGTGGAAAAATTAACCCTAAAAAATTGTTTTTTAACGGTTAAAGATCATAAAAGTTCGTTCCCTAACCACCCTGAATTCAGACTTCTTAACCCCACTAAAACAGAGCTCGGAAAAATAAGTAAAATTATTATCCAAAAAATCTGTAACAATTTACGAATGTTCCTCAATATTAACAAGTGGAAATCTACTAACGATTGTATTAAGTGGTTTAAATCCCTAAAAATTAATAAGAAATCTGCCTTTGTTAAATACGACATTAAAGACTTCTACCCCTCTATAACTGCTGAGCTACTTTCGGAGGCCTTATCATTAGCTAAAGAATATAATGATATCAATGAGGCAGAATTAGAGATAATTTGGCACTGCCGTAAAACCCTTTTATACTACAATGATGAAATATGGGTAAAAAAAACTGATGCCCAGGGATTTGATAATCCTATAGGGGCATATGATGGGGCGGAGGTGGCGGAGCTGATCGGTTGTTTACTGCTTCATAAACTTAACGCCATTATAGATTTCCATAATCACGGTTTATACCGGGATGATGGTTTAATTATAGTAGATAACTGTACACCTAAAATAGGTGATAAAATTAGAAAGGATGTACAAAAAATTTTTAAATCTTACGGTTTAGATATTGAAATAGAATATAACATTAAGATCGTTAACTATTTGGATATTACATTAAATTTAAATAATGGATATATAACACCTTACATTAAAAATAACTACACCCCCAAATATGTTAATAAGAGTTCTAACCACCCAGCCCATATACTTCCTAATGGCATATCATATAGATTGTCCACTAACTCATCTAATGGTCAAATTTTTGAAAAGTATAAGAAGATTTACCAGTCTGCACTAATAAAAAGTGGACATCCACAGGCCCTCAAATTTGTAAACCAAAATAACATTAAAAGCAAAAATAACAATAGATCCAGAAACATAATATGGTTTAACCCCCCCACTTTAACAAGGAAGTTAAATCTAAAATCGGTAAAATGTTTTTCAACCTTATAGATAAACATTTTAGCCATGACAACCAACTTAAAAAATATTTAATAGAAACACAATTAAACTCAGTTACTCTTGTTTGCCGAACATTGGCAAAATAATTAATAATAGTAACAAAAGAAAACTGAAAAATAGTACTACTATTACAAACACTACCAACACTACTAACAATAATTGTAATTGTAGAATAAAAACTGAGTGCCCCACTAGAGGTAATTGTAATCAAGTTAATGTAGTCTATAGGGTTAAAGTTTATAAAAATGAGAATGATAAACACCCTAAAACGTACATAGGGGCTACACATGATTCGTTTAAAATTAGGTTTTATAACCATAAGACCTCATTTAAAAATGAGAAGTACAGACACAGTACGACCTTATCTAATTATGTATGGGACATAAAAACTAAAACTAAAATAGACCCCATATTGAAATGGGAAATAATAAAAAAATGTCCCGATTACAACAAAGGCAGTAAATTTTGTAATTTATGTGGTGAGGAGAAATTAGCGATAGCTATGTTCGAACCTGCCCATAATCTACTTAATGCTAAAACAGAAATCCTAAACAAATGTAAATTCCATAAGATTAAATTTCTTGCTTAGTGTGTTAGCATAGGTTTTTTTTTTTTTTTTTTTTTCCTTAACCCCCCTTGGTTTGGGTACAGGTTGGTTAGTCCTTGTCTTGGTGGTTGTCTATTTATTTGGTTAATCTTTGGTTTTGCCTATGCCCTGGCGAGCCGTAGTGTGAAACCGCGGTAGGTTTTGGCTAGCTTGAGATTCTTTGTGTGTCTTTGCTCTACTTTTGCATTTCGTTTGTACTTTGTATCGAGCACTTTTTCTTTCTTTTTTTTGTGGTTGGTTCCGTTTGGGTTTTTTTCTTTACTGCGGAGTATCGTATGTTTTGTCTTTATTCCGCGGATTTCTTTTTCCCCCCCTCTTATCCAACGCCTTAGTGCGCCGGATTGTAACGGAATTAGGTTCTGTTTGTTAATGGTTTTTCTTAAAGTTTATCTTAGTATAAATTTAAAACTTAGATACTTGCAGAGTCTATTTAGTTATTAATTTGAATATATATATATATATATATATATATATATATTGCCATTATAAATAATATATAATAATATATATATATATATTAAATAAAATAATTTTAAAACAAAATAAATGACCTTGATAATGAAATAAATTATCCGAAAGAGCTGGGATTCAAACAACATCATTTTGATTTTTTTACATATTCTATATCCAGTAAAGTAAAGAATAAAGAGAAAAGGCTTAAATACAGTACCTTTTCAGTTTTCTTCAATAAAAGAGGAGTTGCTCCTCAAATACAATATATATATATATATATATATATATATATATATATATATATATATGTATAATTTCAGTAATAGTTACTAATGGAAGCATATTCCACAGATATTTAATTTTAAAAGTGCTCAATATAAAATAGAGCATATATGGTATATATTATTACTATCATTATTATTATTATTATTATTATTATTATTATTATTATGACATACTGAAACTTGTTAGTTATAAAGTTTCGGTGTTAAAACACCATCATCAGGTAGTAAATTGTTGTTAATCTTTTGTAATATATAGATAAGCAGATTTAAAAAATAATTAAATAAAAATGTAAGAATAAAAACAAATGAGATGTATTAAGCGGGGCATAATGTAACAAAATCACAAATAACAGTGTGAATATATTTGATTGGCAACATAGAATGTTGTGTAGCGAAATTTTTGTGGAAATGCAGACTTGTAACATTTTAAACCGGAAGAAAAAATAAAGCAGAAAAAATAAATCTAAGAAGTTAAAAGGAAAAAGAGGAAAAGAAATAAAGGAAAAAGAAGAGAAAAAACAAATACAAATTTTGGAAAAGATAACATTAAAAAAAATGAATAAGAAAAAAAACAAAACAAACAGTAAGATAAAAATAATGAACTGCGATATTAAAATTTGTACTTACGGGTTTTGTTTATAAGTACAAATTAAATAATGTAATTATATTAATCAAACATTACTAGTTCAATAACTAAAATTGTTTAAAATATCATAAGTACAAATAAAATAATAGCAATTTAGAATAGATAGCCAGTACAATAAGCTGAGTTTCTTGAGATATAAGGAGATTTTTTATAAGGACAATTATATAATAATAGTTAACAATTACCTGTTCAATAAAGGGATTATAAAATAAGTTTATATTCTATAAGTACATCTAAAATAATAATAATAATTTACACAAATAAAAATATCCAATAAATGTTTAAGTTATAATTGGACTTGTTCATAAGTACAAATAAAATTAGGTAATTAAAAAAAATGCCAATCCAATAAGTTTATTTTTTTAATTATAAGTGGGTTATTTCGTAATTTCAAATAAAATAAAAAATTAATAATAATAATAATAATAATAATAATAATAATAATAATAATTATAATAAATTGTTCGATATGCAAAAATTATTTAAGTGATAAAATGAATAAAAATATTAAATAATTTTAATATAATTTTAGATATATTTAAGGTTATAAAATATTTTATGATTACAGAAAATAGTTATTTCATTACATTGGTTTAATAAGTCAGCTTTTGGGAATTTTATTACATGATTTTTTTTCTTGTAAGGAAACATATTTGATTTAAAAATTTACATGTTTTAGCTATAGCTAATATTTTCCATATTTAACTGTAGGAGTTTTATTTGCATCTTTCAACTTCAAGTATTATTTAGAGAGAGAAGTTGAATTTTTAAATACTCTATGATTGAAAGATAAGTTCTGTTAGTAAAATCGAGACTTTAATATTCTTAGTACATCCGATGTAATGTTTGGTAATAATAAGACTTTTATTAGTAGCTTGATAGTAGCTTGGTATACAATGCAATCTTTAAGGCATTTATTTTGCATGGGACATAAGTTAGGGTTATGACAGTTGCAGGAACTTGTGTTATTATCTTTATTTATTGTAGCTTGATTATAATTATTATTATAATGTTCTTTTAGAATTTTATTATTGTGTTTTTTTTATTATTATATCGAGATTATCGGTGCAGCTATAAGTAAGTTTCCGTGTATCTTTATTGTATATTTTGCTCAGTGGATTATTAGTTGTGAAGTTTTTTTGATTTAGATTAAGGAATTTATTGCCTAACATGTTACTAACCTGGTGGTTAAATGTTGGTGTGTAGCAAATTATTTTCCTATTTCGACTATGTTTAATTTTATGCTTACTTTGTTTATGATATTTAATATACTTTCAGTTATAACCGCAGGTTTAGACCTGTATTATAATAATGGTTATGCTGATAGAAAATGTTTTCAAGAGAGGAATTATTGTTAACTCCGTGTTCAACTAAATGTGATATATGTTTAATAATGGATGGTGAGTGATTTGATTTTGGACGCATGTAGATATGATAGCATTATGCTTTATATATGGTAAGTCAGTATTATAAACTAAGTCAAGTGTAACAACTATAAAGTCAACTTTTTGGGGTTTGCTATTTAGTATTACTTTAGGATTAATGTTCTTCAGTATTCTATGTATGTATTTATGGATTCTCTCTACTTCTGAGTTTGAGGAGTTATGAATAATTATGAAACCATCATTTCTGTACAATACAATATCCTTTATATCGACATCACTATGAGCAGTGAGATTGTTCAAAATAAAAATATCCACAAGGTCTGATGATTCAGCAAAATCAAGTGCTCCCATGGTAATGTCCAAAGGGTCCGTGGAATTCGATTTTATTCATTGTTCATTATAATGAATGAGGAAGAATTTATTTTGATGATACTTTTTTTATCATTTATTTTATGTTATCTTTTTCAACGTTTGCATTCTTCTTCATTTTTGTTTATTTATTTTTCTCTTTTATTTTATTTTCTTTTTTCTTTATTTTTTCTGCTTTATTTTTTTTTCTTCCAGTTTAAATTTTGACATGCTTGGGTTTCCACGGAAATTTCTCTACACAGCCGTTTAGCTTGCCTATCATACATGTTATTTGTGATTTTATTACATCAGGCCCCACTTAATTCCTCTTATTGGCCGACCTGGTTTTCATTTCTTCATTTTATTCATGTACTTTTTAAGTTTCCTTATCTATATACTACAAAATCAATTAACCACATTTTATTGTCTGATGTTGGTGTTTTAGCACCGAAACTTTATAGCTATCATGGTGCGGTATGTAATAATAATAATAGTTTGTTTTTTTTAAACCAGCGTCTTTCTCTTTGAATTCCAATCGCGTCTCTATCAGCTGTCGCTTGGCAAACCATTTAGAAGAAGGAAAACTCCGAACAACAACCCGCAACTCAAGGTGTTAATCGTGTTGAGGAATGAATGGCTACTGCATTATGAGGTCACAAACGATCCCCTACAGGTTTCGGGACCCTGGTTGTAAAAGACGTGCCATGCAACTTTCGATGGACTTTTGGACCCGTGCGTCACTCCTGGGAAAAATATGAGAAATACAAATAGAAATAAAAAGTCCAGTATGGCTCTTTCAGTGGATAAACAGGGAGCCCGTCCTTCAGGAGGGAACCTACCTGAGGTCGAAACATCTGCCATAGGAACAAACTCCTACACAATGAATAAATCTTCAGGTCCCCACAACCAGTATAATCCTAATGATGGCCCTGAAAACTCTCCAGCTAGATCCATAACTGTATATTTAAAGAAAGAAAAAATAAAATGGTCTTGTGAGGAGTACAAAGTCGTTATGACTGCATTTCACGAAGCGTTACTCAAACGTCAAAAAAACATCACTCGCCAAATATATGACACTTGGCGAGAAAAGGTTGGACAAACAAATAGAAAGTTCATTGACGAAAATAAATTAGCCAATGTACGAAGATATATCATGCGAAATAATCAATTGACAGAAGCTGAAATTAATGAGATAAAAAGAAGTGCAACCAGAATAGACGAATCAACAAAATATGAAAAGGAACCGGGATAAGAAATAAAAACTAGTAACATTAAACAAGCCACAAGTCCTAATGTAGAAACCGTGATACACAAAAATCACTGTAAAGATAATGCTGTAATTTTAGAAGTGATGGAAACTTATGATCTGAGTAAGTTACAAAACGACAATAAAATGAGTTCAGAACACATTGAACAGAATTATTTTATAGAAAACAAGAACAGTATAAATAAGGCTGTTCTGTGCTTGCCCCAAATAAATATAAAAATCTTCACGATAGAGTGGGGCAATATTTCCATTGGACAATGTGCAAACACTATGGAAAATATGTAAACAAACACTGGTATGAACCTCACCCAGCACCAGTTACAGAAACAGAAGATGTCACCATTCTGTGGGATTACACCATCTACACAGATAGAAAAATTGAATCAAATAGACCGGACATTATTTTAAAAAACCAGAAAGAAAAAATTTGCCTATTAATTGATATGGCTTGTCCAGCCGATTGTAACATAGCAACCAAGGAATTCGAAAAACTGTCAAAATATAAAGACCTAGAAATTTAAATAGAAAAATGTGGAAATTGAAAACAAGAATCGTGCCAGTGATAGTAGGTTCACTTGGAATGATAAAAAGTGGAACAAAACAACAAATTGAAAGAATCCCTGGAAACCCTATCTTAAGAGATATACAACAAATTGTCTTGTTAAGTACAGCCCACACACTAAGGAGAAAGTTGTCTATGTAACGCTAGGGATGATAGTGAAGATATAGAAAACATGAAATGGAGCCTTAACGACACACCACGGCCTGCCTAATGTCTTCCCGCAGAATTGGTTGTTAATGCGACCATAGCAGAAATGGAAATATGATGAAAAATGACAACATAATTATAATTACCTGGTATATATCACCTTTTCTTATTCAACAATTAAAAGTTGACATTGATGAAAATACAGAAAACTCAACGAGTACATATATCATGTTTGCAAACACTCAGAATTTATAAGATTACTGGATGGTACCAGACAATCAGTAAAAAAAGCTACACTGAAATTTCTCGCCAAAATCATTTGAATTCATATTGACGGAATGATGTAGACAGATCAGCATTAATTCATGCTTTTGTTTATTAGGTCATGTTTTACAACACGCAGTTGTTTCTTTAAATGAGAAAAAAAAGTTGTGTTTTATAGGCTTAACCTATGAAGAAGATCCTCTCGCAAAATTAAAAAGTGGCTGAATGCTTTAAGATGATTGATGATGAGGCATATTGAGATGAGGCGAATCCGTCTTTTTATCCTTTGGTTTCTCGTACGATAAGAAGCAGAAAAAGCATTTAGCAGAAAATCATTACTTAAGTTTTGAACTTACACATTACACACATACTCACACATACATACACACTCAAACGCACATACACACACACATAAATATATGTAGTTATTAATGTTTCCAATATAAATAAAAACTGCGGGAATCGTAGAAAAAGCAGCACTGCCATAACGGGCAAGGAAATGAAAATGGATTAAAGAATTTAGAAAATATTCAGTTGAAAAAACTGAAAAATTGTAACCTGTAGTATACTGAAAATATCTTGAGTTAATAATTTAATATAATGAATTGGCCAAACACATAACGTCAACAAACCGCCAACTTTACATATGCATAACAAACAAACAAAAAACTAGTAAAGTTAGGAGATGTACGGCATGAAAACTAATTCATTAGCAATCATCATTAATAGAGAATTGCATGAACTTAATCGTTAATAATGAAATTAAAGCTACATTAGATGAAGTTAATGGTTAATGATAAAATTAGAGCTATATTTGATGAACTTAATCAATAATAATGAAATTAAAACTACATTGGATGAACTTAATCGTTAATAATGAAACTAAAGCTACATTAGATGAAGTTAATGGTTAATGATAAAATTAGAGCTATATTTGATGAACTTAATCAATAATAATGAAATTAAAACTACATTGGATGAACATAATCGTTAATAATGAAATTAAACCTACATTAGATAAAGTTAATGGTTAATGATAAAATTAGAGCTATATTTGATGAACTTAATCAATAATAATGAAATTAAAACTACATTGGATGAACATAATCGTTAATAATGAAATTAAGCTATATTGGATGAACTTAACGGTTAATGATAAAATTAGAGCTACATTGGATGAACTTAATCAATAATAATGAAATTAAAACTACATTGGATGAACATAATCGTTAATAATGAAATTAAGCTATATTGGATAAACTTAACGGTTAATGATAAAATTAGAGCTACATTGGATGAACTTAATCAATAATAATGAAATTAAAGCTACATTGGATGAACTTAACGGTTAATGATAAAATTAGAGCTACATTAGATGAACTTAAACGTCAATGATGAAATTCAAGCTATATTGGATGAACTTAATGATTATACATGAAATTAAAGCTACATTGAATGAACTTAATCGGTAATGATGAAATTAAAACTACATTGGATTAACTTAAATGGTCAACGATGAAATTAGAGCTACGCTAGATGAATCCAATAGTTAATGATGAAATGAGAACAAGATTTTTTACTACTGTAGGCCATGATAAAGTTTAAAACACAAACACCAGTCGACAGGTTTCGTCCCCTCGCGTCAGAACTGTAAACGGGAAAACGATTATGGACTATAAAAGTAAAAAAGTTTTGCCGTCATCGTCATAATATATATATATATATATATATTGTGTGTATTTTGGCAGCATTTTTTCATTAATGCAGGTTTCTTTGAATAATATAGACAAGTTTTGTCTATTAATTTTGTGTAGGATCCGTTCGTACCGTCTGATATACTTGATGGTGATATCGTTGAAAGACAACAAAAAAGCACAGTAACTGTTGATTTTATTATCGGGTATAAGATTTCGGCTCACATAAGGCATTATCAAAGAATAGTGGATTTAGTGTAATATATAAGAAACTTAATTCTTTTGTTAGAGTCCGTCGGAGACATATTAGTGTTTATGAGGTTTTTTTAGGATATTTTCATCTAGTTGGTAGTTGGAGTGCATCTGGCTACGGTATAAGAGAGTGATATGTTTGGGATTGGTTGGGATAGTATTACGTGTGGGTTTTTCCATGTTAAGCTTTTTAAGAAAATATCGTATTTGTTCATCAACTATGAAGTTGGGAAAATTATTGTTGATGAGTGTCTGTTTTATGTTTTTTAGTTCACTGTGGAAGATCTGATTCGTGCAAAAAACAATTTATCTACAAATCAGATCAAGTATATCAGACGGTACGAACGGATCCTACATTAATAGACAAAACTTGTCTATATTATTCAATGAAACCAGCATCTATATAATATGTGTGTGTGTGTGTGTCTTCGTGTGTGTCTTCGTGTGTGTATGTGTGTGTATATATATCTGTATATATATATATATATATTACGCACACACACAAACACGCATATATATATATATATATATATATATATATATATATATATATATATATATATATATATGTAATTCATTACTTTTGTGTATAAGACGCAACCAGATTTTGAAATTAATTTTTAACATAAAAATTGCGCCCTATTCACCAAAAATATGGCATTAATTTTGGGGAGACACATAAGAATTAAATATTGTTTACTCAAATATTTGAGAAGGCAATGATTTGACAAGTGTTACTAGAAACATCCGAACTTAAAGTTCAGATCATTGTTTTGAATACATTTTGATAACAGATTTTTAGAAATGTAAGTGAAGCCAAAATGACAGTTTTAGCTTAACTCCTTTTACTTGTGCTAAATCTGTTGACATTTATTCACTAACATAATTTTTTCTCGTCTTAATTTTGTGTAATTCAGTAAGTAGCATTTGACTGGTCAAGTGGAAAATACTATGTAATCAGTAATCTATCAGCTAAAGTTAAAAAAGACTCCATGAAAGTGACGTTGGATGAAGGATCGGTGAGAAATAGAAAATACTGCCGATCTCACTACAAGAGTTGTTGAACCTCTGTGTTTTTTTTATCATTTCACCCCGAGCAAGGCAGAAACGCCACTGATGTGCAGGGAGTTACATAAATGTAAAAAGATTAATTAGAAAAGAGTGAGGAGTACAAGCTAGTTAGAAAGAAACAATAGAAAGCTGAGAAAGCAGGTGCAATGACAGATACATAGGCGGAGAGATAGTGAAGGTTATACAGGGGAGGGGAGAGAGCTAGAGTCCAGTGGTTATTAGGTGAGTATTAACTTTGCATTTAAATTTCTGGAGGTTGTATCCGTCAGGAAAGCAAGAATACGGGAGCGAGTTCCACAGGCGGGAAGTGCGAGAGAGGAAGCTGCAGGAGTAGAATTGTCGTCTGCATTTGGCTAACCTGACTGTGAATGGGTGGGACCCAGTTGCCAGTCTGGTTGCACGGGTAAACACCTGTTGAGGAGGCATCAGTGACTTAAGCTCATCCGAGCAGAAGCCATGAAAGTATTTATAGAAGAGACAGAGGGAGGCCACATTTCGACGATGGGAAAGTGGCTGCAGTCGAGTCGCCAGATCAGTACCAATCACATTACAGACTCTCCTTTGGAGCTTGTCAAGAACACTGAGGAGAACGGCAGGGGCACCTGACCATAAATGGCAGCAGTACTCCATGCACGGACGGATGGGTTAACTGTTATACAGTCAGTTAAAGTCATGGAATCATTCTTCCCTGAACAGATTCTGCAAACATGATCTCCGCTCTGCTCCAAATATTTCAAACTGATTAGTCCTAAATACGATAGCATTCGTCATGTTGAGATGAGCTTTTACATTTTCGCTATTTTCAAGTCAATCTTTAAATCTATATTCAGTTATGTTTTAACTAGCAGTATAGCCCGGCGTTGCTCGGGTGTAAAGAAAGCTTTAAAACTAATATGGAGCTCAGTCTCTTTGGGCGTTGGCACGAAAGACTAAAAGGCAATAGTTGTTTCCAGTTAAAGCGAAACCGTAGACTGAAAGAAAAATGAATGGATGTGAGTCAAATTTTGATTTCCTGTTATCGATACAAATATGTTTTTTTCGTCGTAACTGAATTTTGGAGGCTAAATAAGTCCTCTGAGTAAATTGTATCATAGCTGAGACTAGGAACTACAATTATACCTACTTAGAACCAAACCCGAAGCAAAAACTAAAATAAAAGGGCTGAAAAAATACAGACACAGGCAGATAAACAGACACACACACAAACATCTTGCCTTTTATATATATATATATATATATATATATATATATATATTATCGATTTTCTGCACTATTGTAAGAACTGCAACCTTGAAACTTCTGAATCTCGTTTCTTATGTCTTTGTCTATGAGTGTATCAAATTTGATTAAAATCGGACCACTCCTTCTATAACCTGATTTTTTCGATTATCGATATTTCAAAGCCTAGCTAAGAACACTCGCAGACGCTTATTGTACAACTGTGCAAATTTTTAAGAAAATCGGTTCAGCCGTTTCGGAATCTATAGGTAACGGACACACACACACACACACACACACACACACACACACACACACACACACACACACACACACACACACACACACACACACACAAAGTTCCATTTATAAATAAGTTTAGATTTTCAGTAAATTCTATATTTCTCACTTGTTTTTTCTTTATTGATATTTTGTTCAAAACGAAGCTATTCGCTTTCAAGAGAAGCCGTTTTACCTTTTCTCAAAATGGCCGATGCTAACCGCCAAGTCAGTGATTCACTGCGCCTTCTCAGAATTACCTTTTAAGCGAACATGAAGCGGTAAGATTATATTGAAACACTTGCTAGGTCTGCTACTAGAAAAGTTAGTTCCCTTTTTCGTGTTAGGATATTTTTCTCACCAGAATCTATCTTACATATTTATAAGTCTACCATTCGTCTTTGATTTGAATATTGCTGTCTGTTGCTCTTGCGATGTATTTAGGGATGACTGATAAAATCCCCCCCCCCCCAAAAATAATAATATTTGTCCAGACCTGGAATTAGGTAATCAGTCACTTTCACAAGACCGTAATTTAGTTATTTCTGCCTTTTTTTTTCTTTTTATAAAAACATACATGATAATTGTTCCTATAAATTTTTCTCCATGGTACCTAGACTTTTAGTGGTACAGTGCTCGGAACGAGAAACCGGGGAGCCGAGTTCGAATTCCAGCTGAATCCATTGTATTCACTTACGCACAAATACCCTTGGGAAAGGTATTAATCCATCTCTTCCTTCCAGTTATGGGTTAAATAGCAGGAAAGAATGGGTTCTATAGCCTTGGTCGGCAATCAGTCTACCACAGAAAGCAATGGCAACCTACTGCGGGATAATCTTCTGCCTAGTCAGTCATGTCTCTTTCGAGACATGATCGCTCAAGCGTGTATCACGTATGGCACTGACTGACTAGATTTTAGGCAAGCCCCCATTGTGTTACGTTGCTAGATAAAACCGTAAGTTCTATACTGATAGTTTCTTCTGTTGCAGTTCTCGTTTGTAGAATTCTCTTCAGTTTTTATGCTTTCCAGTCAGCCTTAAACTTTTCAAAAAGTTTAATTCAATATCGGACGATATCTACTGTCTTCTTAATTATTGTTCTTTTAATGATATTTTTCGTTAAAATTTTTTTCTCGTTTTTTAACACAGTAACTCGTTGAATCTTAGTGACGTTTTTGCTTTAAACGGCGAGAAATGGTTAAAAAAAAATAAAATTCAGTATTTTTCCTCTCGATATTCTGTGGATTTTTTTTTAATGACGCTGAACCTGAAGAACAGTGCACAGCATAGAAATATCACCTAACATCTTCATAATACTTGCAATTCCAGTTTTCTTCTTTCTTTTGGTCTCGAGTTGGAATCCATCTGTCGTTCTCTACTGACTGGTTTCAGTATCAATTAATCTTTATCTAGGTGTCATGCTGATTTATGACGCTAGCGATCATAGTTCTCCATGCTTTCCTATTCTTTGTCGATAAACGTTGCCTTCTTGTTTTTTCTCCTAAACCTCATTACATCATTCATTTACGAAATTCGTTACTTAGGTTATGAGCTGTTTTCCTCTGTTCGTCTTGTCTTCAATATCATATGAATATTCTAATTTTCGAGCTCTCTTTTCTCATTATATACACAAGTCATTTCAACTGTTTTTTCTTTATGTTAATCACAACTGTCTTGATTATTTTCATTTTTTAAATCTTTGTAGTTGCTCACATGTTCCTTTCATGATATTCTCAGCATCATTCTGTAGAGTCATATATTCATGTTGCTTGAAGTCATTAAATTTGTGAAGAGATTTTACTGCTTTCACTACCACATAGCTCAGTAGTATTTTCTTTGTTTTAACGGTTTTTGCTGTTTTTAATATTTTGCTAAAATTTTAAAGTCATATTTCTCTATCCCAATGCGCCTTCGGATTTCAGTGTCATACCTTACGTTCTATGATAAAAAAAACTTCCAGAAAATTAAATTGTTCTTCTTCTTCTATGTATCTTGTCCTTTCAATACGTAGGTGATTATGGCCTTTCACGTCACCTTACCCCTGGTGGCTCTTAGCACGCTTTCTCCTGTAACGTCTCTCAGCCCCCGTTCTGTCATCCACCTGCTCAGGCCCTTCAAATATGTTATCCGCTGCTTTCCTCTGTCTCTATTTCCCTCTATCTGGCCTGTTAGTATCAGGTTCTCCAAGACCTCCTTCCTCATTGCATGTCTCAGGAACTTCATTTGTCTCTTTCTGATGCTCAATATTAATTTCCTTTTCGTTTCCATCATTTCCAAAACCTTGTCATTCCTCACATGCTCGGTCCACAATATCCGCAGCATTCTTTTGTAGAAAGTTTTCCCTTCATCTTTGTTGATATCGTCTAACATTCACTGCCATATTGAAGAACTGACATCACATAGCAATCCAGTACTCTCTTCTTTGTTTCTAGTGAAAGTTTCCTGTGTTTTAATACTTTACTCAGCTTCTGGTACGCGTCATTCGCCATACCAATTCGCCTTTGGATCTCTGTGTCGCATTTTCCGTCTTCAGTTAGAACACTTCCCAGATATTTAAATTTTCGTACCTGCTTGATTTTAACACCCCTCCCACCTGTATTTGGCACTTTGGGCTGCTGTTTTTGCTGATGGCCATGCATTCAGTTCTACTTGTTTTTATTTTTGTGTCTCCAAGTTTTAATTTATAACGTTGAGCCGTTCCTTTTACTATCAAACATGGATTCCGTCTTCTTGCAGTTGATGGTTAATCCTTTCTTCTTGCTTTCCTTTACGACTCCCTCTAGTAGTTCTTGTAAATTATCGTGTCTTTTATCAACACTGTATCAACTTTTTTTTCACAAAGTTAATTTTGGAGGATTGATATCCGCTGTCTTTAAGAATTTTATCATAAATTACTTTGTGTTTATCGAATATTTCCATATTTGAGAATTGTGTTTTAATGTGGCGTTCAACCGATGATGGAATATGTTTGATAATAGATGGTGGGTGGTTAGAATTGGGGTTTATACAGATTGGGTTAGCATTATTTTTCATGTAGTGTTGGAAAGTGTTCGATACTAAATCTAGTGTTATGTCTAGGAAGACAACTTGCTTAATATTACGCTTAATTACGACGTTAAATACTATATTAACTCTTGATCAGGTTGATAAAAGGAGGTAAGATTGATAATATTAGAAAATTAATTTAAAAAGTTTTTAAATCTTTTGGTTTTGAAATTAAAATTAACTTTGCGGAAAAATTCAGGAGCTCAAAATGAAAAAAATAGAAACAGAAAAATTATACGGTATAACCCTCCTTTTAATCAGTTTAAACTGGGTCATAAATTTCATATCATAATAGATAAGCATTTTCCCAAAATAACCTTGACTCGTCTATCCCCTCCTCTGAGTTCTATGTTCCTGGTTACCTTCCCCTCTTCAGGAAAGACTCCAACGTCCATATACATGGGCTTAGTGTATATGTCAGCGAACACCTCCCCCTAGTTAGAGTAACATCTCTTGAATCACTTGAGCAGTCTTTCATGTGCTTCCGTCTCTCAGTTCTAAGCTCTGTTAGCTATCTCTTCTTCCTCTACTGCTCTCCCTCCTTCTTCGACTGTTCAGTACTTGACAGCATCTCTGACAATATCGACAAGGCCATTTCTTCTCACCCATCTGCCCATATTGGTGACTTTAATGCCCACCACATTACGTGGCTGGAAAACACTTTCACCGACATTGCTGGTGTCAACACCATTAATTTTTCAGTCTCCCAATCCCTTACGCAAGTGGTGGACTTCCTCACGCGTTTCTCCAATAGCCCTAACGGAAGGGACTCGCTACTATATCTCTGCTTCACTTCCATCCCAAATTCTTGCACCACCAGACAGCTCTGATCTCTCAGAAATTCTGACCACGCCTTAGTTTCCGTCAACATCTCATTCCACTGCCCCCTACCCAAGAAACCCAGACCAACAGAATATCCTACTGCTACTAAAGAGCAGACTGAGATTCGTTCCGTGACTTCCTCTGCGACTTCCCTTGGAACAATGTTTTTAGTCTTCCCGTCGAAGAGTGTGCATCAGAGGTCTCCTCCTGGGTTAAGGCTGGCATCGATGCTTTCATCCCTGCCAGGAAATTTCAGCTTAAATCCCATTCGTCTCCCTGTTTCTCGACCGCTTGCTCGGTCGCCATTGCCCACTGGAATCACTTCTTCCGGCTTTATCGTAGCCACGCGTCGGACCAAAAGAGGCGTCTTTTCGCCTCAGCTCGTAATAAGTGTAAAAAGATACTTAACGAAGCTAAGATGCTGTTTGCTGCCAGAATAAAGCAACACATAGCAACCTCTAAGTTTGCACCAAAGACTACTGTCGCCTCTGTAAAAGCGTGCTTAACAAGAGTAAGTCCTCAATACCCCCGCTAATCAATGAGTTTGAGGTCCTCACCGCCTCAGCGGACAAGGCTGAATGCTTTGCTCGTAGATTCTCGACCCATTCGAGTCGGGATTCTTCTGGAGTTTATACACCCGACTTCCCACCTACAAATGAGGCTCAATTGAATCCCGTCCACATCACGCCCTCGCTGATTTCTAACATAATCTCAAAACTTGACCCTAACAAAGCGAGTGGTGGGGACGGAATCCCAATCATAGTCTTGAAGAAATGTGCCCCTGAACTATCCTCTGTCCTTTCTAAGTACTACTTATACCTATCTTCTTCCTGCTTACCTGCCTGTTGGCAAAGTTCTTCTGTGGTTCCTACATTTAAGATCACTGGAGAACACTCGGGCCCTGCAAATTACCGCCCTATCAGCCTTCTTCCAATCTTTGGCAAAGTGTTCGAAGCCATTATCAACGCCAAGGTCGTTCAACATCTCATGGACAAACAGTATGGCTTCCGCTTCACCATCACCGACCATCACCGAGTATATATACCAGGCTCTCGACAAGAATGGTGAAGCCCGAACCGTTGCCTTGGATATCTCCAAAGCGTTCGATAGAGTCTGGCATGCCGGCTTTCTACGGAAACTGCCAAGCTACGGCATAACTGAACTTTTGTTGGACCTAATCCAGTCATTTCTCTCTAACCGCATATTGAAGGTGGTATTAAACGGACATGCCTCCCAGAACTATCATACAAACGCGGGTGTCCCTCAAGGCTCTATCTTAGGATATACGCTCTTTCTAAACTACATCAATGATCTTCCCGATGCCATAACATCCCAAGTAGGCATGTACGCCGATGACACCACAGTTTACTCTCGCCTCGATCAAAAATCTGGTGTTATCTACAAGGCGAAACTCGCTGCTGAGCTTGAAAAGGACCTCCATTCCGTGGTGGATTGCGGCAAGAAATGGCTCGCTTTTTTTCTTTGGGCTACGTACTGGCTCGGTCCAAATCGCTTTGACTGATGTTCATGTGCTTAGCTCTTTTTTTTATTACAACCGTTTTTTCCTTCCGCGTAGAATCGAGGAGGGTTTTTCGAAACGAGTATATTTATAAGTTTGTGTTTATATATATATGCAAACTTATCAGAGCAAAGCACATGAACATCAGCAAAAGGAATTCAGACCGAGTCAGCACGTAGCATAAACAAAACCCGAGACGAGTAATAAATTAACAAAAAAGCGCTCAATACGTTTAAAAATGTTTGTCCTATTTTGGTTTTTACTTTTAAATTAAATGGTGGGTTGAACCAGATAATGTTTCGTTTTCTTTCATGGTTTTATAATTTTCTATTTGGTTGGAGATTCTATTGTAAAATGTTCTTATGGACGGATTTTCTTAGTGCATATTTATAGTTTCTTTTGTTTTCATCAAATATTGTTTTATTTTATAGCCTGTTTTCTATTCCTTTGTGAATGTGCTTGATTATGTTTTTGGGATTGTTAGATCTTGTGCTTGTGTACTTTAAACTTGTGTTTGCTTTCATATATTGAGAGACATTGCCAGTTTGTAAATATAATTCCACAGCTATACATTGGACTACTTTTTCAATTTGTTTCTACAATTATGTCTAAATCTAATTGTTTGAATAATTTGAAAAGGTTTTTCCTGATTTTATGTTTTTGTTTTTTTGTTGGTGTCTGGTGCTATCATTAATCCGTCATCTCTGTATGATCCATTGTTGTCTAAATGGACTGCATTTTTTAAAATTTTATTTAAATTGCATATGTCCATCAATTCTGAAATTTCGGCTGCTTCATAACATCTTTGTGGTACATGAAAGGAGCTCTTTTAATCCCTGCTTTACCGTTGTTGAAAATATTGATTTGCGGCAATGTTCAGATGTTATGTTTATGTACCTTTTAGCAAAATTAAACGCTTCCATCAATTTCTTTTTCAGAAATTGCTAGGTAAAATTAATATTTAACAGTATTGTTTAGAAAATTATTTGCTGCCTCGATACACTAAATATATATATATATGTTACTATATATATATATATATATATATATATATATTACTAATATATATATATATATATATATATTACTATATATATATATATTACTATACTATATATATATTACTATATATATTACTAATATATATATATATATATATTCAATCACTTATATTCTTTCACTCGTTAGCTTGAGTGGCTGTTCTTAGTAAGTCAAAAATATTTTCTAATATTTATGGAATATTTTGCCCACTTCAGTTTTTGTTGGATTTATAAGTCGGTATAAGGAGTTGTTGGGAAAATCTTGTTTTTGGTCTTTGATTGTCAAGTAAGCTTGTCTGCTGGTTCAAATTTATATTTTTTGGCTTAAATTTAATTAATCTGTAATAATTTTAGCTTCTATGTTAATGTTTTCAATATAGAAACCCGGTACATTTTCATAAGATTTTGTGGTTTCTTCATCTTTTTTTCTTATTCCTTTGGGTTTATTTCATAAATGTTGTTGGATTTGTCTCCTTTAATTAGGATATTTTGTGTTCATATTTGTTTTTTGACTTCAGTGTTTAATAATTTTTGGAAGTTGTTAATTTTTTAAGATTTTATATGGTCTAATATGGAAATCATATCTCTTTCAAATGTAATTATTTTTTTGATTGAAGTGGGATAACTCACGATTTTTTTCTTTTTCACACCTGCGTCTTTTTTTAAGAGAAAATAATGGTTTTTTATCTGATCCTGGGAAGAAATTGTTCAATTTTTTTGTAATAAATGCAGCATATATTATTTTCGGTTTGGTATAGATATATTATTCAGTAATTGTGATATATTTTAAATTTCTGCATTATTGTTTTTATCTTCTTTTTTTTTTTTCGTGCGTTTGGTAAATTCGTTTATTGTTTAAAATACACTAAAAGTGATCAATTGTAAGAGCATATTCATTATTTCATTACTTGGTTTTTGTCATAATAAAATTAGACCAGTAACATTTGATTAAAAAGTGTTCAATACAAATATATTGAAGAACAACGTTTGAATCTTTATTTGTAAACGAGTTATTACGAAACCTAGGTTTCTATCATTTGGTGTCATTAGGTGATTTAAAATAACGAATTTCACCGGGGTTTTCGTTTTTTTTTTGTTCTTTTTTTTTTTTTAAGAACACTCACGTGACGGTGAATTTTTTTTTTTGAACGTTCACGTAACGGTGAATTTTAGAACGCACAATTTTTAAAATTACAGGAAATTGTTATAGTTTATAAAATGGTAGTGTTCAAAAAATAGAAAAAGATAGACACACTGATGTCAAGAATTCAAAATTGGGCGGCAAAATAAGGAACCATTACTTTTGGTAAGAGTAGGAGTAAGAAGTAAAAGTTAAGGACAATAGTTTTGTGTAGGGGATTTTAAAAGTGAAGAGGCTAGTCAGTTGACCAATAGAGTCCAAAGGGATAGGCTCGTTTACTACTAGCATCCCACATTGAAGAGAATTTAGCTAGTCTACTCCTGTATCAACACAAAATTTAAAGGTTGTAACTTGATATAAAAACCTAAAGTTTTGTACCAAAAATAAACACCATTAATTCAAGTTTGTATTATCTTCTAAGTATACCAAAACGAAGCAGCACAACAAAATCATCACGTTTTTATCCATGGTATTTTATGGTATGGTTACACTGACATAATTTCTGTTCTTTTGTTCAGTCGTTCATTTTTGTTTGAGAATAACATATTAGAAAACTCTTCTTCCTGGCACAATCAACATATTTTGCCACCTTGGCTTGGCTGAAAAATTATAGAAAAAATTAACATCATCTTGCCGGTTATTTTTATCGAACCTTTCATAAAAAAGAGATTGTCGCCAAGAAACTCGATATGTTATTTATAAGCATGTTAAAAAAAAAATCCTACGTTGCCTTATTGAAGTACGTCAGGGAAAAAAACGCGTCGGCTAAGAATAATTTTTAATCTGTTTTAACATGTGTATGTATGTGTGTGTGTGTGTCTGTGTGTGTGTGTCTGTGTGTGTGTGTCTGTGTGTGTGTGTGAATTTAATAGACGGGTTAATAAAATTTGAGGAATAAAAAAATGAAAAAATGATAAAAATATTGTCAATAAGACTGATAATATTTATATTAATAAACCTTTGGCTAAGCACAAGTACAAAAAGAATGATTTAATGTCGGAATTGTGTTGTATTTCGATTTAATTTGATTTGACTTCGATTAGACTGACGAATAAGTATGTCTTATGTACATTATGACATTAATTCTATTTAAATTCATTTGTTTTTTTGTTTTTTTCTGCCTGGTACAAGTTGGTACAAGTTTCTTTTTAAATCGATCCCGGCCAGAAGCAGGTGGATGTGTCTTTCCGCACTAATGAGCTGGGATACACTGAAGCAGGCTTATATGTGGATAACTCATATATTATGCTCACTAGAGAGGAAAATTAAAAAAAAAAACAGTTTCCACTTCTGCAATATATGCATTTGAGTTATTTCGGTGACAAGCGTGTGTGTATTCACTGCTTATATAGAACAAGTTAAAATTTCCTTTCACGGGTTTCATGCGCCCATAGCTTAGGGAGTAGAGATTCCGACTGACACCAAATCGGTCGGGTTTCGATCCCGGCCAGAAGCATGTGGATGTATCAAGCCACACTAATGAGCTGTGATAGAGAGAAACAGACTTGTATGTGGATGACATATATATATATATATTAGTAATATCTATATATATTAGTAATATCTATATTAGCAATATATATATATATATATATATATATATATATTATTAAAATCTATATATATTATTAATATCAATATATATTAGTAATATATATATATTAGTAATATATATATATATATTAGTAATATATATATATATATATATATATTAGTAACATATATATATATATTTAGTGTATCGAGGCAGCAAATAATTTTCTAAACATATACTGTTAAATATAAGGACAATGAATGTCTATTCTGTTTACTCATGAGCCGTTTTAAACGTCGTATTTTGGCTTTAATTTCAGTTGAAAATAAAGACAAAAATTCTCCAAAATTTGGATAATTTTTTATTAGTTTTTTGGAGAATTTTCGTTTTTATTTTCTACTGAAATTAAAGCCAAAATACGACGTTTGGAACGGCTCATGATTAAACATAATAGACATTCATTGTCTCTTATATTTAACAACATTATATATATATATATATATATATATATATATATATATATATATATTAGTCATGTAACGAAACACAGCGGTAATACAACACATGGGAGAAAAAACAACAGTAACAACGTAATTGCAAAGAAAAGGAAAAGTCAGTTCATTGTTTATTTCTCTTGGTCCGAAAATTCTTACATTAATATAATAGAGCGTACATATATATTGTGCTGATGTTAATAAAACAATGTTCAGTGGAAACTTATATGCCAACCCAAATCATGATATCTATTTTGGAATCTCACAATTCACTTACGAACAGTATTTGCTACTATGTTCTATTCTTTTATGTGCCCTGTCCTTTCAGGACTTAGGCGATCATGGTTTTCCACGTCACCCTATCTGAGGGCTCTTAGCACGCGTTCTCCTGCTCAGAATATCCTACTGCTACTAAAGAGCAGACTGAGATTCGTTCCGTGACTTCCTCTGCGACTTCCCTTGAAACAATGTTTTTAGTCTTCCCGTCGAAGAGTGTGCATCAGAGGTCTCCTCCTGGGTTAAGGCTGGCATCGATGCTTTCATCGCTGCCAGGAAATTTCAGCTTAAATCCCATTCGTCTCCCTGTTTCTCGACCGCTTGCTCGGCCGCCATTGCCCACTGGAATCACTTCTTCCGGCTTTATCGTAGCCACGCGTCGGACCAAAACATGCGCCTTTTCGCCTCAGCTCGTAATAAGTGTAAAAAGATACTTAACGAAGCTAAGATGCTGTTTGCTGCCAGAATAAAGCAACGCATAGCAACCTCTAAGTTTGCACCAAAGACTACTGTCGCCTCTGTAAAAGCGTGCTTAACAAGAGTAAGTCCTCAATACCCCCGCTAATCAATGAGTTTGAGGTCCTCACCGCCTCAGCGGACAAGGCTGAATGCTTTGCTCGTATATTCTCGACCCATTCGAGTCGGGCTGGAGTTTATACACCCGACTTCCCACCTACAACTGAGGCTCAATTGAATCCCGTCCACATCACGCCCTCGCTGATTTCTAACATAATCTCAAAACTTGACCCTAACAAAGCGAGTGGTGGGGACGGAATCCCAATCATAGTCTTGAAGAAATGTGCCCCTGAACTATCCTCTGTCCTTTCTAAGTACTACTTATACCTATCTTCTTCCTGCTTACCTGCCTGTTGGCAAAGTTCTTCTGTGGTTCCTATATTTAAGATCACTGGAGAACACTCGGGCCCCGCAAATTACCGCCCTATCAGCCTTCTTCCAATCTTTGGCAAAGTGTTCGAAGCCATTATCAACGCCAAGGTCGTTCAACATCTCATGGACAAACAGCATGGCTTACGCTTCACCATCACCGACCATCACCGAGTATATATACCAGGCTCTCGACAAGAATGGTGAAGCCCGAACCGTTGCCTTGGATATCTCCAAAGCGTTCGATAGAGTCTGGCATGCCGGCTTTCTATGGAAACTGCGAAGCTACGGCATAACTGAACTTTTGTTGGACCTAATCCAGTCATTTCTCTCTAACCGCATATTGAAGGTGGTATTAAACGGACATGCCTCCCAGAACTATCATACAAACGCGGGTGTCCCTCAAGGCTCTATCTTAGGATATACGCTCTTTCTAAACTACATCAATGATCTTTCCGATGCCATAACATCCCAAGTAGGCATGTACGCCGATGACACCACAGTTTACTCTCGCCTCGATCAAAAATCTGGTGTTATCCTTTTTCACTTTTAACATTTAAAACATTTACAATTTAAAATCTACAAACGAATACTATAGAGAGTCTAGTTGAAATGTCTCTTTTATCAATATATATGTAATAGAATTCAATCAGAATTGTCAAAGTATCTCGTTTTTAAATGCCGGCTATTGAAAAATACTCCTAACTTTTATTATCACTTTAACAGAAGAAAAAACACTCCCATGAAATTCTGATTGTTACAGTGATTTTCCTTTTCGTCGAGTAACAATTTACACTACTTCGAAAAGCGAAAACTGATGGGTGAAGCAACAAACTTTTCTTACAACCTGGGCCTCCCCGTACAAATGGGACAAGTAATACTATGATTCACAAAGTCCAAAACAGCGTAATTAACAACTGTTAATCAACAAAAACCAGATGTATTTCAAGTATGAAAAGTTTTTTTTTTTTTTTTGCCTTTTTTGGCTTTTAGGAACTCGGTTACTATCATCAAAACAGATCTCCTTCTATGTGATACACGCCGTTTTTTTTTCTTTAAGAAAACATTAGACTTGGACAAATAAACGAACTGGAAAAGAAAGTAAGAGTTTTAAAGATATCATACAAGCTGATTTCTTGTAATCTTACGCCATTTTAACTATGAAGACATTGTTAGCCTGGAAGTGAAAAGTTGAATATTGTCTGAATGAAATGCTAAATATATGACGAATATAAACGACGATAATCTTTTAATTATAATGATTTATACATTTTTAAAGAATTCTAAAAAACATTTCAATCACTGTACGCTTCAAGTTATTAAATTAATAAGTTAAGACTATTTTTACAGATCGAAAATTGAAAAGGTTGATACAAATCTTGATAAAGAAAGAATTTCAAATAATTAAAACAATTAATTTTGTATGCAGCTATTTCGTTTGTTTTTATGATATGCCATACGTGACATATTATGAAAATGACACTTTGGGGATTTGCTTACAAGTAAACCAATCCGTATATAGAATTTTTCTGCGTTGTACAATTCTTGCATTTCACTTCCATATTAGGACTAGTCGACATGGTGCAATGGTTAGCAAGATTGTTTGCGAGATTAATTAGGTCTGAGTAGCGAGTTCTCGGTGCTCAACACATTCGACCATGTGCCAAGAAAATTCTTTATGGGCACCTTGACATGGTGCAGTTATTAGCAAGATTTTCTCGTTAGAACATTTGGGAATGAATAGGTTTTCCGTTCCTCACTGGGAGCCCCATATATTGGGTCTTGTGTCACATCTAATATATAATTCACTTCCGTATTTCGTGTGTACGTTTCAATATTCAACAAGCTTTGCAAAACCTTCCTTCAAAATGTAATGTTTTATTTTTTTTAATATTCAATTTACTCTTTTTTTTTATCAAAATTACTTGAGAGATGTGTCAATTCATTTTTTGCTTATTGAGAATCGAAACAATTAGAAGGCTTGCGTGAAATAATCATTGTTAACATAGTTTGACAGAGCATCAAATAAATTTATTGAAACAATTGATGATGTAAAAACCGTGATAATATCGTTTTTGCTTTTTGTTATGGTACCCTATTTACAGTGGAATGAATTCTTCTATCTTCAATAAATACTAACCTGCTTGACTTCCTGTGATGCAGTCGACAGGCAGCCGCGAGGGAGTATAACTAGACAGTTTGAACGTACACTTCTATTTGCTGACTACAATACTGTTATTTTGAATATACATTCTGTTTTTCTCATACACTGGTTGAACTTACCTTCTTGTTTCCGTGGTCCTTCTTCCTGGCCCTAACGAAGATTTGCGACGATGATTTGCGCAAAGAGTTGCGCAAAGGTTTGCAAGGAACACCAGGCTTAAAAAAGAAAGTCTTTTAAAACATGGGCAAACGAGTTTTTTTGTTTTTTTTTTTACTTTTTGTCACAGCTTTTTTATTTGTAAAGCATCTGAAAAAAAAAAGAGAAAAGTAAATCGGGAAAAAAAAGAAACTTATTATGGAGGATTTTAAAAGCATTTTATTGGATCTGTAAAGTACCAGAATAAACAGCAAGTAAGTAGAAAAAGCAACTAATCTCTCAATTGGAAAAAAAATGGATAAATTAATTCTGCAAACCCAGAAGGAAAATGAAGAAAGATAGATCGAATTTCAGAAGCAAGTTTTTGAACCAACAAGGCGTAGAAATTCCATCAAAAACGAATTTTCTATTTCGCACGGCACTATTTGCAGTGCGATAGAGACATTTTCACAAGATCCCGAGGAAGACAAAACATTGTCGGCATACTTTAGGAGATATGAATATATACATATACTACAGATTGTGCAAATTAGAGTGACTCGAAAAAGTAAGTCTTCTTCTGAGGAAACTTGGCAAAAATGAACATGCAAGATTCGTAAACTACATTTTGTCGGGGAAAACTAGCAAGCTGACATTCACCAAAGCAGTGGAATTACTCATGAAGATTTTCAGTCTAAATACATGTCTTTTTCATAAGAGATGGAAATGTCTCAATCTAAATAGGAAAGAATGGGAAGATTGCACCACTTTTGCGTCAGTTCAAAGACATCTCTTTTTTATAAGAGATAGAACTGTCTTAATATAAATAGAAAAGAATGAGAAGATTACACCACTTTTGCGCCAGTAGTACAAAAAGCACTGCAATGATTTTAGACTGGCGGGACTAAGTGCAAACAACTTCAACTGTTTGATATTCGTGCAAGGACTAGTTTCAACAAAAGATGCAGAAAATAGGCGAAGAATACTAAATAAATTAGAGAATGAGCCGAATATAACTCTTCAGTAGATCGTTGAAGAATATCAGAGGTACGTTAGTGTAAAGCGAGATTCTAAAAATATCGAAGAATCAGGTATTGCTCATGTCAAAAAAATGTACGCTGCAAACAGAATCAAAGTCGTTTAAAATTAATGAAACAAAGAAAAAGCAAAATGATTTGCCTCTTAACACATGTTAGGGATGTAGGGCTCTACACTGGTATAAAGATTGTTTTTCCGGAGCAAAGAAATGTTACATATATGAGTCGGACACAAATGTTCACAATGCCAAATTAAAAATAGAACCAATTGCTACATAAAAAATACCAGGTCGGACGAACTAGACGGTGCTAATACCAGGAAATTCGTGAACGTAGAAATTTTAAACAAATGTGTGACATTTCAACTAAACTCAGGATTTGATTTAACTATAATAAGCTTGCAAACATGGAAAAGATTGCGCAAGCCAACCACGACTGCAAAATCTGTCACAGTGGAAAAATTATAATCGAGGGAGAATTGATTGTTAATACAACGTTCAGCGGGAAGACTCTTAGATTAAAATTGTTCGTCTTGAAAAATAGTAACAACCTATTTAGAACTGATTAGATGACGCAATTCCAGCTTTGGAACTTAACTGTAAATTCTTACCGCAAAAAATAAAAAACTTAAAATGCCGAAGTTGAAAAACTGAAAAAAGAATTGAAGGAAGCCTATCTATAAATGTTTTCTGGTGTGTTAGGTAGATTTACCAAAATGATGGCAAGAATTGAAATTAAAGACGACGTCCAGCCAGTTCAAAAAGAAGCACAATGTGCCTTTTGCCTCGTTGGAATCAATTAACGAGAAACTTGACAGATTAGCAAAAACTAGAGTTCTTTCAAATGTATATTACAGTGAATGGGCCGCACTAGCAGTCTATGTAAAAAGAAATAAAAAACATACGCGTTTGTGCTGATTTTAGACAGCATTGAATGCTGTTCTGAAGGACTATCATTACCCTCCTCCTAGTTTCGAAGACATTTCTGTGAAGGTAAATGTGGGAAAATTATATAAATCTGAACGTTTACCGTTTGAGGTCAAGGTAGCACCATCAATATTTCAACAATGCATGAATACTATGCTGAGCGGCCTTGACTTCGCAGTCGCTTATTTAAATGAGATTCCGATAAAAAGCCAAAACGTAGTCGAACATAAGGATCCTGTCTACAAAGTTTTTGCTAAAATTCTAGATTACTGTTTCAAACTTAACGAGACCAAATATGAATTTTCATGGAAATTTCAAATATATAGAACACATAATCGGCAAGGATGGTAGGATACCGAATCCTGAACGGGTTACCGCGATCAAAGACATGCCGGTGCCCAATAACATCGTTCCGTTGAAGAGCTTCTTTGGATTGGAAATTATTATCAGGCATTCATACCAAATATGGAGGATTTGCGTGTCCCGGTTAATGAACTATTAAAGAGAAACAAGCTCTGTGTTTGAATAGCATAATACCAGCAAACACTTGAAAAAATAAACAAAAAAAAAATTAACCTCAGACTTATTTCTCATGCATTACGACCCGGACTTGGAAATCGTTGTTGCCAGCGATGCTAGTTCGTATGGCGTAGAAGCATGCATTCTTCACAATATGGCTGATGGAACAGTAAAACAGATAGCTCACGCGTCGAGAACTTTGCTAACTGCGGAAAAAAATTATTCGCAGATTGAACAAGCGTCGCGAAGTTCCACCGATATATTTATGGTCGATATTTCAGTCTGCAGACAAACCACAAGCCACCTCTCACCATTTTTGACTGAAAGAAACGTCTGCCTACACAGTCAACAGACTTCAGAGATGGATTAAAATTCTGTTAAATTACAATTTTCAAATGGAGTACGTATCATCAGGCAAATTCGGCCATTCGGATGGATTGTCAAGACCAATTCCCAAGTACAAACAACGATTGGAAGCTACAGAGCACGCCTCCCTTCAGTCTGAAGGAAAATTAAAAACTATGCTTTGTAATACAGTAAGGGAATGTCCAGTGACGCTTGAACAAATAAAACAAAGACTCTACACGATGAGTGTATTAAGGAAACAAATATTAAAAATCGTTGAAAGTACCAGCAAACACTACGGGCATTTTATTTCTCTATGCGATGAGGTGTTACTCTAGAGGAAACACGTCCTGATTCCGTTAACACACCAGAAACGATTTTCACGCTGGCCATCTAGGGAGTACTAATATGAAAACAAAAAATTGCGTAGCTATGTCTAATGTAAAAGTATAGAGAGAGATACAGAAAACACTGTCAAATCATGTAAAACCTGTGCCTTAGTGGTGAAGGCATCTACTATTACAGTCAGGCCCTAGCCAAAAATCGACCTACCTTGGTCTAGAATTCACAGTAATTTCGCGAGACCTCTAGAGGGATATTATTACTTCATTGCAGTCGACAGTTTCTCGAAGTGGCCCGAAGTACACAGATGCAAAAACCCAACTACAGAAATTGTTATAAAATTTCTTCCTGAGCTGTTCGCCAGATTCGGAGTAGCCGACTACGTTTAGGACAAATTACTTCCGAAACAGACGAAGTCAGGAAGAAGAATCATCGTACATACAAGACGATATAACCCAGGAGAAAAAGTTTGTTTTTTTTTCAAAATATTCAAATTCAACAAATCTTGTTGGGGAATGGGTACGATCAAAAATGAATTGGGAGCATGGTTTATATGATAAAGAGTTCACAATTTATTCATAAAAGACATCTCAATTAACTTAGGAAACGCCTAACTGACGAGGCTGATAGTGGGCTTCCTGAGAAAACAGTTTTTGATGTCATATAAGACACTTTCATTTTTCCATCATCTATAGCCGCCCATGACATTCGCCATTCTAATAGTAAAAGGCAAGCAACTGATTTAATAGTGGTCAATACTAAACGTCAAAGGTATTGAGAAAACAAACAAATAATTTTTCAAAATTGTCTACTGCGACCTTTTTGAAGCAATTTTTTTCTTTAGACTCCTGCGGAGTTAAGATTTTAAGAGGGAGTATTATGGTGCTCTATTTACAGTGAAATAGACTCTTCTCCCGGAAAGGCAGTAGATAGGCAGTCGTGAGGCAGTCGTGAGGCAGTCGGGACGCAGTGTAACTAGACAGTTTGAACGTACACTTCTATTTACTGACTACTAACACTGTTACTTTGTCTACATGTTCTGTTATTCTAATACAATGGTTGAACATACCTTCTTCTTTCCGTGCCTTTCTTCATGGCCCTAACAGGCCACAACAGTTTTGTAAATATGTTTTATAAGATTTATTTAGTAAATTACTGTTATCTCTTTCATGATATTTCATTTGTATTATTTCATCATTAAATTTTAAAATAAATTTATAATATATTTTACTATTTCAAATTTCATTTTTTCAGAAAGCTTCAAACGTATGGCAATAAAACTAAAGTAAAAAACTAAATCAATAACAGGTCCTTATTTTTTTAAATTCGTATGTTGTTAATAATAAAAAAACGATCTGTTAATTTAGGTTTTATAAATTTATGTCAATTCTGGTTCACCATACTTAGCCAGACGTGTGAAGTGAATAATGAAAAACTGACATCAATCATTTGGCAGACCAGCAAGATAAACCGACCGTGATTCTGTAAAAATGTTATTCTACATTTCATGTGATAAACAAATAATACTTTCAGATCAGATTAAGTTAACGTTAAATTTGGTAATTTTCTACAAAGAAAGGGTCATAGATGCAAATGTTATTTTTGCTAGATTTTAAAATCGAGAATGAACTTTTGTTTACAAACCCATCGAAATTTCTAAAATGTTCGCTAAAATAAAACTCAAAATTTAGATTCTAATCAATATCATTTCTAATTTAAATATATTAGAGCATTTTACTTAATGGAAATATTAAATTTACATATTTAGCTTTCTACTAAAACTAAAATTAAAGCTTCAAGAAAGTATTTTATTTATTAAAATTCACATTCAAATGTAGATATCGAAATTGATTATTCTTATGATTATATTTTATTTGCTTGGCATTTAAATTTTTCTTCAGTTTAAACACAAAACTTTGCACTAATCTAGTCAGAAGAAACAGATATATAGTCGCAAATAGAAGCGTTTATATCTCATTATTTGTTTAATGTTTTCTTTAAAGTGTAGATTTATTATTATTATTATTATGTCATTTGACATCATATTTCGATTTCTGCTTTGGTCTCACTACCAACCAAGTCTGCGGGGAGACCTAAGGCAGGTAGTGGCGTGTTGTTATGATTCCATTTCATGTTTTTCTATCTTCCCTATCATCCCCAGCATTACATAGATAACGTTTTCCTTAGTGTGTGGGCTGTACTTAATAAGACAATTTTTTGTATATCTCTTAAGCTGGGGTTTCCAGGGATTCTTTCAATGTGTTGTTTTGTTCCATTTTTTATCATTCCAAGTGCACCTACTATCACTGGTACATCTCTTGTTTTCAATTTCCACATTTTTTCTATTTCAATTTCCAGGTCTTTATATTTTGACAGTTTTTCAAATTCCTTGATTGCTATGTTACAATCCGCTGGACAAGCCATATCAATTAATAGACACGTTTTCTCCTTCTGGTTTTTAACAATAATGTCTGGCCTGTTTGCTTCAATTTTTCTGTCTGTGTAGATGGTGTAATCCCATAGAATGGTTACATCTTCTATTTCTGTAACCGGTGCTGGATGCTGTTCATACCAGTGTTTGTTTACAGATTTTCCATAATGTTTGCACATTGCCCAATGTAAATATTGCCCAACTCTATCGTGGCGATTTTTATATTCGTTTGGGGCAAGCACAGAACAGCCTGAGATTAGGTGGTCTATTGTTTCTTGGTGTTTCTGACAAAACCTGCATTTTGGATCCATATTATTATGCATAATATTTGCCTGAAAGTTTCTCGTGAAAAGACTTTGGTCTTGTGCTGCAAGTATAAATCCTTCAGTTTCAGACTTTAATCCAGATGCACGTAACCATCGATGAGTATTAACTTTGTCAACATTGGATTTATTGGCACGTACTGGATATTGGCCATGCAGAGGTTTGTCTTGCCAGCGCTGTTTCATCTTTTCAAGAGTTTTATCTTTGGCTTTCATTTTCATATTTTTTGCTGCAATAGTTGGTTCTTGGCTACTGTTTTGCTTTTCTACAGAATCTACTAACTGTAATTATTGTAATCTACTAACTGTAATTATTGTAATCTACTAACTGTAATTATTGTAATTTCTACAGAATCTACTAACTGTAATTATTATTATTATTATTATTATTATTATTATTATTATTATTATTAATAATTATTATTATTATTATTATTATTATTATTATTATGTCATTTTTCATCATATTCCGATTTCTGCTTTGGTCTCACTACCAACCAAGTCTGCGGGGAGACCTAAGGCAGGTCGTGGCGTGTTGTTATGACTCCATTTCATGTTTTTCTATCTTCCCTGTCATCCCTAGCATTACATAGATGAAGTTTTCCTTAGTGTGTGGGCTGTACTTAATAAGACAATTTTTTGTATATCGCTTAAGCTGGGGTTTCCAGGGATTCTTTCAATGTGTGGTTTTGTTTTCAATTTCCACATTTTTTCTATTTCAATTTCCATGTTTTTATATTTTGACAGTTTTTCAAATTCCTTGATTGCTATGTTACAATCCGCTGGACAAGCCATATCAATTAATAGACAAGTTTTCTCCTTCTAGTTTTTAACAATAATGTCTGGCCTGTTTGCTTCAATTTTTCTGTCTGTGTAGATGGTGTAATCCCATAGAATGGTTACATCTTTTATTTCTGTAACCGGTGCTGGGTGATGTTCATAGCAGTGTTTGTTTACAGATTTTCCATAATGTTTGCACATTGCCCAATGAAAATATTTCCCAACTCTATTGTGGCGATTTTTATATTCATTTGGAGCAACCACAGAACAGCCTGAGATTAGGTGGTCTATTGTTTCTTGGTGTTTATCACAAAACCTGCATTTTGGATCCATATTATTATGCATAATATTTGCCTGAAAGTTTCTCGTGAAAAGACTTTGGTCTTGTGCTGCAAGAATAAAGCCTTCAGTTTCAGACTTTAATCCAGATGCACGTAACCATCGATGAGTATTAAATTTGTCAACATTGGTTTTATTGGCACGTACTGGATATTGGCCATGCAGAGGTTTGTCTTGCCAGCGCTGTTTCATCTGTTCAAGAGTTTTATCTTTGGCTTTCATTTTCATATTCTTTGCCGCAATAGCCGGCTCTTGGCTTCTGTTTTGCTTTTCTACAGAATCTACTAACTGTAAATCTTGTTTGAATTTACTGCCTTCTTTTATTATTGAATATTTTTTCTTTCTTTCTTCATGTTGCCTTACTAATTGTATCATCCAATCCTTTGTTGTTTCTATGTATGTTAGTAAGCCAATAGTTGTTGTCTTGTATGACATTTCCAACTGAATAAGACCTCTTCCACCCTCTTTACGGGGTATGTATAGACGGTCTACATCAGCCTTTGGGTGATGCATCCTATGCTTAGAAAGAAGTTTTCTTGTTTTAGCATCCATTCGCCTGATGTCGTTTAGAGTCCAGTTTAAGATGTTAAAGCTATATTGGACAACTGGGATTGCAAGGCTATTAATGGCCATAACTCTGTTCTGTGAATTTAATTCAGTTTTTAATATCATTCGTAGCCTTCTATAGTACTCTTTACGCACTATTTCTTTCATTTTTTATGGTGAATGTTTTCACTCTCATTTACACTTAGGTATTTATAAACTTCTTCTGGTTTCAATTCTTTTATTGTTACAGCAGGGTCTAGGCAAATTGAGGATGTTTCTTGTATTGATCCACGTAAAACTGTAGCTTTAGCACATTTATTCAAATTAAATTTCATTCCAATGTCTTCGCTGAAGCATTTTACAGTTTGCAGAAGACCTTCCAGCTCATTATCATTCTTAGCATATAACTTCAAGTCATCCATGTAAAATAGATGGCTTATTTTTTTTGTCCTATTTTATAACCACATTCTGTCTTATTAAGTTGACTGGTTAGTGCTATTAATGATATGCAGAATAGTAAGGGAGATAAAGAATCACCTTGAAATATAACTCTTTTGATGTTTATTTCATCAGACTTATAGGTTCCATTTATATGATTGAGGTAAAGGGTTGTTTTCCATATAGACATGCACTGTTTGATGAAATTGATGATGACGGGCGATATCTTGTATATATTTAAAGTCTTTAAAATCCAGTCATGTGGCACACTATCGAATGCCTTTCGGTAGTCTATCCAGGCTGTACTAAGATTTTTCTTTGTACTGTAGCAGTTTTCCAGGATCATTTTGTTAATCAGCAATTGGTCTTTACAACCATAACAGCCACGTTTGCACCCTTTTTGTTCAAGCGGTATCATGTCATTTCTTTCTAAGAATAAATATGTCTGTTTTGTTAAAATAGATGTTAATAGTTTATATGTTGTCAGAAGACATGTAATTGGTCTGTAGTTTTTCGGGTTGTTTGTGTCACCATTCTTGGGTAGAAGAAATGTAATTCCTTTGGTCATCCATGCAGGAATTTTAACGGGATCGTCAACCATTTCTTGAAGTTCTTTGGCTAGTTTTTTATGTGCTGCACTTAAATAATATATTATTATTATTATTATTATTATTATTATTATTATTATAATTATTATTATTATTTCTTGCTTTGTGTAAATATAGTAAATGTCTATAATGGTATTTGTGTCGCTAAAGGTGTTTCGAGTCTAAAGTTGACTCTCTTCAGGCGAATAGATTTGTGACTTTATACATCGAGATCCGTTTGCCTTTCTGATGTCCAAGATATCGTGTATAAATAGATAAATCAATTGGTTGGCAGGTCAGAGAATTCATATGCGTGCGTGCGTGTTTTTTGTTTTTGTTTTTTTTTGTTTTCTCCTGTCACTTTCGTTGACTCTAAAAATATTTTATCTGTGTTAGATCAGATTTCAAATGTGGCCATATTTCAATGCATTAAAATTCATAGCAATGAATTGTTTATACCTGAGCTAAAAGATTTCAGTATATCTCAATACGCTGAAAGAATAAATTCTAGGAATATCTAAGTTGCTAATTTTGTCTAATTAGCGCTATAGTAGTGTGTTCACATAAGACGCTGAGGAATCATTTTGGAGAATTGCTTCGTATGTTGGACGCTATTCCCCAGTAGACCTTCAGTATTGAGAACAAAGGTTAAGTCACCTCCGGGCCATTTTCTGAAGAGCCATGTACAGACATTCACCAAGAATTATAATAACATTATTTGAAGACCGCACATTTTTCACAGTATATATCAGAGCAAATATGAACCCTGGATTATTAACGCGGATATTTGTTGTTCTACGACGCATGCTCACTTCTAGGTAGATATCAATTTCTGCCGCAAAAATGTTCCAGCAATTTCGTGTGGTCTTGAGAGTAAATCACTAGGCGCTCAATAAAATTAACTGATGACAGCAATGTATGCCTTCAATCAATTCAGGTCATTTTTTGAGAGGGAAGAATCACAACCGGGTTATCTTGGTGTGGGTTGCAATAAATGCAACAATGTGGGATAAAGCTAGACTCATTTAATTATCTAACCTATAGAACTCTGCTGTAATACCTCATCAGGTCCACGAAAAATAGAATAATATATGAAATAAAGACAAGAGGAAAACTGTATTTTAAATCGCCTACGCGTTTCGTCCTGTGATGGACTTTATCAAGGCAAAAGACGAAATGAACTTTATTTTAAATTACGTATCTATAAACAAATAGTGATAGCAACCACAAAGATGCTCACAAATCATTTCAAAAGATTAACAGAATATGTTAGTTTTTAGAATTTCTTCATGTGTAGTGCAAAGTCACGAGATATTAAAATGAAGGGAATTTGACCATTTTCTTTGAAAACAGTTTATTTCTCGTGTTAAACTGTTTTAGAATTCCTTCATGTGTAGTGTAAAGTCACGAGATGTTAAAATGAAGGAAATTCAATCGTTTTCTTTGAAATTTTTATTATGCATTTTAGTCTGTCCTTAATCTCAGATTATAACTGAGTATATTTTTACAATAATATATGACTGGGTAGACTTGTTTTTTTACGGCCAGCGTAGAGAAACTGCCTGCGGTCTCTTTAAACATTCTTTATTTTAATATATAGATAGATAGATAGATAGATAGATAGATAGATAGATAGATAGATAGATAGATAGATAGATAGATAGATGTCCAGTCCGTAAACGGTGAGGATAATCCAACAAGATTAACTTAATATAAAATATTAAGTGTTATATCTATATAGAGAGCTAAATGGATGTTATCCAGAGCAATATATTTTTAATTAAAAACTCAACACTTCATTTTAATGGCTTATAAATTATTATTCATTTCTATGAGCTTAATAAGCTCATTTCATCAGACCTTACAATATGCCTTCCATTTGGTACAAAAAATTTTGCCGGCATAAGCATTTTTTTTTTAACTGAAGAGGATAAAAAATAAAATAAAAATAAGAATAAAATAAAAATAAGAAAAATAAGAAGAAGGAAAAAAGAAAGAGTAAAAGAGAGCCAGGACTTAGGCATTGGCGTCAGATCTGTCTGGGATCGCCCAGGCCGTCGTGAAGAGGTTGACCTGTAAAGGAATTTCTAATTCTTTGAATACTAGTGTTTGTGTGACCCCGTTAAACAAACCCTTCGATTTATACTAACTATTATCCATATATACATATGTGTACATTCCCACATATACTTAAAAATGTGACTTTGTTAATGCCTACTTATATTTATGGCCTTACACATTTTCGTATCTACTTACGGGTCCTGGCGTTCGTGTACTCACACATATACATTTCACAATGACGGGATTTCCGCGCGTATAAGTAGTGTTATATATATACAAATACATATAATTGCTAGTCATTCTCACACATACTCCCAAATTACGCCAATATTTTCATACTTCCATACATCCAGTGGATTTACGCATATATGCGTACCCATCGTATACATGTACATGCATACAGGGGCCCGACAATATTTTTCGGACACTTTAGTATTCGACTTTCCGAGTACCATAGAGTGGCGAAATTCCTTCAATAGAATAGCATAAACATATAAAGACAATACCTGTAATAAAAATGGAAGAAAATCGATTAGGTAAGGAAAAATATTTATTTTACATCATTTTTTACAAAACACACGCGACATTATTTTTCGGACATCGTTGAAAAACTGTTAATAGTCTGTAATATCACCTTTCTTCTCAATAACTTTTACCAATCTCTCTTCATAATGATCAAACATATGCACAATAACATCTCTACGTGTTTCTATTAGTTGTTTTTTGGCATCTAGTATCCGTTCCCATAGTTGAGTCTCTTTCGTTATTTCAGGTCCATCATAGACAAGTTGCGCAAGCATTTCCCAAACATGTTCTATTAAATTTAGATCTGGGCTTTTTGCAGGCCATTCCAAAGTAGTCATATTCACTTTAACCATCCATTCTTTCATGAGTTTTGACACATGCATGCTGCAATTGTCTTGCTGTAGAACGAAATTATTCCCTATCTCTCTTCTTATCCTTGGTAGGGCTTTCTCGTCCAGCAACTGTTTGTAGCTTTCGCTGTTCTGTCGTCCTTTCAGCCACTCCAACCATATATTTCCATTAGCAAAGATCATACCCCAAACCATAACTTCTCCTCCTCCCATCTGTCGTTTGTTCAGTACAGCAGGCTCACCCCTTCTCGACCAAGTACACCATCCATCGGGCCCATCAAACTTGAAACGCTTCTCATCAGTAAATATAACCTTCTTAAAGTCAACATGCTTTGTTAACCACCTTTTAGCACACTCCAGTCTTTCTCCTTTGTGTTTCTTTGTTAGTGTAATTTTTTTCTTAGCCTTTGCATACTTCAAACCAATCCTATGCAGCGTTCTTTGTACTGTTCGGACGTTTACATCCAATTCACATTTCTCCTTCACTTTTCTTGCTGTAACTTTTTCTCCCGCTGTCAAAAGCCGTGTCACAGTCCGCTTCATTCTCCTTTCAGTCCTCTTGCCAATTGATCATTTCCGTCCTCTCTTCTTTTTCCGCTCGGAGTTTGTCTTCACCATGTATTCGACCGTTGATTTCAACAGCTTCAAATCCATGGCGATCCTTCTGATGCTGAGGCCATCATCCCGCTTCTTCCGTGCCAAACAAACGACTTCTTTTGAATGCATTTTACTTCATTAAACTTAATTGTTTTGCCAGTAAAATAGAACAGATAATTGATTCTAATGATGACAGCTAAGTGTACAAGCAGAAAATTTGCATACAGCAACATATACATGAACTTAGCTCTTAATAAAATAGGATTTTTTGTCATGTCCGAAAAATCGTGTCGCACAAATTTTCGCAAAAATCACAAAAGACTAAAATTATCAAAGCCAAACTAAAAAAAATGATTACACTAGTAGTGGATTTTCACTCCTCAACTACGTACTTACAATCTCAAAAGTTTTTGGCACGCGTAACCACCTTGAAGTACTTTTTTCAAAGTGTCCGAAAAATATTGTCGGGCTCCTGTATACAAACACAACTATGATTATATAAGTATACGTGCAACTTTTTTATCTCTATGCATAAAAACAATGTACCTCTGTGTAGATTTAATTCCCAAATGAGGTGGTATATTATATTTTCATACGTCTTTATAAAGCTTACTCATCTATATCAATATATACCGGCCTACCTCATTCGGATTGTTGATGCTAACCTATACACCTACGGGTAGAATTATCAGTACATGGGGGTATAATCAGTTTCAGGAATGTATAATTGATTGTATCTAAAATTAACATAGCCTACATATAATCAGGTGTTCTCACATGATGGAAAAATATATACATAATTAGGTCCATTCTTGTATATGAAATACACTTATACCTAGGTGCCCCCTTATACACACAATAATGCATACAATAATACATATAAACATGCAAAAACTCTACAGAAGCATGCACAAAAGTTGCTGCACCCATATATATGAGAAACATATCTCACCTTACACTTGGGTGCCCCATTCTACACGTGAATTATTTATGTCAAAGTCATTATAGTGAACTTTTTTCTTTTACATAGTTCATGATAGGATATTTCTTTTAGATAATATAAAGTCATTGTGTACTTAGATGGGCGTGTTAATTCATTGCTTGGTAGGTCCTTATCCTCACTCCATTTGGTCTGTACAATCCTCCAGCGTATGATCCACACAAATGTGAGAGCTGGCAAGTTTGTCGGAAGGGGATGATTCCAGGATTGTATGTGCTAGACAGTTTAAATTTATTTTTATGACGACATTTGAAGATTATTTCATTTCTCTGATTTAATAATTGGTTAGATTTTCTGAATTTATTCATTTTAATTTTTTCGTCTAAGCATAAATTGCATCTACTTCTAAAGCTATTGGTGGTTTGAGATTTCCCTATAATCTTCCATTCAATCTGAGGGAAAATATGTTTGTCTTTCAATTCCCAGATATATTTAGAGTAGGTACCTCCATTACGTCACAAAAATCCATCATAAAAAAAAGTTTAAAAAGGTTAAAAACTTAAAGGAAATTTTTCTATCCAAATCCAAAACGTTTATAATATTATGAAGAGGAAAGATCAAAGTAAATTTTAATTATTTTAAAAAATTTTGTAATCCCTTTTAACATTTTCGAAATTTTGTCAGAAAATGTTGTTTTTGATTTGGAGTTAGCGTGGTTAAAAATATTACGTCTATTTTATAATTGATTACGTAATTTTTTTTTCTTGACTCATTTTTCGTTTCCGAACACATTAATTAGGAAATTCTCGCAAAAATCAAATATTTGTCGGATTTTAATGAAACTTTCAGTACTCATTAACAAATGAATAAAATTATTTTTGAAATTATTACCTTCTTAAAATTTTGATGAAAACAATTTTGATGAAAACAATTTTAATTATTTTAAAAAATTTTGTAATCCCTTTTAACATTTTCGAAATTTTGTCAGAAAATGTTGTTTTTGATTTGGAGTTAGCGTGGTTAAAAATATTACGTCTATTTTATAATTGATTACGTAATTTTTTTTTCTTGACTCATTTTTCGTTTCCGAACACATTAATTAAAAAATTCTCGCAAAAATCAAATATTTGTCGGATTTTAATGAAACTTTCAGTACTCATTAACAAATGAATAAAATTATTTTTGAAATTATTACCTTCTTAAAATTTTGATGAAAACAATTTTTTTTTTAAGTCTGTTACCACCCCCCCCCCCCCCACTTCAAGTAAATTCATGAAATTTTAATGAATTTTAATTTTCTGGAATTTTTTGTTTTATTAGTTAAACGCAAAACTCATCGGGAAATATAAATCATGTATTTTTTTTATTTAAAATTATGATACACGATACCAAAATCTGCTCTGAAGAGAAATATAAAAAATGCAATAAATCTTTGATATAATTTAATTTGATAAGCTTTTAATTGCTGGAATAAATAATAAAAATTAAGGACATTATAGTCAGAAAAAAAAAATTTTGATTACTAATAAAATTATAAAAGAATTGTTTTCATTTTTTTATTTTTTTATTATAAATAATGTATAAAGTTTTAAAAATATTTTAAAAATCTTTTAAAGAACTGTATCTGTTTTTCCTTTTAGTTAAGAATTGATGATTATACTGTCTATAAAACAAAAAAAAATTAATAAAAAATTTTCACCAAAAATATTTTTAAACAGAAAAAAAATGAATTAATTATTTGTGCAAATACGTTCAAAGTTATAAAGTACGATGTTCAAATCTTATAAAGTACGGTGTTCCATATGGGTCAAAATGATTCTATAAGTTAGCAAGCGTTCTGGGTTATTCCCCTTGGCAAAACATAACGCAATTTCAATCTTACGTTTCTAAAATTTAACAGCCTGTTTGCAAGTAATTCCATCAACATTTAAAAGTATCTTTTTATTTTAAAATCTTTAATTTTTTAATTAATTGTGACCGTAGTTGCATTAAGTAATTCATGATAATTAAAAAAAAAAGATATGTATTGAACACTACAGTACAGTTCAAGAAAATAAAAACATTTTCAGAACTGAACTTCAAAAAAATATTCACGATAAAAGTTTGTTTTAATTAAATTTGAAGAATTATCATAAATGGTAACTTTTTATACGTTTGGGAATTACCTAACTAACCATTATAAAAATTTCTACTTGAATTTTTTTTTTTTGAGATTTTTAGACAAACTTGTCAAACATTTGTTCGCACTTTTGTCTAAAATACCCCCTCACGAAAAAAATAATTAACAAGAAAGTCTTCTGATTTTGTTATACCTAAATTTAAAAAAAAATGAAAAGGCATTCATTTCAAAATTCAGAATAATTTAAGATTGTGACAATTTTTTTTATTAAATTTGGGGAATTTTCTTTCTTTTTCCCCCCACTTACATGCTCTTTCAATTTTTTTTTTAAATGGACAAACCAAACGACAATGAAAAGTCTGGTTACATTTTATTTACACTTACCAAAATAAATTTGTTTTTTATCTCATTGTTTCTTATTAAATTACAATTATTTTAAAAGAAATTTAAATTTTTAAAATTTTTATTTATTCAGAAAGCATATTCAAATGTCTGGCTAAAAATCTAAACTAAAATTCTATAAAATATATAAGTGCTGAAATTGTTAAATTTTTAATTTCACTATTTGTTAAAAACCAAAAAAAAAAAATTAAATTTTTTTAGCACGATTGGTCACCATACACTGCGTATCTGTCAACATCCGGTAGCTGTCATCTTTCGACACCTCTATTAGTTACATAACAAAAAAAAAGGACTACCGTAATTAATTTTTTTTTTTTTGTAAATTTCTGGCAGTAAGCAATTATTAATTGATTGTAAATAGATAAAGGGAAGTTTTAATATTAAAATTTGACTTTAATAACCTGTCAGCACGGTTTTTTTATTTTTTCAAGATTTTTAAAAACAGAAATTAGGCTACTGTTTAATTAACGAGTCATTCAATCAGAAATGGCGGTATATTTAAAAAAAAAATTAAAATTTTAGATTTAAATCAATATAATTTAGGTTAAAAATTACACCAGTATGTTTTGCTTACTAGAATTATTAAATTTAATCTCTTGGCTGTCAATTAAAGCTAATTTTAAAGCTTGAAGATAACTTATTTATTTTTAAAATTTCAATTTAATTTTAGGTATAGGTAAAAAAAATGGACTCCAGTGGAGGTACCTAATTTAGAGAGAGCGGTTTGATGTTTTAGGTGGGGTTTAGAAAATGATTGAGTGTGATTATTTAGGCGTTCTTTCCATGTTCTATATATATATAAAATAAAATACATTTCGAAGTTCAAAACTGTTGAATGATCATTTCAACATGAAATCCCTAAGAAAGATTTCACATCACATCCGCAAACTACCACATTTCAAAATGAAATAAAAAAGAAATAAAAAAAAAAATGAAGGTTAATAATTCACCGGCGGAAGTTAAATAATTTAAGTCTTAAAAGAAAAACAAGAAAACAGGTTAGCAATCAATGTCTATTTTTTGATTTTGAACAATTTTATTTTTAGCTTGAGTTGTACGTGAAAAATTTTAAAAAATTGGCTTTGTCTACCGTTACAAAAAGGAAGGGGGTTAACGGGTGGAATAGGAATTGGTGTTTGATTGAGAAGTGGGTTAAACAAAACAGAAAGAGAGGGAGGGAAAAAAGGAGAAAAAGAAGAAAAAAAAAAGAAAAGAAAAAAGAAAAGAAAAATTTTCTATATTTTAGAGACGCTAGTTACGTGTCAACAAAACTTGCATTTATAAATGAGTTAAATATTAGAACAAAGATTTTTAGAAAAAAACTTATTTGGGGGAAAAAGCTGATATATATGATTTAATTAAATTTAATTTCGTTAATGTAATTAATGATAAATCTAGATTTAAATTAAAAATAAAAATAAAAAAATTAATAGAATTAATCAAATTTAATTTTTTTAAAAATTTTCTTAAAAAGTTATTTTAAAAATTAAAAAAAAAATTATAAAAAATGTTATGCTCTGGAAAAGATATATATACTTGCAGAAAAAATCGTGGGTTATATTGAGCTCTCCACCTGTATCATATATATATATATATATATATATATATATATATATATATATATATATATATATATGCCTTCTTCTACCGAACGTTCGTAGCCCAGAGGTAGAATCGCAGACTGACGCCAATCCGGTCGGCTTTCAATACTGGGTTAAAAAGCAATCGGAGTCTAACCGTACTGATGAGCTGCGATACAGCGAAACAGATTTTTCTGCGGATGACTATATATATTCTAACTCGTCAGGGCTTGTATATATATATATATATATATATACGAGCCCTGACGAGTTAGAACATCATAACTGTGTACTTAGGTAACTTCGAAATCTGGATGAATCCGCTCATTTAAAGGGACAAAATTATCAATGACCTATTTCAACTCCGATATCGAGCACTTTACAATAAAACTTGTTTAAAAGTTACAATTTTATCAGTACAACGACTGAAAAAACAAAAACCTTGGTGCTAAAGTCTATTGCAATTAAACACTATATATATATATATATATATATATAAAAATATATATTATTATTATTATTATTATTATTATTGTAAAACGTACCAAGAAAACAGTATCACTAGTAATGACTAAAATCATTTAGTCGTCAATCCCAGAAGGTAATACAAAATGGGAAGAGGGGAATCAAAAAAAGAAAAAAAACAAAGCAAAAGCTGTGTTCGAAAGAAAAAAAAACCCAAGACGAAAACCTTATCAATAAAGAGCTCAATACGAAAGTACGAAATTAGAGCAAAGACTCGAAATAAATCTAAAAGTAAGCCAAAAGTCGATCGCGGTTTCACTCACCGGATCGTCAGGACAAGGCTCTTTGTCCTGACGATCCGGTAAGTGAAACCGCGATTGGCTTTTGGCTCACTTTTAGATTTAGTTCATATATATATATATATATGTGTGTGTGTGTGTGTGTGTGTGTGTGTGTGTGTGTGTGTGAATTTGTGTGTTTTACTATTCTTATCCGGTTATATTATTTATTCATTTTTAAGGAATTCAACCACTTCTTTACCAGAACGTTCCAGCTTGATTTTCCATCATTATATAAGGAGGAGTTTTTTTTCTTTTTCTAACAGAATTTTAAAATTCTCAGATACTTTCGAAGGAAGAACGTCAAGAAAATAAAAAGAACAAAAAAAATCAATGTTATTGACAGCCACGCTGCTTCCACATTTGAATGCCAATCAGGGTAATATCCCAGGGATTTATTCCACTGTTTCTGCAAAAGAAAAAATACATTCTGCTGGATTCTGTTTTCTTGACCTTTATATTTTTCAAAATCACAGATAGCAACCATTCCTGGTTGTAATTTATAGTCTTTCGCTGCAAAATATTTTTCTATATCATTTACCACATATAAGTAACGGTGGTTAGGTAATATTAGTCGAAGTTTTTCGCTCATAATACCCATCCACATATCATCGGGCATAAAGATATGATTTATTTGGGATAATTTATAGAATTTATTAACGACAGTTATATGAGCAGCATATCCAACACCATGACAATAAATCGGGGTATATTCTCCCTGATACAAAATTTTGCGGTTTAACACCTGAAACTGCTTCATTCTGAAGTGAATCACCTTCCCGTTTCCGATAGGATAACAGAGAGCAAAATGGTCATCAACACGGCCCCTGATTAAATCCTTAATCAAAAATAAAAGAACCTTTTCTATATCAAACAATAATTCATCATTCATGACCATAACATACTCAGCGTTCGAACAATAATCGATGCTCCATTTCCACCCCATGATTGATTTGTATGTAAGGTTGCTATACGACTCAACGTAATCTGCTTGGAGAATGTCTTTGTATTCGTTACTTTCTTTTCTTATCAGATTTTCTACGGCTTCATTTCTGGTAACTCCGAAAAGAAATACGTGTTTCACTACAAGATCATATTTTAAGCCCAAATTAGGCTTATGACGAAAGGATTCTCGTAATATTTTCCGTCTTTCAATGTGTGAATAGATTGTCCTTACAGCAATCAAAAGAAATACATTTTTATGCTGAGAACACAATGTCTCTTCGTTGATCAATAAAGTGCAGTTGTATGGACTTGGACGGTTGTCGTAGTAATATCGTTTGTCCGTTCTGGAACTTTTTAATTGTGGATACAAAGTAATGCTGGCGTTTTTCAACATCTGTTTTCGAAAATTGAAATAAGTATTTTCCATGTCTAATGCACCTGTTTAAAAATACATAAACATACACATATAAATATGAAGGATATAAGTTAATATTATATAAAATAGGTTATAGATATCAAACTTAGGGTAGGTATGTGAAATGGAAAAAAGAAAACTTCAGTGAGTAAGTTCATGAAATTAGTTATATCTATTAAGAAGAATAACACTGAGAGTGAAATTCAAGCAAAATGCCAGTTACAATTTACATTTAAACGTTGAAATTACAGAGAATATCGGCTTTAAATGTAATCTTGATATCCGATAAATTCTCATCTTTTTACATTTGATTGTTAATTTTATTTATTTTTATAATTTATTCATTAAGGATATCGTAAGACACAATATATACCAAGTTTTATGAAAGTTATTTGAAATTATTTTTTTCTTACTTTTTGACTTTGTAATCTTTTCTCTTGGCGTTGTATATGAAATAAATAATATATTCACTCAGTTAAGTGCCATAAGTGATGCACGCTTGAGCGATCATGTCTTGAAAAAAACATGACTGACGGGGCAGAAGATTATCCTGCAGTAGGTTGCCATTGCTTTCTGCGGTAGAGTGGTTGCCAGCCAAGGCTATAGAACCCAATCTTTACTGTTATTTAATCCATACCTGGAGGGAAGAGACGGATCAATACCTTTCCCAAAGGTATTTGTGCATAAGTGAATGCAAGGAGTTCAACTGGAATTCGAACTCGGCTCGCCGATTACTCGTTCCTATATCCACTGCTCTACAAAGCATATCCTAAAAATATATTAGAAGATTTTAAAAGTATTTTTAATATAATTTCTTCATTGTGAATATATGGCGGTCTATAAATTATATGGTCTATAAATGTGTTATAACACGCTATTCACAAGTGACTTCAAAAGACACTATCAAAACTATGAGTATTTATCAAAAGTCCCGTCACTGAGACAAGATGTGACACAAGGTCAAGCTTTACGTGGGGAAACCACATCTCGGACTATCAAAGCCCACGTCCGCGAATCCTGAGCCAGGTCACACGAAATGGCGAGCCTATCGCGGTTCCATCGTCTAAGAACAAATACTTGTGGGCCCGAGAGTGCTGCTAGGTCATCCTTGCTCTAAGCCAAATCTCTGGACCTAAACGAAGCCTCGACTGAATCAATAACTGACAGAAGAAAGAGAACTTGATAATTTCGAGCTCTATCAGAACTCTCTTGTAATTCTGATTGTTTCAAGGCGTCTTGCTTAGTTAATTTCTGTTATCGGGTATGTCTTATTGACTCTACAACATACACACATTTTTTTTTATACTTCTTAAAATTACCCACGCCTGTTTCTGGTGTGTTCGCCACGTTCTTTGGTTTTGGGGCAACCACTATTTTTTACCTGCACGTTCAACAATATCATACAATACTTGCATAAGTTCTCCTTTCCTTGCGGGTCATGGTTCAGTATAATCTTTCGTTAACATCTAATAACTTTTGTGATTTATTTCCTTTCACCATATAAATCATTTTTCCTGTTCGTGAAATTTTCACTCCATCTTCCCACATTTCATTATTGCATGATTTAATTTCTACTACAATTTTCAATGGTGCTATAACAGTGACCTTTCACGGTTTACATATCATGTAAAAACTGAAAAATTGCATTCGCGTAGAGAAAATATTTCTTTTGTATTGCTTGAACTATATGCAGGCAAGGATTAGAGAAATAGAAATTGTAAATTGAAATATCAGAAAGTCTTACCTTCTGCTTTGTGTTGCAGAAATAGCAAGAAAAACACTTGTAGATACCGCATATTTCTGGAAGAAAATAGAAGAAATTATTAGAATGGTTAGTGGAAATCAGTATTGAAAGAATTATCAATAAAAAATGTTTAAATTTTAACCTTTCCATCGTTATATATCCAATTTAAGTAATATATCCAGATATTTAATTCAACGATGAAATTAATCTTTGATTATTCCAATGTCTTTAGCGATGGATTTTGTTTATAAAAGTATTTATTGAGATTTGGATTATATATCTGTATTATATAATTTTACGTTGAACTCTAATTTAAGTTCTATACAAGCGACTAGTTCCCAAGTTTCGAGAGCCATGACCGACAGCGTTATGAGAAGACATGGAACATAATGACTGCCTCAACAATAAAACGGCTTTTGCTGCATTGTAGGCAGCCCATCCGTGGAGGAGGAAGAAGAAGAACAATGCTGGAAAAATAATGTCTGTAGGGCAGAGAATGCAGCAAAATTCAGCGAGATCTTTGTCCGTCCCTAATTTGCCAGAAAGAACAACACTGTTCTACGCCAGCAAGGTAAAGAGCCTCCCAAATATCCGCACCCCCCAAATTTATCTTTCCCTGCACTTATACTGCTCACCGCCCCAATCACATCTCCAGTCACTTCTCCAATTTTTCCAAGAAAAAGAAATCATTCCCCAAGTGGGGATCATCTGTCAAGTCGATAGGAAGAGAGCCGAGAAAGATCTCTCAACAAAACGGAGCAACCTGTTCAGATCTCTGTTTAATTTCCTTGCGCCCCCGGTGTAATTACGCTTATACGGAATGCCGGGGATAACTTCAAATTATAGGACCATCAGGCATCTGCGAAAGAACGATAGTAGGCATTGAAACACCCGGCCTTTGCTGCATTGCAGGCAATCCTTCCGATAAACTTAACGTATGAATTTCTCCTTTGTGTAAGTGACGAAAATCGGTATTCGAATCGATAGTTCTGCTGCGTAAGTCCGTATGTGAGAAGAGAGTAGCTCGAAAATGAAGGCGTCCCGTCATATACTGGTCTCTTTCAACTTCTGCAGTTGTAGATTAAAAATTGGGATGAAGACACTATGAAACTATGAAAATTCACTTTTATAGAAATATATACATAAAAATAGACTTTTATACAAAAGTATACATTTTTGAAGAATAATTATTGCCATAACACGTTTTTGAAGGAGAGAAAAATTATTCTCAGCAAAATATTTGAATACAAAACTAGAAGTCATTTTCAGTTTTCTAAAATAAAAAAAAAAATAAAAACAAAACAAAAATTCATTAA